>JABTXL010008822.1:13646504-13709725 GCA_025134845.1 Neodon shergylaensis | reverse complement strand
TTGGAGAGGTAGGATAGCCCATTGGGTCTGAGGATTTGGGAGAGGTAAGAAGAATCTCTAGTGGCTGCAGCTCTGCTTCTCTGATCTCTCAGCTTTCACCCTCGATATCTGACTCCAGGTTTTTATTAATAAGATAATTAGAATTGAGCTACAATTGTGCCAATTTGTCTAGGGGCACAGGGGACACATGTACACAATCGCTGGTAGACACAGCTTTTAGCTGGCGCCATGTTTTCTTGTCTGCAGGACCCTGCTTCTGTCCAAATAGCAGTGGCATAAGCAAGAAGGGTTTATTTCTCAGTTAAGTCCAATTAGCCCAAGACTTGCACAATTCGCCATGTAAAAGATTTAGGTGTCAGAAGAAACTCCAATTTTGAGTCACACGATCTTGTTTGGTTTTAGGAAAAGTAGCCATCGGTTAATCAAGTTGCAAATATTTTCTTCTCTGGTTGATTTATTCTGACTTTGTTAAGTCATGTAAGAAACCTTGATTTTTTTTGAAACCAAAAGACTTTTTAAAAATTATATGGATTCTGAATTTTACCTAAAATTTTTCAACTACTTTGATTTGAAACTAGTTTTAAATTTTACATCTTTAACCCAATTTTAACGTGGTGTATGGTATAAAGTACGAGCCCAATTAACTACTCCCCTCTGACTAGCCTACTGCTTCAGCATCATTTAAAGAGTAGTTGTTTTTGCTCTGTTGATTGGAGAAGCTGCCTTAAGAATCAGAACCGTGCATTAAGTCTTACTATATGCAAGAGGTATTTATGAAGGGCCATGTTTTTCCTATCTAAAATGCTAACGCAGTACCCTACTTTGCTAGATTTCCTAACAAGAACACTAACTGTATTCCAGCCACAATGTAGTCCCCTTTGGTTATTATCACATTAAAAGTATTTTGAAGTTACTAGGATTTACCAGTTTTTTCCTTCTTTTTCTGCTGTTACACTTAAGTTTCTATCACTCTCATGTTTTTTATCACCCAGAATAATTCCTGTAACATAAAATTATATGTAATATGAAGTTTCTTCCAAGAGATATTAATAAACTTGAAAAAAAATAGAGTCTCACTATGTATCCCTGGTTGGCCTGGAACTCGGCATGTGTACCAGGTTGCCACTTCAGAGAGATCCACCTCCCTAACCTTCCTCAGTGCTAGGATTAAAGGCAAACACCACCATGTCTGTTTTGTTATCTTCCCTTTAGAGACAGGGTCTTATTTGGTCTAGGCTGGCCTCATGCTTGCTTAGTAGCCAAGGCTGATGTTAAACTGACCTTTCTGCCTCCACTTCCCAAGTGCTCCTATTAGACTAAGGGCACCATAATCAGCTCAGTGTTGCAAACTTTCCAGCCCATCCTATGACATCTTGCTGCTACCTTATCTCCTTATCTGAAATTTTATATATATATATATATATGTGTGTGTGTGTGTGTATACATATTTCTGTTCATGTAGTTTCAAACATGTCAGTATGTTCTGATATTTTCAATGAAAAATAAAAGGTATAAGACACAAAATTGGGATGCTGTACTCTGGTTTATTATGGAGATCATGTCGTATGTAACCCATGCCAGCCTAGAACACTCTTGTAGCTAAGTAGGATGTTAAACTCCTCTCCCTCAACTCTACTGCCCAAGTGCTGGGATTATGGGCATCTACCACCATGCTCAGCTTCCTGTAGAGAACTTATGTTTTTTTTTGTTGTTGTTGTTGTTTTTTGTCAGGGTTTCTGTGTAGTGCTGGCTGTCCTGGAACTTGTTCTATAGACCAAGCTGGCCTCAAATGAACAGAGATCCGTCTGCCTCTGCTTCCCAAATGCTGGGATTAAAGGTGTGCACCACCACCACCTAGCGATGAGAATTTATGTTTTTTACTGGAGTTTTCTTTGTAAAGTGAGTGTATATGAGCAGGGGCTTTTTCCTCCCCATTTTTTCCCTTGCAATACTGGATCTTAAGAACCACTAGTATTTTGTGATCTATTTGCACTCAGAGATCCGCCTGTCTCTGCCTCCTGAGTGCTGGGATTAAAGGCATGTGCCATCAGCCCACGGCGTGTATTTGCAAAGAACTAGTCTTCCACTAGAGCTGAATTACTACCCAAGAGGCTGCTGCTGCTGGGTTTTTTAGTGTTTGGGATTCAGGACTCAAGCCCTCGCATATGTCAGAGCTGTGTATTCATGTGTGTGCACATTCAGCTGGGAGTTAGCAGGTTAGCAACACACGATGCCCAAGAGGAAGGGGATAGCTTGTGCTGCTTGCTCATAAAGACTTTTAGGGGTATTCAGATTTGTTTAAGAACTGGGTGTTTCAATCCCAGAGAATTTAGACAACAATGAGGACACTAAGACAGACTTACATAGATCTAATCTACATGGGAAGTAGAAAAAGACAAGATCTCCTGAGTAAACTGGGAGCATGGGGACCTTGGGGGAAGGTTGAAGGTGGGGGAAGAAAGAGGCTGGGAGGGGAGCAGAGAAAAATGTAGAGCTCAATAAAAATCAATTAAAAAAAGAAATACATAAACAGAAAAAAAAACACCAAAAAACAAACAAACAAAAAAAACAAATGGGGTGTTGGAAGCCATGTTGGCGACCAAGCGTCACCGCTACCCCTGGGGTTATACAGATCAGGGCCGACTGTACTGCGTACTGCCTGGCACAATGGAGATGTCTGGGCCCAAGCCGTGGCTGGGGACCAATTGTCTGTCCATGACCCTGCCACAACCAGAGTCTTGTGTTGAGGTCCGTGGCTCCTGCTGAACCACCACATGGGGCCAGGTTGGAACCCTGGGACAATGCTGTTGGGCCCATCCATATCTGAAAGACCTGTGGCCATGGTGACGTCCAGCTCCAAACTGCTGCCGATGACCATGTCTGGGTCCCCAGTCTTGCAGCGGCTGAAATCTGTGTGGATATCCGTTGCCTGTGTTACCACAGGGGTCCATGAGAATGCTGAAGTACAAGGGCTTGCTCCGTTCCCCTCACAGGAGAGCAGACCTGAACCTCCTCAGCCTTGACAGACCCTGAGCACAGCCTCCTGCCTTGAGCAGGAAAGCTCGCCCTACCCCAAAGGGAAGAGCTGGCCCCACACTTGGGAGGGTTCACCCTACCAATCACCACAGGCCTGGGAGAGTTGGACCCGCCCCTCACCTGAGAAGGGTGTCCCAGCTCCGCGGACTGAACAGCTCAGCGGCTATTCGGTTTGGTGCACTCGGTTTCATATTTCGGAGCGTTTATGACATTTCCATACGAGAAACCTGTTACCTGTACTTGAATGTTTCACTAATATCCCAGAGGATTCAGCCAAGTAATGTGCAAATCATCCTTTCCAGAGAAAGCCGCCCTCTGGCTAGCTTCAAAAGCTACCTTCGCTGAAGCTTGACTTAGTGCGCATGCTAACCAGAAACTGGTATTGGGCGTTGTCTACCACTTTCCATTTACTGAGGCGGGTCTGTCACTGGATCTGGAATTTGTCAATTCAGATAATCTGGCTGGCTACTTGGCCAATGGTTGGCCCTGTCCCTGCCTCTCAAGGATTAGGGTTTAGGAGGCTGCCATGCCTGCCCAGATTTTTATGTGGATTCTTAGATCTGTGCATCAAGCACCTTTTATTCAGCCATCTCCCTGCCCTTCTAAGTTTTTGAGAGATCTCTTACTAAACATGGAGCTCACTTACACAGATTGGTCAGAAAGCCCCATGGGTCCTCCTGTTTCATTGATGACAACTGGGCTCATCTTTACTTTTTTTTTTTTTTAAATATGATTGCTAAGGATCTCAATTCAGGTCCTTACACTTGTGTAGCATTCACTTTTACTAAGGGAGCCACTTCCCAGCTCCAACCCCTTAATTATTATCTGTGGCCCATCTTCCTAAATGGGTTCCAAGTGTATCATGATCCTCTTAACCGGCCAAGGACTAGCAGAACCACCATTCCCTGCAGTGTGCCTTATGAGCACCAACATCTCTGAATATCTGTAATGTGCCGGAGGTCACAAAACATTAGGGATCCCAGGGCCTTAAAAATGTCTCGTGGTTGACTAACTCCACAATACCTCTACATAGTTTGATTAACCTTGAATACTTGACATTAACCTCTATCTCCCTCCATTTTCTTAAGTCTAACTGGTCATTTTAATTGATAAATTTTTATTCTTTAATAGGTAACCCTCAATCCTGGCTGGTCCTGCACTGCTTTTGCATAATGCTTAAAACATTAAATTCTGAGATTCCTATCCATCTTGAAAGGGTCTGCCTTTAAAAAAAATCAATTTCAAAAAGCCAGTCATGGTAGAGTACACTTTTTAAGTCCAGCACTCGGGAAGCAAAGGAAGGCAGAGGCAGGCAGATCTCCCAGTTTGAGGCCAGTCTGGTAGACAGGATTCCAGGACAGCCAGTGATAGACAGAGACACCCTGTCTCAAAAACACCACCACCAAAATCCAACAAAAACTTTCTAATTTTTTTTAATAAGCCTCCAAATCTATAGGTTTCATGGTTATAGAATATTCTGGCTTTAAGTAATATTTCTTAGAGATGTCAGAGAACATGCTAACAGAAATACATGTCTTTACTGGGACATTTAAACATGAACACATGATAAAGCTAGCTGCTGTGTATTCTGGGCTGGGCTAAAGGTATCATTAACACCCAATGGTTGGCATGGGCACAAGACGGAAAATCAGTATATATAAGACCCGTTGAAAGTTTCAACGCTTCCATTACTTCAAAACTTGCACTGTGGTTATTAAACACTATTTAAAACTCAGAAACCACTCAGATCTTATATTGCTATCTATAGGTGTTCTTGTATAAACTTTACTAAGAATTTTAAGAACATAAGCCAGAATTTTTTAAAGCTCAGGAATGCATGCTATCACATACATGAGACAGAATTCATGTCTGAAGATGTGGCAGAAATACCCACTGCAAGTCCAAAGAATCTGTACAATCTGTGAAAGTAGTGCTTGTGCCACACACCCAACAAGTCCTGGCTTCAATATCCACTGCTGTCCTTCCGCCCCAAATTCCATGGCTGCTTGTGTCCCCACTGTGCTTTCCCAGCTACTTACTGCCTCTCACTAACTCTCCTCCGGCTCAATTTAGCATCCTAGAGTAACCATGACTTATATAGTGACAGTTAACTGCTTCATGGCCAATGGTTCCCAACCTTCCTAATGCTGCGACCCTTTAATACAGTTCCTCATGTTGTGGTGACCCCCAACCATAAAATTATTTTCACTGCTACTTCGTAACTGTAATTCTACAGTTAAGAATCATAATGTAGCCGGGCGGTGGTGGTGCACGCCTTTAATCCCAGCACTCGGGAGGCAGAGGCAGGTGGATCTCTGTGAGTTCGAGGCCAGCCTGGTCTACAAGAGCTAGTTCCAGGACAGGAACCAAAAAGCTACAGAGAAACCCTGTCTCGAAAAAAAAAAATCATAATGTAAATATTTTTGGAGATAGAGGTTTGAGAACCACAGTTCTAGCCCATACTCCAAGCAAACAGCTGTGATTCACTGATGATACTATTTTCCTTTGGGTCATTCCTTGTTACATAGCTTAAATCCCAGACTGTCACCGCAACCTTCCTCCTTTTCACTGGTGAGTCATGCAATCTTGGCAAAGCAAGCTCCTTGCTTAAATTCAGCTCATGGACTCTCTGCCTACACCCAATGCTGCTTCACATCAATTCCTATCACCCCAAGGGACTTTTCTTTTTTCTTTTAGGATGAGGTATTTAATTTTTTTATTATTTATTTATTTATTAAAGATTTCTGTCTCTTCCCCGCCACCGCCTCCCATATCCCTCCCCCTCCCCCAATCAATGCCCTCTCTCATCAGCAGACCGGGTTCCCTGCCCTGTGGGAAATCCAAGGACCTCCCACCTCCTTCCAGGTCTAGTAAGGTGAGCATCCAAACAGCCTAGGCTCCCACAAAGCCAATATGTGCAGTAGGATCAAAAACCCATTGCCACTGTTCTTGACTTCTCAGCAGTCCTCATTGTCCATTATGTTCAGCAAGTCCGGTTTTATCCTAGGCTTTTTCAGACCCAGGCCAGCAGGCATTGGTGAGTTCCCGATAGAACATCCCCATTGTCTCAGTGTGTGGGTGCACCCCTCGCGGTCCTGAGTTCCTTGCTCGTGCTCTCTCTCCTTCTGCTCCTGATTTGGACCCCCAAGGGACTTTTCATCTGGCAACTATTTCCCAGGCCCACTTTTCCATTCTTCCAATGTACAGCATTTATTTTGTTTTCTTTCAGTAACTGCTAGCCATTTCCTATAAAATCTAAAACCAAACTCCCCCGGCCAGCCTCCTGGGTCTAGACACCAAACTGGCTGGCCTAACCCTAATTCTACAAGGTGAAAACACCTCATGTCTCCCACCACACTCGCAGCCACTACCATTAACTTTGCCTCCTACTACATGGCTACCACCCACGTCCAAGTCAGCGTTTTCTTCCAGCTGGACCACTGTAGTAGCCTCCTAAGTTCATCGATTCTCCTGGCTCCCACATGTCAATTTCCTCATCACTTACCAGATGTGCCACCAGAGCTCCCATGAAAACAATCCTCAAGCTTTAGGTATTCCAGTTTCAATCTTCTTTCAAGTTAACAAAATATTCAGACTCTAAAATTGTACAATCACTATCTTGGCATGACTGAATTTCTGGAGGAATTTCATGTTTCACATGCCAATTTAAAAGGTTGTATATATTTTCAAAAATATATTCTAGATTCCAGAGCAGAAAAATACAAAATAACTGGCTGCCATGGATATAAACCCATGTTAGTTCAATTCATATAACTTAGCAAATTTAAAAACCAGAACAGAAAATTAACGTTATCAGTTCATTTTCCTTAGAAATCCTGATGCCCCAACTTAAAAACTAAAGAAAAAATTAGCCAAAACTGTGACAATGTCATATATTTGCAATGCTTTTGAAGCCCAACAGTAATTTTAAAAAGAAATTAAACATGCTCTCATTGAATTTTTAAAAATCTATACAATTCAAGCTAATGAAATATTTTATTATACATAGTAAAAGTGTTTTTTTTTCTTTAAAAAAAAAAACATTTTCAGGCCCAGATGTCTGCAGGAGTACATGAGGAATGGATTTCACTCGAGTGTAAGCAGCAAACTTCTGAATGAAACCACAAATCCACCAACTCCTCATAGCAAATGCTAGCATTCACCAAGGCTTGAACTCCTGTGGCGTCAGTGGATATATTGTAAAGGATCACAAACATGCTCATGATGCATAGGAAGATGGAGAACCAAAGATGCAGCTGCACACCATGTGGACGCCCAAATTTCCTAACTTACAACTTGTTAAGAAGGACAATATACAAAGAAAGTATTTTAAAATAGTGTGTATGATTCACTGGCAAATGACGTTTTTACTCAAATAAATACCAAATTTTGCCATTTTAATGTCACAATGAAATTCAGTTTCACTCCAAGGGGAGGGAGAATCAACTGAGACATGGTCATGAGTTCAGGATTATATATATATTACAATCTGCCTTATAATACACTTGTGGCTTTGTGATAAAAATAACTCAGGGACATATGGAATTCAAGCTAATTTGCATAACTGTCACAAGAAAAAAAAAGCATTAAATGCATTTCTGAAATAAGTATTCTCATTTAATTTCAGAATCTCAAAACAGCAACAGACCTTGGCCTTGTTTTAAAAAAGTTTAGTTAGACACTAAGCTAGCTAAATAACCTTACAGCGAAGGTTTTAACATAACAGGTATAGAAAACGCTTTCCTTCTAATCTCAATCTGACATACGTGGAAGAGGTGAAAGGAAAAGGTAGACAATTTCTTTAGCAGCATATATGGCTAAGTCCATCAACCACCTTAACTAGAGTGTCCGTTACTGACCCCACTAAAAATACCTGGGCTAACATCAAAAGCTGCCCCTTTCATAAGCCAAAGACAATTCAGGGTCCTGGTAAATAAAATACTTTTGAAATATTTCAAAACCCTTTAAACATAACCCAGAGGAATCACCTCTTCACTGTAAGGAAGGAGAAACAGAGTAAAGGACTCACGCTAAACTCATTTCCAACTCTCTGAACAAAAGCAATGAAAACAATGGCGGATTAGCTAAGCTCTGTGCTCTAACCAAACTAGTCAATTACAGTGATTTAAGTGGCAACAGCCCATCTGACTGGGCAGCCTGACAGTTCAGAATACTTTTCGCAATAATTGTTTTTTAACGTAAAGACACTAAAACAACCTGGTCATGCAACTTTCATTTATGCATTCTGCATCTCTTTGCCAATCTTGTAGCTAAGGATCTTGTTCCAGTCGATCTTAGTACGTGTAACTGGCAACTGTCGACGTAAGGCTTTGAAGGTAGTGTCCGACATTGTCTGGTAATTCTCACTGATGGCAGTCTACAAAAAACAAAACCCCAAAAAACAAAAACCCAAAAACCAGCAGTTAGATATTTAAAGCAAACCAAAGAAGCAACGTCTTACAACATAGTGTTCTCAGAATAATATTAAGCAGTCCGTTTCACTGTCTAACAATGAATTAAAAACCCCAACATGGATGGACTTAAAAGCTGTTTTAAAGTAGCTATTGAATTTCAGAACCAGCCCTCAGTGAACACAGATACTTTTGATAATCATACCTGGTATTCATTTTCTGCAGCTTCTACAATCTTTATAAATTCTTTTGCTGTTTGCACCTCATTCTGAAACAAAAGAAAACGTAAATAAAAACTGAACCACTGTTATTTTTAATTTATTTGTTTTCCTTCACTGCTGGTCTTGGACACAGGAATTCGTGGATGTTAGGCAAGCATACTACCTGCCACTAACCCACTATTTTTAAAGCCATGGTTAAGCTATTTAATAAATAGTGCAGATGAAGATTCTAACAAGCAAGGAAGATAACAATGTGGCTGGAGAGATGGCTCAGAGCTTAACAGCTCTTGTTCAGTCAGGCATGGTGGAGCACACCTTTAATCCCAGCACTATGAGGCAGAGGTGAACAGTTCTCTATAAATTCGAGGTCAGCCTAATCTACCTGGTGACAGAGCTACACAGTGAGGCCCTGTTTAAAAAATAAGAATAACAATAAAAATAGGTCTTGTTACACAATCAGGAACACCAGAGTTCTGGTCATAGGAAAGAAGTCACAAGCTGGTTGTCCTACAAACATCCTCAATTCCAGCTCTAAGGGAGCAACACACTCTTCTGGAGTCCACGCTCACATGCACATATACCTTCATGCAGATACAGGCAGGCAGAGATACATACACATACACACATTTAAAAAAGAAAATTATAAAATTGATTATACTCTATGTCCAAGGAGAACCAGGCAAAAATATTTTTAAAGGTCACAGAATACAACTAGTCTCAGTATTTAATTAAGTGATGTTTTAATAATATACAGAAGAAAAATCCAATTACAATGATATAGATTACTAGTTAATCATGTTTACCTAAATATTTATTGTGCAATATTTACCATTACTTTTAAAACCCTAACAATTAATAAGAGCATATTTTAAATCTGAAGTACATTTACTCTAAATATTTTCAAAACAAATTTTATCATGCAAATATATGGTTGTGCTTGATTTTCTAACAGTGACACAAAGCAGGCTTGAAGGACAATGGAAATGACCCTCTTGGTCACAATCAACAGCTTATAAATCCAGCAACTGAATCTGGAGGATTCTACTACTGGTTTAAAAAAAAAGGGGGGGTGAAGAGAGGGGATTAAGATTCTTATCTCTTAACACTGGAGACACAAAGTTCATAAAAAGATTAACTACTTAAATCCTTGAAGATTATTAATTATCTGGAAGCTCTCTGTTAAACACAAACAAACAAAAGCACATACCAATATTCCCTCTATTAAGTGTCAATCCAAATGGGCCTGTCAATCAACCAACAGAAAAACCTTGAAGAAAAGCTCTGTTCTAAAGACTTTAGAAATCCTCTGATGTCTACTGCCATCCTCCCTTCTTACCTCTCCAGGGTAAGTCATGCCAGTCTCTTTCCCTGAGAATCCTCCACTTTGCTCTAGAGTACACTATCCCATGTCTCACTAGCTGACTGGAGTCCAGACAAAAATTCAGGTGGTAATGAAGTATCAATAAATATCTATGTTTTTAAATGAACTATTACTGTCAAATTCTCTGATATAGTAATATGTGAATATGATGTATATATTTGTATACATGCACTTTATAACAATGAACAATTTTAAAACCTCTTAAACACTTGGAACTACAAGGCAAGTCATGTCTGATTACTATGACTAATTCATGGAACAATAGCCTATGAGTTTTGCCCAAGTTTTTTTTTGGGGGGGGGGGGGTTAGAGATGAGGGTTTCTTTGTATTGCCCTGTCTGTCCTGGAACTCACTCTCTAGACCAAGCTGGTCTTGAACTCACTGAGATTCACCTGCCTCTGCCTCCCAAATGCTGGGATTAGAGGCATGCGCCACCACAGCCTGACTAGTTTTTGCACAAATCTTACAATGAATTTTTCCATAATATCAAACTACCTAATGATGTAGCATGTACCTTTGTTATCAAACTCCCCAATGATGTAGCATGTCTTTGTTTTTTGATCAATATTACAAATGATAATTGCAAATGGTAATTTTCCCAACTTCAAGGAAATAATATTTCTTTGGAGTATAGATAAGTTGTTATGACTGGTAAAGTTTATAAAAGTATCAGCATTAAAAGTAGAAACTATCTAAACAATAAGAAAAAAAAAACAAACAAAAAAACAAAAGGAGTTAGGTCTGGTAACTACACCAGCAATCCCAACAAAAGGTAGGCTGAGACAGGAGAATTTGGAGATAGAGGATAGCTCGGAATACACAAGAACCGTTATCAACAGATATTATTTTTCTTCTCTGGTAGCACCTGGCCTAAAAGAATCATAAATGGTTTTTTAAAGCTAATGCTTCTGTAAAATTAATACACTACACTGGTACGTTAGTATACAAACACAAGTGTCTAAAGAAAAATGTCACTGTTAGTATCTCAGAAGTGAAAAAAATTCAGTAAGAAAATAGATGCAGTCAATTAAATGAACAGTGAAAGAACTCTAGGGAGAAATAAAAAACAAATGTAAAAACTCTTCAATTTGAAGGAACTTAAAACATATAGTATGGTTTCAAAGTTAGGTATAGGATCATGTACTTATCTCCATGACCTTGGTTTAGGCAGTTGTTTAAAAATAAATAGTTACTATAACAAAAAAAACCACAAATGATAGAAGAGAAAATGAATACAGTAAGACTGAAGTTTTGTTCTGCAAATGCCTCTGTAAGTTGAAAAGACTAAACACAGAAAAGTGAAAACATTTATAAATTACCTGATCCCAGACACACATCTAGAATATACATAAAACTTACAACTCAATAGCCAAAGCAGAAATAAGCATTTAAGAAATTGGCAATAGGGGCTGTTGTGGGATATTTGTACACAGTGTGAAAATGCATTGCTATAATAAAAAGCTGAATGGTCAATAGCTAGGCAGGAGGTATTGGCAAGACTTTCAGTACAGAGAGAGGAAGTAGGAGGAAATAATCGAGGTTCAGGGAGATGTCAAGAGACACGGAGAGAGTCGACCATACAGAATGAAATAAAGGTAAAAAGACACAAGGCAAAACAGAGATTACTGTAAATGGGTTACTTTAAGTTATAAGAGCTAGTGGAGCAAGTCTAAGCTAAGGCCAAGTGTTCATAATTAGTAAGTCTCCATGTGGTCATTTGGGAGCTGGCTGGTGGGACAGAGAAAGACTTGATACAAACGACACCCAACAAGGGGGCATGCATTTCCACATAAGACCTGAGAAAGTTTTAAAAAGGAGTTCTAGCCAGATAGTGGTGGAACACACCTTTAACCCCAGCACTGAGGACACAGAGACAGGTGGATCTCTGTGAGAGTTTGAGGTCAGTCTGTTCTAAAGAGCAAGTTTCAGGACAGTCTCCAAAGCTACAGAAATCCTCCCTTGAAAAAAGTTCTAAACACACAAAGTAAAATGCAGCTTTCTAGTCCTGCAGTCTCTCATGAGGACCATGGTAGAGAAATGTGTCTCCTGATAGTACGCAGTAAAGCAGGCTCAAATAGAAAAAAATCTGCAGTTTAACAATGTGCGTAGGCTTAAGAAAAAAAGAAAAAGGGTACAGACAGTCAAAAAATAAATAGTTCAAAACTAATAAAGTTTTAAAGAAAGAATAAATTAAAAAGAAAAGAGAACAAGAATAAGCCACATAAGGATGGAAATACTCTAACTTAGCGAGTTTGGACCGTATATGGTGCTTTGCTGATTCTGAATGTTTTAAATACTAATGAATAGAGAATGACAGCTGCTGAGAGACAATGGGTTACATACTTTAGGGATTCCCTGGTTTCAAAATCGAAGTCAGATAACGTGCTGCATTGGGGGAAAGGTTATAACTTTGTTTATATAGGAAAAGAAAAAGTTATGGTTCTCTTCAAAATTAGTAAAGATCAAATTTCATTGGAAGAGACACCCTGAGGATCTTGGTTGCAGACATGAGGGAAAATGCCAAGAAAGACTGGTGCTGGGTAAGATGATCCCTCATCATGGAAACAGCTGAGACTAGATGATACATGATAAATCTTGTTGATTTTAGAATCCTCATGACTTATTATTACATGCCATCCTATCATATGGCATGGATAGAGGTTTGGTTATACAATCCAAATGGACTTATAAAATTGACAGATGCCTTGTGCCTGCTCAAACATAGAACAACAACAACAACAAAAAATCATCCTTAGCTGACTAGTGCCCACCACACATTTCATACTAGTTAATGGCAGATATGTACGTTACCTTTAAAAGCTTGTATGTTTTCAGAAAGAAAAAAGGACCAAACACCAATAAAGACAAGTTGCTCACGTGATTCACCTTCTCAAAATGCCTCTCTTGAAGTTTCCTCAGAGTTCTGCATCCAGAACACTGCAAAGTTGCTGAGAATGGTTCAGCATTACAGACTACTCTAGCCAGGACTTCAGATAAACCACCATATAGAGACTGGACAACAAATGATACAGCTAGCTTTCCCAGCACTTATCATTACCCCCAATTTTTTCACGGTCCCCAAAAGATGTCATCACCCCCAAACAATAGGAAGCAGTCTACAGAACACAATGTCCACATTCCCAAGAGGTAGGGTGGGTGGTTTTTGGTCATTCAGTGGATTAAGGATAATTGCAATTATTGGGAAGGGGGGTAGCTGGTTACAAGTTGCTATTCATCATGGTCAGAAAAAGAACTAAACAAAGGAGATCAGATCCAGGGATCTCTTCCTGAAGGGAAAAATGGGGAATATTGATAGGAATGATGGAATAAAAGGGTGGATTGTTGAGTCTGAGTCTACTTTAGAACATCCACTTTTGAACAACTCTGTATATTGATACAAATTTAAGTTTATTTACTACTATATATATAAACTTAAAAGTAAAGTAAATAAACTTAAATTTGTGTATATATATTTGTATATATATGTTTCTACTCTTGTTTAAGGTATTGTACCTATGCAGTTCATTTCAAAATGTAATGTAAATTTCTACTCCTTAAACACTATTTAGGATAATTAAGCTTAGTAGTTTAGTCATCTATTACAATCAAATTTATTTTTTTGAATAAATTTATTAGATATGTGTTCAAGGTCATACAGAGATATATTTTAGATAGATGGCCTTCAAACACTTCAGAGACCTTAAGAATACGACATTTAAGATGTCTTAATAACAGAAGGCTTTTCATGACAGTGAAACACATCTGTTCCCTGGAAACACCAATCTATTTCAAAAAAAAAAAAGATGATGGGCATTGAAGAACCTCCATATGGAGTTTGTTTTTATTGTGGCAAAGTTAGCCAATGGGCAAGAAACTGCCCTTGCCTCAACTGCTGATGGTATGCTGTCCAAATTGGACAAGCAGGACACAAAAGAAAGCAACTACCAAACTTTGCCAAGACAAGGCAGGACAGTCCTTCAAAATTCCTGTTTCACAGCAAAATCTGTCAGATATTCTAGCCCTGTAGGCCAAAGATGGATGCCCCAATGCTGCAGAGGAACCTTGGGTGACTGCCCAGACAGTCAGTTGTTTCTGTCACTTCTATAGTTTTGGAAATGTTTGCTCTGCACTTCCTGTTTACTCAGGTAATATATCCTTTCCAGGTCTCTGATGCAGTTGAA
The DNA here is from genome assembly GCA_025134845.1 of Neodon shergylaensis. Lineage (NCBI taxonomy): Eukaryota > Metazoa > Chordata > Mammalia > Rodentia > Cricetidae > Neodon > Neodon shergylaensis. The sequence continues at coordinate 13,695,494 of JABTXL010008822.1, read as the reverse complement.
GAGGAGATAGTTAAAGTAACAGTTTTCTTTGTTACCAAATTCAGAAAAGAAACTTACATAAGAGATGTAAAGTTTATAGGGCTGACACACATAAAAGCTTAAGTTGTTTTTTTGTGTTGGTATTATAAGTTAGGGCAACTTATAATAAAACGTAAATTAGGTACAAAATTTGGATTGACTGATAGAATAGATAACACTGACATTGTGAATGTACTTCTTACTTGACAAATGTCCTTATTGTGTATAATTTTACCATATTAGAGTTAAAACTTTTCCTTTGTATTTAGACAAAAAAATGGGAGAAACTGTTGTGGGATATTTGTACACTTTGAAAATATATTGCTATGATTGATTTAATAAGAAGCTGAATGGTGGCCAATAGCTAGCTAGGCAGGAGGTATAGGTAGAACTTCAGACATAGCGCAAGGAAATAGGAGGAGATAACAGAGGTGCTGGGAAATACTAAGGAGACACAGAGGGAGTCAGACATACAGAATGAAAGAAAGGTAAAAGGCTATGAGGCAAAAACATAGAAAATATAAATGGGCTAAATTATAAGAAAGAGCTAGTGGGACAAGCGTAAGCTAAGGCCAAACTTTTATAATTAATAAGTTTCTATGTCATTATTTGGGAGTTTGCTGGTGGGACAGAGAAAGACTCTTTACAAGGACCTGAAGAAATGGCTCTGCTCGGCCATTTCTTATCCAGAGGACAAGGATTCTAGTCCCAGCACACATATGGTGGCTCAACAACTATTTTCACCTCCAGTTCCAGTGGATCCAAAGCCCTCTTCTGGCCTCTGCAGGCACAATGTTCATATATTGTACATCGACAGACATATCAGCAAAACATACTTTCAAATAAAACTAAACAACATAAAGAGAAATAGGCAATGGATCTGAACACATACCAATCCTTCCACCCAAAAAATGACCAATAAAAACACGACAAAGGTCAACCTGATTAACTATCAGGGAGATGGAAAAACAGACTTGACACAAACTCGAGTCAACTGGGAAGAGGGAACGTCAACTGAGGAACTGCTTCTATCAGTTCCTCTGGAGGCATTTTCTTGATTATCAAGCTTGATGTGGGAGGGACCTATCCACCGTGTGCAGTACCCTGGGCACATGGTTCTGGGCTGCATGAAAAAGCAAGCTGGGGAAGTCATAGAAGCAAGTCATTAAAAGCAGCACTTCTTCATGGTCTGCTTCAGTTCCAATTAATGCTCTGAGTTCCTGCCTTGAGTCTCTCAAGATGATGGTGTGGTGGTTTGAATGAGAATGTACTCCAACAGGCTCCTAGTAGAATATTTGGTCGCCAACTGATGGCTGCTTGGGGAAGACTAGGAGGTGTGTCCTTGCTAGAAGAAGCTACTACTGGGAGCGGGCACTGAGATTTCAAAGGACAGGTACCACTATTGGTGTGCTTTCTGTTTCCTGTTTGTGCATCAAAAAGTGTGCTCTCAGCTTCTGTTCCAGGGCCATCCCTGTCTGCTGCCTCCTGCCATGAAGACGATGGAGTCCTCCCCCTCCGTAACTGCAAGTCCCAATGAAACTCTTCCGTTCCTACGTTGCCTCAGTCATGGTGTTTTATTGCAGCCACAGAAAAGTGACTAAGGCCTGTAAAGTATAAAATGAAATAAACTCTTTCCTCCTCAGGCTGCTTTTGGTCATGGTGCTCTATCACAGGAGCAGATAACTTAAGACAAAGAACTGTAATCAAAAGCCAAGTTTTAGAAAGGAAGGAGAAAATAAGGAGCCCTCAAATACTTCTAGTGGAACTAAAATGGTGGTCACTCTGGGAAACTATCTGGCAGTAATTCAAAATACTAAACATACCACAGTCAACAATTCCATTCCTATGTACAATAAATTTTTTTTAAAAAAAGTCTACAGAAAATTGTACATTGATGTCAAAAACAAGCTAAAAAGCAGCAACGCCTATATTAACTGGAGGGTGAATGAAGTGCAAACCCATACAATGGACTACTATTTGGAAACAAAAGGGATTTAAGCCGTAACAGAAGACAAAGACTAAAACCATTAAACTGGAAAGAAGCCAGTAACAAAAAAATAGATTATGAAAAGATTGTAGTTGTGTGAAATGTCCGTAACAGACAAATCCACTGTACCAGGAAGTAGACAGTAGCACCTGTTGCACAATCACAATAATCTTGAACTTTACACTTCAATAGCATGAATTCAAAGATACAAGAATTAACCCCAAAGATGCCCAAAATGTACAGCATTGCAATTCCTTACCAACTGTAATCTACTTGAAATCTCTTTAATGTGAAGGAGAAATATCACTAAAAGTCAACGGTAAAGTTGCTGTTTTACAGATATATTAGGTTTTTTTTTTTTAAAATATTTATTTCTTTATTTATTTATTAGGTATACAATATTCTGTCTGTGTGTATGCCTGCAGGCCAGAAGAGGGCACCAGACCCCATTACAGATGGTTGTGAGCCACCATGTGGTTGCTGGGAATTCAACTCAGGACCTTTGGAAGACCAGGCAATGCTCTTAACCTCTGAGCCATTTCTCCAGCCCAGAAATATTAGGTTATTTTATGGTCATTTTGGAACTGATTACTTACAGACACTGTGAGGGAATCTTGTATATCTTTATGACTCACTAGCTGAACATTACCATCTTCATAATAATGAACCTGTTAGAGAAAGAAAATAAAGCAAGCATTATAGAAATATGATTTTTAGGGCACCACCACTCACATCAACAGACCAGTTTCAGCTCATGTTCAGACTTTCCCAGTGGGCTCTAGACCTTTGAACTCTATCAGTCTTAGGTCTAGAAGGAGATTAAATATTCCTGCTATTATTTACACATACAACAGTTGTCACAGTTAGATATTTTACCTCAAAGCCACTCTATTGGTGCCCAAATCTGAAATGTCTAAAACTGATCTCCACTGGCTGGGCTTGGTAGCATATGCTTTTAATCCCAACACTTGGGAGGCAAAGGCAGGGGATCTCTGTAAGTTCAAGACTAGCCTGGTCTACAGAGATAGTTCCAGCGCAGTCAGGAATGCACAGAGAGAGAGAGAGAGACCCTATTTCAAAAAAAGAAAACAACAAGAAAAAAAAACCCTAAAATAACAAAACCAATATTCTTCTCCAAATATTGCTTCTTTGTATATTTTTACCAATTACTTCCCCCAAATTTAGAATGAATCTACTCAATAAACATTAACTGACTCATTACTATAAATATGCTATATAATATTGTAAATAAATGGCCTTTTAAAAGACCTAGTTTCTAACCTTACACTGCAACACAAGCAAACACATTAGCACATTCTCTCAAAGGAATAAAAAGGGCTTTGGGATAAATTATAGAATTGCGGTATTTTGTAACAGGACTACACAGAAAGCAGGAATGGAATAGCTGAAGAAATAAACACACAGGTAACACATAAGTATTTCTAGTGTGAACTAAAAAATGGTGTTAAACTTGAAAGTGACAAACACAGATTTAAAATTTTAAATTATCTGTGGTGAAGGCAATGGAAAAAATAGATCAGGAGATATAATGGTGGGGTTTGCATAAGAACAACCTCAATAGGTACATATAGCTGAATGCTTGGACCTGAGTTAGTGGAACTGTTTGGGAAGGATCAGAAGGTGTGGCCTTCTTGGAGGAACTGTGTCTCTGGGGGCACTTTTCAAGGTTTTAATTTATTTAATTTTACTTTTGGATTTTCAAGACAGGGTTTCTCTATGTATCTCTGGCTGTCCTGGAATTATCTTTGTAGACTAGGCTGGCCTCAGAGATTTGCCTGCTTCTGCCTCCGAGTGCTTAAGATTAAAGGTGTGTGCCACCACCACCCAGCTCCTTTGAGGTTTTAAAGGCCTTCACTATTCCCAGTTAGCACCTTGTGCTGATGAATCAGGATGTAAGCTCTCAGCTCTCTTAGCACCATAGTTGCCTGCTTGCAGCCATGCTCTGAAACTGCAAGCCCAAATAAACTCTTTCACCTGTAAATTGCCTTGGTCATGGTGTTTTTGCACAGCAACAGAAAAGTAAGACAGAGAGTAAACTAACAAATAAACTTGCAGTACATGTTAAGCACTATGCTAAGCATTGAAGGCAGACTGGGACAAGCAGCTCCAACCAGCGGCATCATTTTTGAAAGTTATGTAATTGTCCAGGTTAAGAGCTACTGAGGCCAAACTGAAAGGGAAAACATTAACAATGACAACTGCTATGCAGAGTTCTTTACACCTAACTCTAAGCATTTTATACATGAACTAATTCTAAAACAATCTAAAAACATTTAAACTGTTTTCAACAAAGGGAAATAAGAAGATCAAACAACTTCCTGAAGTCACACACACAAACAATAACTGGTTAGGATTTAAACGCAAGAAATCTGATTTCAAACTTCATGCTCTCAACTTCTAATGTTCTAATCCTAAAGGAACAGGCAGAAAAACATATAAGGACACAACACTAGAGTGTATGCCAAAGCCAGATGACATGTTTCAGTACTCTGATTCCTTTATGGCTTTAAGCATATAGTTAATTTTCACAACGGGTGCTGCTGTGATGAGTGAACCCAAAGATTAGCCAGCACATTCCTTTAACTTATACAGCAATATTAATATTCAAACAAGCACTTACTTATATCAAATGTTCTATATAAATAATGAAATTTAAATTATTAACCAGAGTTCAGTTCTAGTGCATTTCAAACAAGAAGTTACTTAAAAGTCATATGTATATATTATTATGCTTCACCTAACTCCCTTTATTTTAGATTACAGAAGAACACACTCAACTCAAATGCTTAGCTGAACAAACTGTATGAAGAGGAGACCAAATGGCATCATCTAATTTTAGCCCTGTTTTAGAAACTGTCAGCTATCCTTGAGGACATTTAATGACTAGGGAATTAAATGACAGGTTATTTAAAAGACTTAAAAAGGGCACTACTTGGTTTTTCCATTGCTCTAAAAGACAATCTCGAAAATTATGGTGTACTATGAAAGTATAAGCTGTTTAACCGTGTCTTAGTTCAGAACCTTCTAGAGATCTTTAAATAATCTCTGTATCTCATACCTGAATTTTCAAGATGCCAACCACCTGTGTGGTGGAAGGAGTGACTGTAAACTTCCACTCTGACCTCCAACGACCATTCCTTAAAAATAAAAACAGCAGCTGTAAATAAGGGCAGGGAAAATATTTTGAATCAATATTGTTTTGGGTTTAAATGTAATGCTACAATGTGTAAGAGAATAGGAGAAAGACATTGGGCACAGATTTATAACCACTGAAACATTCAAGAGATTCAAAGTTTAGTTTTAAGACACGTTAAATCTTTGCCCAAGAAGACATACATAATGAAAATAATTCACAATTCTAAAACTAAAGTTTAAAATATAATTCAAAACTAACATAAGAATTGTTTTAACATATACATATGAATATATGTATGTATTTTGTGCGTATGTGTATGTGTTCATGTGACACCTGATGTATGTGGAGATCAGAGGGAAACTTGTTGGTTCTCTTCCTCTATTATGTGTGTGTAAGGAAACGCATTTAAGAGCATCAGGCTTAGCAAACTGCTGAGTCATCGTCTTGCTGACACTAAAACACTTTAAGAGAGTCTTAAACTACTTCCTTTTGTATGTTTGCATAGGGGAGATACATAAGCATTCAGGCACATGTAGGGACAAGAGGCCAACTTCCGATGTTGCATCTAAGGAAGCATCCACCTTGATTTCTGAGACACCATCTCTCACTGACTCAGAGTTCACCAAGTATGCTAGGTTGGTTTATCAGAGAACCCCAGAGGTCCACCAGTTTCCTCCTCCCCAGCTCTGAGAAAGAATCATCACCCCTATGGTGGGGATCAAACTCACATCCTTATGAAATAGCAACTGAGCTATCTCCCCAGTTCCTTAAAGTGATTTAAGAAATAACTGAACTTTTGAAGGATCATGGGTTATCCCCAAACGCAAATGGAGCTGTTTTACATTTTCCAAACGACACAAAGTAACAACAAATATCAGTTAGGTTTTGCTATCTGGAAAGGGATCTCTTCTCCAACATTAGGTTTAAGATTTCACACAAATGGCAGGACTTTCAAAAAGCTTTTTGGTACAGGTATACAAAATAACACATTCACAGTAGGAAATTAGTAACACTATTAACCAATTGTGTATTATTGTTTTCTTCCTATTTTTCTGACACTCTTTGCACAAAAATCTTTTTCAGACACATTTTCTTTGTATATCAATGACATTTATTATGCTTTTCTGAGTTTTTTTTAAAAAGTTTCTATTAATAGATTGTTAGATGACCATTCACCATAAAATTACTTCTTTTTTGCTCTAGAAAAAGCATCTATATAATGACAAAAACCTCATATCTATAGTCAATACACATCATCTGAAAACTATTAAGGCAGCAAAAGATAATATAATGAAAAACATGTTTCTGAGTGGCTTATCTAAACACATTCAAAGAAACTTGGCTGCAACAATCTAAATCTCATCATTTTTGTTTCGTATTTCCAAAATAAGTTATTTCTTTTATTAAGACATTATACCAAGAAAGCACTGAGTCCTAAATACATGCATTACTCTGAGAATATACATATATTGCCTCAGACCATGCGAAGAAAAATAGAAATCTAACCACAATTTGAGAATGATTTCAAAAGGTTCTTCAAAAAGTATTACTGCACTGAGTAACAACACCCTTTCCTCAACAGAGTAAATGGCCAACATGCCCTAGATTTAACTAAGTCTATATCCCTCTTTTATTAATTCTATATAATTACAAATGTGTGCTCCTAATATTTACTAAGTTCCTAAATACTGCCATACATGAGGAAACGAACGTGATGATTTAAAGTGAAGTATAATAAACTCTTCAGACTCCTCTTCTTCTATTTTGTCTTTGTTTCTTTGTTTTAAAACAGGATCTTCACCGTGAGCACAGGTAGTTTGCAATCCTGTAATCCTCATGCCCTGGCCTCCTGAGTGCTGGGATTATAGCTGTCCACTACCAAGTCCAGCCTAAAATTTATTTTTTCTACAAAGTGAAAATCATTTTTAGCTTCAAAGACACAGTATTCACTTTGATGACTTACAAAAGGGTCAGTATGTAAAATGAAATAATGGGAATAGAACACTCCAGAGATTTAATTCATTTCCTATATAGTAAAGCTCAAAGGAGTTTTACTTTTGAAAGCTAGTAATAAGTTCCCAAAAGATTTATAAATAAAGATTACTAAGAATTTTTATTTAGTAGTTCAAGCTCAACAGTTGACTTTATTTTTATTTCCTGGCACAAAAATATATATAATAGCTTTCTAAAGAATCACTAGTTTAGGATTATGGAGATAAGACAGAGAACCTCTGTATGTTATCATCCTTAGGAAGCTGTAGTTTGTCATTTAGGCATATATTTAGATATGGATGATGGATCTGCATTCCTCCAAATATTTTTGATTAACCTTTATGGAACCCAGTATTTATTTCTGACATGACTAAGTAATAGAGCAGCAGCCTTGGGTTAGGACCCAAGCTGGTCTAACTGGGGCCACTGACACTTGTAACTTTACCCAAAAGAGTATCCCCAAACAACCTGGCTAATGAATCAAAACTCAATATACTTTAAAGGTAAACAACATTTCATCATATTTACTCTGATATTCATAATGTATTAACAAAAAAAGGGTCCAAAAGTAAGATTTCAGTCAATTTTTAATACACAATCTCAGAAAAAAATTCAAATTTTCAAACATCTGATTAATAGGGAAAATAAATGTGGATACAAACTGTTGTGTACACAGTTATAAAGCAAGACTGTACCTTCTTACATTTCCAACAAAACCATGTCCACAAAAAACATCTAACCCAAAAGTCCAAGTTTAAAGTCCTTAGTTTTTTTGTTTGTTTGTTTGTTTTGTTTTTAAACATTTCTGTCCTCTCTCTTGAGTAAGGCTCATTCATACAGAGCACCCTGTTCTCAGCATGAGCAGATGGCCCTGCCACCTGGTCTGTTTGCAAGCATACCTGCTCACATAGGTTGCCCCCTGTTCCCGTCCCAACTCACTCTGCTCTCCTATACTCTGTGATGAATGTCATCAGATTTACCGTATTCCAAATGACTGGGATGATCATCATGAAGCAAGTTATCTTTCAAATTCTCAAACGGCAGTAGTTTTATGTATCAAGTTTATATCACTTTTAGTCACACATATGTGACTGATTTACATGGAATACAAACAATGTTAAAATTAAGTACATAAAAAGTTAACTTACCAAAAGTTTTTTGCTTGGAACTGATGGCTTTCTATGCATGCAATAATGGTCTGTTGCCCATCTATTTTTTTGCCATACACCTATTGGCAAAGAAAACAAGAACAGTGAGTTGACTTAGGGCCACAAATGCCTAACTTTAAGCGTCTATAAGGTACTGTAGAAAGTGGGTATAAACCATGATATATAGTCGTTTTAGGTTAGATAGGTAAACAGAACCAAGACCACCTGGCTTCACAAGCTCAGATGCCTCAACTCTATCCACATTGAATGTGTGAAGGATTCCAAATAGGGGATTTTTCAGGATCCTATCTGCATTTATAAAGATCACTATGGCTGTGGAGTAGACCAAACTCAGGTGCTAAAGAATCTGTCTGAATACAACCATCCTAGGAAAGTTCAAAAACAAAAGCCATTCAGATTTCCTACTACATTTCATTCTGAAAAAATAAAAATAGTTTAAGTCAGTGAACAAATAACATTAAAACGGGAAATTAAACTATAAAATACTTGAAATAATTCCACTACCAATTTTTTTATTTCTTCTAAGAGTTCTGTAATTGAATTAAAAGTTAATTCAGGCTGATGAGACACGAACAGAAGACTAAAGACAGTGCCACCATTTTCTTTAATCCAGTGTCTGAACTGAATTTAATCTCAATTTAACTGAACTGAATTTAATGCAAAATTAGTCTATCTGGGAATATATTTTTAGAAAGATAAACATTCTTTGAAGAAAAAAGTTAGAACTTATAGCTGTTAGCTCCATACATTTCTGTAAATTTCAGGGAATTACACAAACTGTCTCCTATGTGTGAGGAACAGAAGGAACTCACAGTGCAGACCCCATTCGGGTAATGTTCTTTTACGTAAGCTCGCAGTGCAGTTTCTACTGATGTTCTCCATGATTCGATCGCATTTTCTGCTTCATATGGCCTTGGATCAGTTGCTTCTTTTCTTAAATGATCAAATTTGAAACAAATTCTGTTTTTTGGATCCAAAAACTTTCCATTTCCCAAGTCTCCATGTTCTGTTATCAACACCTTTAATTTTCAAACGAAATTAGGAAAACAATATTAACATGGATACACAGTCACTTGCTTAAGCCCCGTTCTGAAACCATACAATTATACTGTAAGCAACTGCTTTAACTATGTTGTGCAAGTACATTCTTTTAAAAGAGTAGGCCACAAAGATACCAGGGATATTCTCAATTAGTGTACATTAGAGCTTCTTTCACTACAATTTTTGGATTCTAAGAGGGGAACTGGCTATCCAGTCACCCATCTATTCCCCTACCCACACAATGAGCCACAGTTTACTATTTCTAAGAGCAGGCCTGAGCTCCTATACACTAAGACCCTATCAATGAGACGGTTTCAATCCAGCAAGGCAGCTCTCCAGTCCTCATCTGTTTGGTGCCCACATTCTTTCTGATCTCCAGCATGTGCTTTTGTTTCTTATAAACTAATTACTACTACTAACTTCCAAAACTTTAAAATATAGTTTATACATTTATGTACATTTAAATTACATGAATAACCTCTTTACTTTGTGTCTTACTTAAAACAAAAACAAAATAAAACAAAGCCTTTTTCTTCTGCAGCTGTACCAGTCTATGACAGGACTTTCCCATCCCTTTGATGTAAATCAAGCTGACAACATAGGATCTAGCTTTTCTAACTTTTTTGTGGTAATAAATGTACGTTAGATAAATATGGTTTGTGGGTCACTGTTTTCAAGGAATGATAAAAATACATATATAAACATAAACCTTTTTATGCATCTTGTTGGGCTGGCCCAGACGAAAATCACCTAAAACGCCAGGATGGATGACCATGTGGAACCATGGTGACAGGGAAAGTGAACATGCTACACTTCCTCCGAGTGCTAATCCCTTGCCTCCTCAGAACTTAACCAGTCTCCTGTTATCCTAAATGGCCAGAGGAAAACCCACCACCCAAACTCCATGCAGTTCCTGTTCTTTAATGCTGTCCTGCGACACTCCTGGCCAATTAAAAGCACCCTATAAAACCCCAAACTCATTTGTCCTTCTCCTGGGGACAGCCTGGCAGTTCACAGACTGAATAAATAAAGCTTTGCCTTTTGGATATAATACGGCTCTGATGGTCGTGTTCTTCTATTAAGCCACTTAGACCCAGACTTTTTCTCAACACAAACACCTACAGAAATCGCTTACAGTCTACCAGCTATCTTTCACCATCCTCTTTAATGGTTGCATAATATCCCATGGTGTTAACATAATTTAACCCACCAATCCATTACTGGTATGTCATTTCTTTATTTACAAGTGTTTTCAAGCATTTTTTTTTCTAGAGAAGGGCAAAGCACCATTAAAAATGGTGAAGTATTGTTGTAAATCCTAACACTGTTCTTATTTACAATACTTTTTAAACTTTATATTTTTAAAATTTATTCATTTGTTTATTTGGTCAAGATAGGGTTTTTCTGTGTAACCTGGCTGTCCTGGAACTCATCCTATAGATCAGAATGGCCTCTAACTCAGAGATTCTGCTGGGATAAAAAGCATACACAATCCACCACTCGGCTAACTTTTTAAACTTTAGCTGACAAACAGCAATTATATCAAGATAATTTTTTTGTTTGTTTTTGTTCTTTCAGAGACACGTTTCTCTGTGTTAACAACTCTGTGTTGAAACTCGCTAGACCAGGGCAGCCTCAAACTCAGAGATCCACCCCTCCTGAGGTCTGTGCCACCATGCTTAGCTTAGAGGACAGCATTTGAGACTCAGGCCACTCGTTCCACTGGGGGTTCTAGGGGTCAAAATCAGGTCATCAATCTTGCACAACAGTGCTTTTACCTATTAAGTCACCTTACTGGCCCATTGTTTGTTACTATCTTTCAAGTTCTTAAAACTACACTCAATGTATGAAATTAGTATACACTACTTTTTAAGACATTTTTTGGTTTGAAGTACTGAAATTATGCTAGCTTGTTAAAATGACTTTAGAAGCCTGTAAGTATTTTAAAAAGATGCATTTTCTAATGTAGTAAATGTTCTTCTACGGATTTATCTAAAGACAATCATTGTAAATGTTACCAAGAATACAAAGACAATCAATGGAGTATTGCTTGTAAAGGTAACCAATTAAAAAAAAAAAAATCAACGGACCAAAATCTCTGAAGAAATGAAGTAACAGTAGTGTGTGTGTGTGTATGTATATATATACACATATACATGCATATATATATCTTTAAAATATATTTTAAATTATGTGTATGTATGTTTGCATGTCTGTCCATGTGAGTGTAGATGTTGATGGAGACCAAAAGAGGGCAGCAGAACCTGTGAAGCAGAAGATACACATAGCTGTGACCTGTCTGAAGTGGTTGCTGGGAACCAAACTTGGGTCCTGTGCAAGAGCAGCCAGCCCTCCTCACTTCCCATCCAGCTCTCTACCCACACTCATGCGGAGCTATGTACCTTTTCCCTTTAGTTACAAGTTCTCTGTCTACTCTTACAGTTCCACAAAACTAAAGCGATACAACAATGCCAAACAGAAGCACCCAAAGACTCTTTCCAATCTTTCTTCTTGTCCTGTCCCCATTAGTTGATCCATGTAATTATGACTCAATAGAATCACAAGTCACTGACTATGACAGCTCTAAAGAACAACAACAAAAAATGGTAATGACTTTTGGTGGGTTTTGTTTTAGAAAAGAGAATACAGAAAGACTTGTAGATATAATCCAACTATTTTCTAGGAACCTTACTATTTCATGGTTTTGAATGTCAAGTTATTCAATGCAGCTCAGTCTATCTTGGTACTCACTATGTAACTCAAACTGTCCTTGAATTAATAGCAATCCTGCTATCTCAGCCTCATGAAAGCTAGAACAGGTGTAAGACATTACAGCTAGGTTAATGCTAAAAGTGATTTTCAGATAAATGAGCATTTCAATTATTTTGCCAGTAAATGCCTATGATTAAAATGGATACTATTATACTATCTAACAATTCTTTCAGGATATATTTTTATAACTAAAACAAAAAGCAGTGTGATTTGTATTTTATGACACATACCTGATCTTCATAGCCTTCAATTTTTACCGGTGTAAACTGGTCCAAGTTATACTGTGCAAATGCACTAAAAAAGAAAAAGTCCAATTATTCAAAACCATACTAATATTTTTCAAAATCAACTGACAGTAAATCTATACTGTACACGTCAAGGTTAATAAAGCTAAACTATAGATACAGTTGTTAAAAAAAAACAAGCAACGATACACAGCTTTTAACTTAGCAAAATAAAATACAACCAGCATATATAAGCCACTTATTAAAAGAACCTGGAAGCAATGATCACCAATTTTTAATGTACATATAGAATTATTTAAGAAATTAGTCTACAGACTAGGTACTGTGATAATCAGTTTCTATTGACAAAAGTCTTATAGTTGAATACAAGAGAGAATAAATGCCTAATGAGAACACCTAGTCATAGCAAAAAATAGAAATATTCGAGAATTACCAATGCTTTTTCAAGAAATTACAGTATCAAGGCAAAAGTAAAAACAACAACAAAAACACCCCTAGAATAATTTCATCAATGTGACTCTAAGAAATTAAGTAGGCTCTATCTTCTGAAAGTGAGAGATGGGTCGGGGAGACAGCTCAGGGTAAAACGGTTTACTGCACATACATAAGAACCTGCATTCAAATCTCTAGGAACCACGTAAAGACAGAGCACGGTCTGTAATCCTGGTGCTGGGAGACAGAAATGGGCTCCTCTCAGGGGTTCACTGGACGGCAAGCCTAACCAAAAGGGTGAGGTTCAGGTTCAGTGCAACACCCTGTCTAAGAACATAAGGTGGAGAGCAAGAGAGAAGGAACACACATGGGTAATTACATTTAAATATACATACATGCACACACATGACAAAAAGAGAGGGATAGGGAGAAGAGAGGGGATAATAGGAAGGGAAGAGAAGAATGTTTTAATTAGAGGGATTAGTAGGAATAAAGGATAGAAAAGGTCCAATGTCACAGAAAGCACCAAACAGGTGCTCACTGGTATTTACTGAGTTGCACTGGAAGATCTTTTAGATTATTATCATTATGCTTGCTTGTGATGGCAGAAGGAGGCTTGTTATGCAGCATGTATGGAGGTGACAACTCTATGGAGCTGGTCCTCTCCTACCACCTGGACATGGGGTCAGGAGATTGAACTTGGGTCACCAGGCTTGCACAGATGGGTAGGAAGCGCTACTACTCACTGAACCATCTCACCAAACCCTGGAAGGTATCGAGGATAGAAGAATTACTCTGAGAGGCAAAGCACAGTGACAGATGTGCCTCTAAAGACTAATGTGGCAGTGGTGCATACAACAAATCATGCAGTGCGGTGAGTAGAAACAGAAAAGCTGCAAGGCTATGGAAAAGCCTACAGCAGAAACTTAGCTACAAAATGGTGGAGATATAGACGAAGGCCTCTTTTATAACTTAAGAATAATATATTTATGTGATAATTATGTAACACGTGTAGGAAAGACTTAAAGTATGGAAAATTATATACAGAACTGCAACTGTGTTCTGTTAAACTGATACTACTATATATCTAGAAAATTGTCTCCACTTAACAGAACACTATTGAGTTTTAAACTTTAAGACTATATCTATTATAGGAGAGTAATAAATACAAAGACACCAAAGTAAAATTAAATGGCCATCTCTTGAAGGTCCCACCACAGCACTCTAAAAACCGAAGGAAGCAATCGCAGAAGTGCACAGACAGGAAGTCAGAGCCGCTAGTTGCTTTCAACTGTCTTAACACACCAGTAATATTCCTAAGAATAGTCTGAATGTGGTCAGACTGTCAGACTTTGTATATGCAATGCCCACAAAAGGCTCCTGTTCCACAGGTGATGTGGCTACTGTAGGAGGCTGTGCAAGTCTGAGGAAGCGAGGACTAAGCTTGGGGAAGTAGGTTACCGGGTCAGGGCTCTCAAAGTTATAGTCATCCCCTGGTTCTGGTCTTGCTCTTTGCTTCCTGGTCCTTTGAATGGCCTCAGTTATAAGCTCCTGCCACCATGATTTCTGTACCATCATTTACTGGAACTCTCCAAAACCAAAAGCTAAGTTGCTTATATCAGCTATGTTATCACTGCAATGCATCCGTAACTAAGACACTTACTAACCCTTGAATTAGTTACTTCAAAGCTATGTTTGTAAATTCAATCACTTAAGAGTTTAGAATTAAGTTTTTCTAATAAAATCTGTATTTTAAAACATATAGGCTGGGTAGTGGTAGCGCACACCTTTAATCCCAGAACTTGGGAGGCAGACGGATTGTTGTGAGTTCTAGGCTAGCCCGGTCTACAAAGTGAGTTCCAGGACGGCTAGGGCTGTCACACACAGAAACTCTGTCTTGAAAAACCAAAACCAACCAACCAAATAAATAAATGAATACTTTGAGAAATGTAAATAGCAATTTAGTAGCAGGTGAACCTAAAGCCTTTTACTGCCCATAGGATCAAACCTCATGTATCTTTAACCTGGAGGCAGGAGTAGGAAAAGGAGTAAAATGGAAAAACTAAAGTAAGTATGTGACAGGTTTTTATCTAAAACACTTAAAACAAATAAATGGTACAGTGCAGTGCAAAGGTACTCACAGTAGAGCAATCAGAATATATGATTTTTTCCAACCCTATTATTAGCTAGTAAGAACTTCATTTACCTTATAACACCAAATTTGTACTAGATGACTTCCAAAGTCCCTTCCAAAATAAGTCCCTTATTCAGCATTTCAGAATCAGCCAAAGGACTTAGGTAGATAGCTCAGTAGTTAAGAGCATATACTGAACTTGAAGTAGCTCCCAATACCCACGCTGGGCAGCTCACAACTGCCTCTAACTACAGTTCCAAGAGATTCAATATCCTTATATGTCTTCTGTGGGAATCAGCAAGAACACATACACACACACACACACACACACATATATATATAAAACTAATAATAAAATAAACTCAATCTTTTTTCAAAATAGATATTAAAGTGTTCTTTCTTTGGGTTCTGAAGGCCTTTGATATGTTTCTAGTATTCTATTTTATTTCAAATGGTCTTATACTGGACATTCTGAATCTGATGAAAAAAATTCCTATAAGGCTTACTGATTTCATAATGATGAAGCCTGATATTCTTCTGTCTGCTGATTACATATATTTGGAAGTATTTCATAGTGTTCTAGATTTAATATAACAGGCTCTTTCAGTGAGTCAAATTTTACTTGCACAGATAATGAAATTTTGGCTTTTAGTAAAGAGGCATCAACTCTATCCACTCAAAAACAAACAAAAAAACCGATAGCCCTGCTTTGTCCCCTTACAAAAAGAGGGAAAAAGAAAGAAAGAAAAAAAGAAAGACAGACTAGAAAAGATGAAGCCACATCTTTTCTAAGGGAAGAAAATAGCACATGTAGGAAAGAGATATGAATGCATCAAAAAAAAAAATTCAGTATCAAAAACAACTGAAGAGGAGCCCACATTTCTGCTTATATATTTGCTCCAGAGAACTGGCATGGGAACATATAGACTATTTTGGTGATGCCGCCTATACTTAGGCTATACAAGCTTTGAAACATTATTTAATAGCAAGTGACAATCATTTCTTCAGAGTAAAGTTTAAGTTGAGATTTTAAAAGATATGCATGTTGTGTATCATGTACATAGTATATAGGAGTGATGTTAGGTAGTATATAAGTCAGTGGCAAACACCCAAAGAGAACTTTATTTCATATTTGTCCCTAACTACCCGTGACTTCTCAGTCTAATATACACATACATGTAAATGTGAATACTTCTATAAATAGTTTTGCAAACTTTACGGTATTTCAGAAACTCTGCGTCAAGAACTAGACATTCATTGTCACCTTTACAACATCTATTCTTTCCCAGTCACCTTAATTATGGAAACATAAAATACTTACTGTGCTGCTCCTTCCCTGAGAAGATTATCATTATTAAGCAATAATCGAACATCTGCAAAACAATATTATATTTATATTTTATGTATATTATGAATATTGCAAGGAGTACAGTTTGTTTTATTGAAGCATTAAAACTTCCCATACACATAAGATCAAAATATTCTAATGACCAAACTATCCACAAATATGCACCATGGTACTTACAAAGCAAAAGATTTTGACTAGGTAACAGAAAAGGAAATTAAAGAAAGGTCAGTTTAAAGAGTTGCTGTGGGCAGATGCACAGTATCTCCAAAGAATTAAAGACAAACTGCAGCAGAAAACGGTCAGATAAATTCCCAGAAAATACTTAGAACTACGTTTCTTAGTTTGACAACACATTCACAGATATCAAACGAGTTTGGCCTATAGAAAACATAATTACAGTTTGTGATCAAGGGGCACCAACAAGCCTTCTGTCCTTTTATAATCTTGTGAGGAACAGATAAGTACTCCCATTTTTACTAACTTTCAGTAGGTTTTATTTCCTTATAAAGAAAGCTCCGAAGAGGAAGAATATATCAAGCCTTAGCATTACAAATTAAGCATATCACAGGGGTTCAAATGGTTCGGCTGTAAAAGTACTTGCTGTGGTAGCCTCACAACCTGAGCTAGATCCTCAGAACCCATGGTGGAAGAAACCAATTCACGTAAAATTGTCCTTTGACCTCTACCTACCTACCTACCTACCTATCTACACACACACACACACACACACAAAGTTTTTAAAGATTTTAATGACTTACCATTAAAAACCTCATTAAATTCTCCAGGAGGGGCATGAATGATGAATTTTGCTGCTATACGTACCTAAGACAGAAATGAAGACGTAAATAACACGGTATACATTCTGCTAAAATAACAAAAAAAGCCAAATCAGTATTATATAAATTTCAAAGTTCTTTAAAGGCTATAACATTTCTACAAACACAAGTTTGTTATTACTGATTTAGTCATTTAATATAATTACATCAGGCTAAATAAAGGTAAAATATCTAATTTATACAGTTAAGAATTTAAGGCTGTCTACAGATGAACATTTTCACACAATTTTACTTCTTTTAAAACAAATAAAGAACTCTTAAAGAAGTCCATATGTGAGAAAGATGAAATTAGGTAGGTACATTCATTTGACTCAAAACTACATAAATGCAGAAAAACACTCCAAAATATGAATGTCCTGGATGCTGAGAAACTTCTGATCCTAAGCATTTAGAATCTTTATCCAGATAGGCAACTTTATCAGCAAACCCATTCATGACTATACAAAGTACTCTTATGATTTAACAGGCGAAAATAACAAACAAAACAAAAAACTAAGCAAAAACATGTGAATGGATACTTTACCAAATAGGATACGTACAAGACACGCACATATATGAAAAAGCATGCTCGGTATTCTTCATCAGAAAATGGATAAAGAAATCAGGAAATAATACCCCACACAAAACAGAAAGGGTAAGATAAAAAGATTGCTGGTGTGGGTTGAAGAGAACTGCAGCTCCCTACAATACTTATAAGAATGTAAAGCTGTACGACAAATATAAAAACATTTGGCACTTTTAATAAAGTTAGGCAAATACCCTAAAAGACAAAAATATCATGCCAAATTATTACCCCCACATACAAAAGCAACTTACATTCACATCAAAATTATTCAAAACTGGAAATAAATAATTTATAGCCCAAACATCCACTGGACAAATAAACTGTGGTACATCTATATAATGTAATTACTTAGCAATAAAAAAGAACTATAGATATATGAAACAACTTGAATTAATTCTAAAGTACTGCAGTGGATTGAAAAAGAAACTCAAAAGGTTAGTGATACTTTTTAAGACTTTTTTGCATACAACATTCAACCTTAGTACATATGCTCCTGCACATCCAATAAGCCCATTTTATGTTAAAATATTTTTAAGTATTTAATTAATCTTACCCATCAAACCACATAGCACGCCTAGCACAGTACACTATAGTGTTCAGCGTTCCGTGTACTACCTCTGTAATTAACTGGGATGTAGGAACCAGTCTTAGAAGCACACCATACCACAAATTCCTAGCCCTAGATTCAAAATCTGAACCAGGGTTTTCACTGAGCTCGTACTGCCCTTGCACCTCAAAGGTAAAAAATTGTGAGCAATTATCATCTGAAGCAGGGTCGTCTCTACAGCAAAGGAGTTTGGGACAGGCTGGGAAAGAGAATGAATAAAGGGAAGGAAGAAAATGGGGGTATTTGAATAATGCCAGATTGTGGTAGTGGGTTTATAACTTTCTACACATGTTAAAGGTCTTTCAAGTAAAAGAGTATACTGCTATTGTATGCCCATTTTGAAAATAAAAACATATTTCTTCATTTAAGAGTTATCACTAAAAGGCACATTATGTAAGCAGGATGTGTCTGTGAAATTTCCTTCTAAATATTTATATCCATCCATCAGTAAGTACTGCTATCAGTTTTGGTCAGAGACTTTTTTGATTGTTTTTCGTGTTTTTGCTGTGGATGGCTGTTACTGCAGAGATTCATAGGTGTCCAAAGTGCTGAGAGTTATTGTTGGATGTACTGCTCTAAATGGGACATCTGTACCACTCCCTTCAGGCTCAGAGGATATTGAAGATGGGATAGAAAGATGTAAGAGCCAGGGGTGGAGTGTTGTAGATCACTGTCTTCCAGGGATGCCTGGTCACTCAGAAGTCTCAAGTAGCTGTGTTACCTGCCAAGAGCTACATAAACCTGCACACAAACATTCCTTCATAGACGGAGAGAGAAGCTAATGAGGACTAGTCTTCCCTGAGTATCTGTGGGCTCTTAATGATTGCTGGGGGAAGAAGCATTGTCTTCAGTGATGCAGCCTCCAGTAAACTGTCCAAGCTCCTGCCCTCTCACCCATAATCATGCAAGCAAAGTGGTCTGTCTCGCTGATTTTGGAAGGCAGTGAAGTGAGGTTTACTACATGTAGGCCAAGCAAAAGAAGCATGCTTCAAGTGGGAAAGGCAGCTACGAAAAGCCTCTTGTAATTTCAAGATTCAAGGATGGTACTACACAAGGTAGAAACTACTTGATTACTGGTAGAGCTGCTTAGCCTTGTGGGACCCAATTCATTAAAATGACAGCGACAAGGTGTATGTATCCTGAGGAAGCTGGATAAGGAGCTAATGCTCGCTTTCCTGAGAAATATAGGAGAGGGAGAGGATAGAAACGACACACACACACACACACACACGTAACATTTCTCACCTTCTAGTCCTAGGCAGAAAAAAATGGACAAAAAGTGCAGCCTTGGGGCTGGAGAGATGGCTCAGAGGTTAAGAGCACTGACTGCTCTTCCAGAGGTTCTGAGTTCAATTCCCAGCAACCACATGGTGGCTCACAAGCATCTATAATGAGATCTGGTGTCCTCTTCTGGCATGCAAACATACATGGAAGGAATGTTGTATACATAAGAAATAAATAAATCTAAAAAAAATGTGTAGCCTTAGTATAAGAAGTAATTGTTTTCCCTGATACCCTTTAGGGGCACACAATACAGCTGCTCCTCCTCCTCCTCAGGCTACAAGAATTATCTCCAGATGCCTCTACAAGGCAAACAAAGATTCTTATGTCCTTGACCTAAATTCTGCCAAATTCAGCAATTGGTAGGTTGCCATAGGCAACATACTGTCACCGGCAACAACCCCTTTATTAAAAAATATATATAAACTAATTTTCTTCATATATTGAGATATTATATTGCACATAATTGAAAGCAGTTTCTAAAGACTTTATAAATGTGCATACAGTCAAGCAGATAGCAGAATTCTATCACTGTATAAACTAAACTTCCTTCACATCTCCACCCAGTATCTCTCTCTCTCTCTCTCTCTCTCTCACACACACACACACACACACACACACACACACACACACAGATGGGTTATAACTACTAGTCTGAGTTATAACCCCCCCCCCCAAAAAAAAACCACTGTCTTTTCTGTATATCTGAGACCTAGCTGAAGGGCTGTCTATCACAGCACCCTTTCTAAGCAGCACTGCCAAAATCCTCTGCTCTATCCCTGCGCCTTGTCCATCCCTCTTTGCCCTGTACTCAGAACTGTTTTGAGGGCTCTTTCCCCAGGAAAAGCAGACCACTACTTTGGGCATCTTTTATCTTCAACCTCTAGTATCATGCTAAGATCAGTAAACAGTCTATAAATACTGTCTGGTTAGATGGATGATGATTCAAAACAATTAAATAAACCTAACATTTATGGAATGCTCAAAAATTATAATGGAGAATTCCCAAGGCTTCAGCTGAGCAATACCTAAGGAATGCAAATTAACTGTTTGTTAGGGGTTTTCTAAGGAAACAGGATACAGATAGATACAGATTCTTATTAACCGGGAATAAAGGGAACCAGATTTGGGGGAAGATTTTATTCCATGGTAAAACCCATTTTTTGTATGTTGTGGTGTTTGAATGAAGCATGTCTCCCACAAGATCACGTATTTGAATACTCAATCCCCTTCTGGTGGCACCATTTGGAGGTAAGATCTTGCTATAGGAAGTATATTATAGGCTTTGAAACATATAACCACACCCTGATCCCTTTGTGATAAGCCAGCTTCCTGCTCCTGATGCCCGGCCATGATGGACTCTAGCCCTCTGAAATCATAAGCCAAAAGAAACCTTTTCCTCCTTAAGTTTCCTTTGGTCATCAGAGCAACAGAAAAGTAGCAAATATATGTTAGCCTAAAAATGAAGCAAAGGGGGAAGAAAAGGCAAGGGCAATGCTAATTACTATGCTGTGCTTGCTAAGATCTAGTATGATATTGTAAACTGTTTAACCTCCTCCCTCCCCAGGCAAAGAGCAGTCAGGAAGCATTAAAATGTAGTCTTAGGGGCAGGAGAGATGGCTCAGTGGTTAAGAGCACTCACTGCCTGCGCTTCCAAAGGTCCTGAGTTCAATTCCCAACAACCACCTGTAAAGAGATCTAGTGCCCTCTTCTGGCCCACAGGCACACATGCAGACAGAATACTGAGAATACTGTATACATAATAAGTAAATCTTTAAAAAAAATAAGTCTTAGACATGACCACAGTTAACAACTGAAAAATGTATGTTAAAAATAATCAAATATTTATTTTATAAGCTTAAGACTTGAAGTCACGTTTTAACATTCTTAATGACACGTTACATATGGAGCTGTCAGAATTAAAATACTAATATCAAGTAGAATATATTTTAATGATACAAATTAGTGGCTAAGCTTTTAAATGTTTTACTGCTTTTAAACAAAGGTATATACCTTTTAGAATTTGTCTATTTTATTTTAGTTTTTATTATGAAAGCAAAAGTGATTTAAATTTTTTGTTCAATGGACTTTTCTCTTTTATTGTACTGTGTAACCAAAAGAGAGCAAGAGCCTTCTCTTCTATCTAAACTAAATGGTAGATCCAAAGAGAAGCAGCAGGACCAGGAGGCCAGGGGAGAAGACAGAGGCTCAAATTCTACCTGGATTATACCAGCTATGCCTGAAATATTTAAATCTGGACTTTGTGAAATTTCTTAACTTTACATTTGGACTTCTCAAATGCTAAAGTAACAAAAATGTGTCTACTACAATGAAGGAAAATACCACCTTCCCAAGATACTGTGTTAGTTCAGATAAGCAAGCAAAACATCCATAACCCATAAAATACAACAACGACAACATTACTGTACCAGTGAGACAGTGCAGCAGGTAAGGGTCCTTGTGAACAATGGTGGCTGATACAAGAGCAACCACTAGCTCTGATTCTATCTGAGGTCCATTCCACAGAAGAATATTTATAGCTAGCAGTATAAATCCAGCCAAAAACCCATGGGCAAAGAAGTCTAAGGCCCTAGTGGAAACTTACACTATTGTATAGCTAAAGTGACATGACCCCAAAATGCCTTCCAAATATTTATGTTTATACTCAGAGACAAACTGTTCTCAAGTCTTAATTAAAGAAGCCTCACTTTGCAGTAAGTGGAAGCAAACGCAGAGATCCATGCCTGTAGAAGATGCTGAGAAAAAAAGGATGGCCGTGGAAGGGGGTGGGCAATATAAGAGCTGGAAGAGAGGGAGAGGCACTTGGAATGCTGTCTTCTCAGTACAACCAGCTTTGAATCATGAACTAACAGCAGTCGTGCCTACTGACTAAACCTGCCCAACAATCAGCTTCAGATGGGGAAGGGGGATCATGGGTCCTCACCACTGCTGAACTGCTGCAATCTAACAGAGTCTGGAAGAGGAGAGACATACTACCCAACTCTGTATACAATGGTGAGTCTACCAGGCTCTAATAGAAAGTTCCAAACCCAAGATCATACAGATGGCTCTAGTCAAATTCTGTGGGACATGAGACACAACAAAGATGGGACAGATATAGGAGTTGGGGAGAGAATAACCAGTATGCAATATATACACATACGAAATTGCACACAACAAAATTTATAGAAGCAACAACAACAAAAAATTGCTAAGTTTCCAAGTCCTCTTCTAAAATCCTCCAGATCCCCCACAGATTTACCTAGGAATACAATAAAGAACAGAGAAAGATTATGCCTGTGCACTCCCTTGTCTTCATACTTTGAATGCTGCCTGTCAAACAGCAGACGCTTTAATACAGGTTACCTCTGTCCCAAACCTGGCATTTAGCAGTCACTTTGTGTTGAAAAAAAAAAAAAAAAAAAAAAAAAACCAAAAACTAGAAATACTAATGAACCCTCATTTGTTTAGAATGGCCAGATGTTTCAGGGTGAATATGAAATGCTCCCCACAGACTCATGTTTTAAGGCCTGGTTGCCCTCTGGGGGATTCTGGAGAAGTGACTGAATCCTCTCCCTCAAGATTAATCAATTAATTAATCACCCGATGGAAATAGGGTTTGATGGTATTACTGGGAGGTGGGGGCCTAGCTGGAAGATTTCTAGAAGGGAATACATGGAGGCTATATTTTGCCCTGGTCTCTTCAGCATTTCCTTTTTTTCCGCTTCTTGTCTACAATGAGGGAAATGAGAGTCTCTGCCACATGACAGAGCTGTCTAGAAATTTCATCACTCACGCTAGGGTGGCAGGACCTGGTGCTGCAGCTGTCAAAGGGTCACCCATGTTCCCATAAGCAACACCAAAAAACTCAGATACACCAAGCTACATTTGGGTGCAACTGTTTACTGCTTCATTATCTGTGTTCTATCTGGATTGAATAGACATTTGTTTATGTCCTTCCCAAGAAAAGTCATGAAACAATATGTGTTAGTATAATATTAGCATTTTTAAACATCTGTTTATTGTGTAGGTGTATGCGTGTATGTACACACCACACAGCATATGTGGGGGTGCAGAACAACTTTCAGGAGTCAGTTTTTTCCTTCCACTGTGGATTTTTGAGTTCAAGCAGTTATGGGAGTTGGCAACAAGTGTCTTTACCTGAGGAGCCCCCTTACCAATCTTGGGGTCAGTATTCTTAAAAATGCTCTCGAGTGCAGACATTTCACACCACGTGTTAGTTTCTTTGTGTCCTACAGGTTATGAAGATGGTTTATGTCTATGTACGCCTGTCATTTTCTATATACCAATACTTCTTCCCATTCCACTAGTCAGACTCTGTTCAAACACCAGAAGATAGAACACAAAAAGAGAAAGCTAGAATCCAATTCAACTCCACGGTACCCACGTGCAGTCGGCTTTTTATCAAAACCAACACAAACTCTAGAAAAGCTTTTTTATTTTTATTTATTTATTTATTTATTTATTATTGAAAAAAAAAAATCCCTGCTTCCTCCCAGCCTCCCATTTCCCTCCCCCTCCTCCCGCCCCTCTCCCCCTTCCCCCTACTCCTCTCCCCCTCCCTCTCCAGTCTGAAGAGCAGTCAGGGTTCCCTGCCCTGTGGAAAGTCCAGGGTCTTCTCCCCTCCATCCAGGTCTAGGAAGGTGAACATCCAAACTGGCTAGGCTCCCACAAAGCCAGAACATGAAGTAGGAACAAAACCCCATGCCATTGTCCTTGGCTTCTCATCAGCCCCCATTGTCCGCCATGTTCGGAGAGTCAGGTTTTATCCCATGTAGAAAAGCCTTTTTAAAAAACCATAAACCTAAATTTAGTTAATTTATTATTTTGGTGCTGGCAATGAAACTTAAGGCCTCAAGTATTCTGTTATTGAGTTCCCAGATCATAAATATCAATTATTAAAAAGTGAAACATAAGATGAGGTATTTTTCAACTTTTATAAAAACCTGACCACTAGATAAAATAATTTATTTTTGACAATACTTTTAGTATTGTTTTTGTTCTTTAGTTATGAAAATAAAAGACCAAAGCTATTTATGGAACTGCTTTCCATCAGAGCATAATTTTTCAATGATTATTCTAGGAACAAAAGAAATCTCTTGGTAGACAACTACCTATAAGAAACAGCCATTCAAGTGCCCTCAAAGATCCCTTGAACTCTCGCACCTAAACACGCTTAGGTGTTTAGCACTAGCACTGATACCATTTCATTCTATACCATCTCATAGTCAATCAACAAATGTTTCTTGTTCAAATCCAATCCCCCTTTCTCTAACTCCATTTCAGTGAGATCTGACCACCCAGTTTCACCCTTCTTTGCTACAGAATAATCTTTCTGTACACTGTGAATATGTATTACTCTTGCTGGTTAATAAAAAGCTGACAGGTCATGCAGAGGACTCTGTGCGGAAGAAGGAAGGAGTAGGAAGCCGCCAAGGAAGCAAGATATATAGAAAATGAGGTAACAAGTCATGAGCCATCATAGATAAGAAATATGGGCTAATTTAAATCTGAGAGTTAGGTAGTAACAAGCAGAGCTATCAGCCGAGCATTTAATACTAAGTGATTAAGCCTCTGAGTGATTATTTGAGAGCGGCTGAGGGAACATCCACCTACACTTCTTCAAAATTAGTTTGCCATCTTGCCAGTGGACCAATATTTTTCAATATATTCATTTTTCCTACTTAAAAAAAAAATCAATGAATGGGTCCACTTTCAATAAGTAAAATGAAGTTCTTAGGGTAACATGCAAGGTTTTTTCAAGGTGGCAAATTTGACTTTTAAAATAAGATCTATGTATTACCGTGAACAAACATTTTCTATTTTTTATACTTCTTTCTTTTGCACTTGATCAAGATTTATTTTACTTACTTTTGTCAGCTAACTTTAGCCCTTTTGATGAGAACTCCATTTCCTGCTAAACATAGGAAGCAATGCATGGTGGCTTGTGAACACATAAACACACAAAAAGACCACCACACAAGGTAGAGGGTCACACAAACGTTAAGCAGGGGCTCTGGGAGTGATGCCTGGATCAGGAGGGATAACTGTCTTGTTCAATAACTCTGATGTTTGGTAGGTAACTGAAACCTATTATTTAGAGATACACAGGAAGCGTGTTTGTTCTCTGTGATTAAGGCAGAAGTTTGGCTCAGACTTCTGTGGGAGCAGAGTAATGAAACTAGTTTATCCTGTTCATGACACAAATGGTAAAAACTCAATCTTAGTCTTAATGCATTTTGCCACTTTATAAAAACTATTTAAAGTTGTTTCTAAAAGTTGTCTATACTTTATTGACAGCTATGAGTAAAATAATAAAAAACTTTTCTGAACTTCAAGTCATTTAAATGGCGTAAAACCAAATGATTATCACTGTATGTTTATATCACTGTATGTTTATGAACTAATTCATTTTAATGAGCATGGTTAAGGGGAATACTGTATTTTTAAATTTTCCTTAATAATAATTGAGACCATATACGGTAAAGTGCCTGGAATATACAGATTCAATTTTCCCTTTTCTTTCCTTTTTTGTTTTTTTTGAGATACAGTTTCTCTGTGTAGCCCTGGCTATCCTGGAACTCACAGAAATCCACCTGCCTCTGCCTCCCGAGTGCTGCTAGGATTAAAATCATGCGCCACTACCGCCCACCCAGATAATTCAACCGTTTCTTGCTACAGCACTGGGCACAGCTCTTTCTAAAGTTTCTTTTTTTAATATTTATTTACTTATTATGCATACAATATTCTGTCTGTGTGTATGTCTGCAGGCCAGAAGAGGGGACCAGACCTCATTACAGATGATTGTGAGCCACCATGTGGTTGCCGGGAATTGAACTCAGGACCTTTGAAAGAGCAGGCAGTGCTCTTAACCACTAAGCCATCTCTCCAGCCCCCTCTAAAGTTTCTTTACATCTGATATGAACACTCTGCTGGTTACAGAACATGATTTCAAAGACTGCACTTCACCTTTTCTGTTTTCTCTTCCTCTTATCCTTCAAATCAAATACAGGTTCATCATTCCTAATGCAAAACTCCAAAATTTAAATGTTCTAACACAGTATTTTTTGAGTACTAACAACACAATGGAAAATTTTATACCATAAAATTTTATTTCATATACAAACTTGTTAAAAACATTGTCTAACAGGGCTGGAGAGATAGTAAGTAGAGCAGTTAAGAGCACGTTACTGCCCTTGCAGCAGATCAGAGTGGTGTAGGACAATGCTCTGTATTCTGTCAATTATATTTTAAATAAATGCTGAGTGGCCAGTAGCCAGGCAGGAAGTATAGGCGGGACAACCAGACAGGAAGTAGAGGCGGGTCAACGAGAACAGGAGAATTCTGGGGAGAATGAAGCCCATTCCTCTGCAGTCCTGACCCAGCCACAGAAGGAAGCAAGATGTGATTGCTTCACTGAATAAGGCACCGAGCCATGTGGCTAATACAGACAAGAATGGGCTAATATAAGCTATAAGAGTTAATAAGAAGCCTGAGCTAATGGGCCAATCAGTTTATAACTAATGTAGACCTCTGTGTGATTACTTTGGGACTTAACGACTGCAGGAACAGGGCAAGATAGAAAACTCAGTCAACAGATCAGTCTCCTGTACCCACATCAGGTGGCTTACTGCTTGTAACTCCACTTCTCAAGGGTCTGACTCCCACCAACCTCCACGGGCACTTGCATGTACATGGTGCATATAAACTCATGCAGGCACACACACATAGAACAATTATTTTTAAAATATGTATTATATAAAAGGCTGGAGAGATAGCAGTCTATAAAACAGGACATGGGTTCCATCTCTAGGAGCCATATAAAAAGCCAGGCTTTATGATGCAGCACTGGGAAGGAAGAGAGAGAAGGCTCTAAGAATTCCTGGTAAGTAAGTACAGCACAAGTATCAGTGAAAAACCCTGTCTGAAAACAAGACTGATCGTAAGGAATGAATGACACCCCAGATTTATTTCTTGGGCACACACACACACACACACGTAATTATGTATGTATATATGTATAAAATTACTTTCAAGCTATGTGGACAAGGTACAATCAAACAAATACATTTCATTACAAGAACTGGATTCGTAAATGAAGATACCTCATTTACAAATATTCCAAAAACTAAGAAGCTGAAATCTAAGCTCCTCTGGTACTGTGCATTTTGGGTAAGGAACAATGAACCTGTATTTGATGAATAAATGAATATGGAGATAGCTCTCAAAAGTTATTTTTGTGAATTTCCAACAGAAACACTGTGAACTAAAATATGCAATAAAAGCCATCATCAGAGAAGCTTCCTCCTGCAGCAGATGGGTACAAATATAGAGACCCACAGCCAGACATTGCCCAGAGAGAGACCTTAAAACAGCCCTAAATATCTCCATCGAATCCCTCTCTTCAGAGCTCAAGGAACCCTGAGGAAGAGGAGGCAGAAAGAGTGTACCAGCCAGAAGAAATGGAGGACACCAAGAAAAGAAGGCCCTCTAAATCAACATGACCAAAACTCCTAAGAACTCAGAGACCGAAGAACCTACAAAGGTCTGCACTAAGTCCTTCACATATATATTATGGCTTCTAGTTCAGTGTTTTTGTGTGATTCGTGAGGATGCAAACGAGTGGGTCTGTTTCTTGTGCCTTCTCTAGGGCTCTTTTCCTTATTTGGTTTGCCAAGTTCTGATATTTTAGCTTTTACTTTATTTTATTATTATTCCTCAGAAACCTATTTGTTTACTAATGAGAGACAGAAAGGGAGGGAACCCAGATGGGAGGGGAGGTAGGAAGGATCTGGGAGGAGTAGAGGAAGGGAAAACTGTAATCAGGATATATTATGTGAGTGTGTGTGTGTGGAAATCTATTTTCAATAGAAGAAAAATATGTCAAGAAAACAAAGTTCTTAGCTATTACATTAATGGTTAAATAAAAATTGTATTTCAAAATAAATTTGTGAAACTGAGGGCTAAGGCTGGATATATCTAAGTTTAAGACCATGGTTAAGATCACTTTTGCTCTTACAGAGGTCCTGGATTCAATTCCCAACAACCACAAGGTAACTCACAACAATACGTAACTCCAGTTCCTGGGTCTGAAGCCTTCTTCTAACCTCTTTTGAGATTCAGGCACACTCCTGGTGTACATACATACACAAGACAAAACATTCATCTACATAAAGTAAATCTAAAAAAAAACCCACCTAAATCAATATATAAAACAAACATTATAATAAGTTTGCAAAATTCTTTGTTTTACATCTAAGACAACCACAGAACAAGTTATGAGTGGTTCCAAGAAGGTAAGACCCCATTTTCTTTGATAAGCATGAATCTCTTGTGGTTATTACGGCTTCAGTAATTGATCTGGCTTTGAATCAAAGTATGAATCCTAAGTATGAACCACAGGTCAAGTTCTGTTATCATGCTTTTTAATCTTAAAAAAATTTGTAGCCGGGCGGTGGTGGCGCACGCCTTTAATCCCGGTACTTGGGAGGCAGAGGCCAGCCTGGTCTACAAGAGCTAGTTCCAGGATGGGAACCAAAAAGCTACGGAGAAACCCTGTCTCGAAAAATCCAAAAAAAAAAAAAAAAAAAAAAAAAATTGCAATCTGCTATTTTTGGGCCTGTTATTTTACACTGAAATGTAAGATTCTATTTTATTTAAAATGGCTCCCAAATGCCCTGAAATATACTATAAACTTTTCTCATTGTGTGAACTGTAAAAAAGTCCTATTATAGCTGATATGAAAAATTCCTGCTTGAAGTAGAAATTAGTTCCACAGAATGAAATTAGGAATGAATACTTTCTAAAATAGCTTACTGGTTAAGCCAGTCATTAACTTTACATTATGATAAGATATAGTAGTCCATGTTATTTGTATAAACACAAGATTTCTGAAACCAGTTCCAATTGTAGGAGGGGAAATATTTTAGTTGCTTATATATAAGTTATATTTTGCATTTGAACTTCAGACACCTGTACCTAAGTCTTTAAAAACCAATGGCAATGCGTAGGAATGAAAATGTGGATAGCTAGCTTCCCACGGCAAAGCCTGGGGTTATGTGATTTTACTCTTCACAATACAGGCTTCCCCTCAACTCTGTGATGTATGGATTATTCATTCATTCACCCTCTGAACAGTTTACTAATCACAAGCAGTGTACTGACAGATGCTAGAGATGACATTATTTCTGTACTAAGGGATTCTAATAGAAAAGGGAAGAAAGAACAAAGGATTGAATAAAAGTGTACTTAATACCAAGAATGTGTTACCGAGTTTAAGGAAAATTAAATGAGCCAGATGATCTGAACAAAGAGTAAAATTCCCTT
The DNA here is from genome assembly GCA_025134845.1 of Neodon shergylaensis. Taxonomy (NCBI): domain Eukaryota; kingdom Metazoa; phylum Chordata; class Mammalia; order Rodentia; family Cricetidae; genus Neodon; species Neodon shergylaensis. The sequence goes on along the minus strand of JABTXL010008822.1, from coordinate 13,665,563 downwards.
TTTCTCAAATGATTCAATCTTATTTTTATGTTCATTGCTGTTTTACCTACATGTAAGCCTGTGTTGAGGGTGGTGGCTACCCTGGAATGGGGCATTTGTGAGCTGTCATGTGGGTGCTGGGAATTGAACACAGGTCCTCTGGTACAGCAGTCAGTGCTCTTAACCACTGAGCCATTTCTCAAGCCCTCTATACAATTTTTATCTTTTAAAACATGGTAAAGACCTGGGAGTAGCTCTAATCATTAAAGAGAATAAAAAGCCATAGGTATGTTTTAACTATATGCCATGTACTATTCATATTTTCAACTATGTCCTCAAAGTTCAGGGGAACTAAGGCCAAGAGATAAACTTACTCAAGATGTTAGAAAAGGACCAGAGCACGGTTAAAAAGTACACATGAGAAGTGTCACAGTCACTCAAGGAGAAAACGACAAGGCCTCTAGGTAGTCCAGGATGGTTTAGACTCTGAGCGCCGGGGTCAGAGAGGCATATCACCACACCAAGCTTTAGGCACTGGTATTTTTTAGAGAATATAGAAAAGCATAGTTTAGATACAAGCAACCAGAAACTACAAGAAAAGCTTGCCCATAGCAAATACAGCAGAAGGGAAAGACCAGCTAAGTAAGGCACAATTTCTAGCTCTTTTAACTTTAACTTTTATTTCTTTCCTGTTGTTACTGACCTAACTGTACTGCTTAAATAGTGAAATTTTGTTACAAACGGATAATCTTGTCAACCCAGAGATTGTAAACTAAATACTAAAATAAATTATGCTTTATGAAGAAATAAATTATTGTATAAGGCATTTTTGATCATGACCACAGAGGTGAGAAAATTTTGGCTTAAGATACAGGGCAAGCAGAAAAAAATTAGCAAAACAACCTCCTGAAATATAGGACCTAAGTGACTATAACAATGGAAAAAGAGAAATAAATTAGAGATGGCTGGAGATGTGGCTTACATGGTAGATCTGCTTGGCCAGCATACACAAAGTCCTGCCTTCATCCCCAGCACTAAATCCAACAGTAGACTGCATGCTTGCAACCCTAGCAGTAAGGTAAGGAGAAGGAGCAGAAATTCAAGGTCGTCCTCACTCTCCTGCACAGTTCCAGGCTACCCAAAGCCCAGTACCAAAAGCTGAAGCTACAGAAGTGGACTACTGTTATCACTGAAGAAGCTGGAGGTCCAGGAAGAAAACACTCAACAACTACTTCTTCCTTCAGGAGAGTTTGGGATGGTTCTCTTTATTTGAGCTCTACATCACTGTATCATATAATTTCATATAATTTCAAATTCACAAAAGTGCTTTAATATACAACAAATGATCCAAGAAAGAAAAACATAAAAACTTTTTGGCTTGGAGTTTCTTTAATTATGTAAAATTTACAGGGTCACACCGCAACAAACTAATAGCTTTAAGGGACGTCACTGTTTTTTCAGCTACATTTACTTCCTATTAATACTGTAGCCGAAAGAAACAAGGTCATAAAATCACAATACATACAAAAAAAGCAACTGTACATGATTTTAAAAGGAAACCTAATGTCCTAGATATTTTTCCCTTTTGTTTGTTTTGTTGAGACAGGGTAACTGACAATCCTGGAAATCAGAACAGGCTACTGAAACTTGGGGTACTCCTGTTCCTCATGCCTAGCCTCTAGGGTTCTGGGATTACAGGTATGCACCACAACAGCCACTAATTTCTTTTTGTTGCTTCTTTTTGTAGGCTGACCTCAGAACTAGAGATCCTCCAGCCTGAGCCTCCTCAGTACTTAGATTACAAATCTCTTCTACCACACCCTCCTTTCATGGGGCAAATAAGAAACTACACAGTAGTAGCATAAAAATGGTCACATGTTAAATAAAAACAAGCTTGATTAAAAATGATGACTACCAGTTAGCCTTTCACTAAGTATAAACACAAATTTAGAACCTGACACTACAAAGAGCCACTGCTTTCTTTAAAAAAATAAACTGTCAACAAATTCAAAACCAACTTCAAGGGAACATAATGCCATTTAATGCAGGCAAACCTTGGATTCTGACAAACTTAGGTTTAAATTTCACCTCTGCCACTCCCTCCCCATGTAAGATACAAAAAGCTTTTAGAACCTTAATTTACTTACAAGTAAAGAGTAATAATGAAACTACCTATCAAACTTAAGTTAAAAAGAAAATGCAACATATTTGCCTTATGTAGTACGCACATACAAAGTACAGTATTATACACATCATAGTACCACCCCTTCTTTAGGATCAGAAACCTTTGCCTTATGTAGTACGCACATACAAAGTACAGTATTATACACATCATAGTACCACCCCTTCTTTAGGATCAGAAACCTAGAATACAAACAACTAAAGTGTAAAAAGTATTTCAAACACCCTCCTGAACTCACAGGCAACCACAAAGAAGCATGATTTAAGTACTAGTCTTCAAATATAACCTTTAAGTCCTCTATTTCTGATCCCACATGAAACGTTTTCCTCCTAAGATAGTAAAAGTATAATGGGAAACTAAAGGGACAAGAATGCTAAATTTTCAAATTATTGGTTATTTAAATTTAACCTAAAAGTTTGGTCTCTGTTTTATTAAATTAAAACATATTGTTATAAAACCTGTATGTAAAATTACAACAGAATATTCTTACTCAAGCCACAAAAATGGCGCTAAATTTAAAATTAGAATTCTCATTCATTTGTCCCAACATTATACCAGTATATGAACTTACACAATGTTCTGTGAAACTTAGTGCCCTGAGTATCAAGAACAGGGAATCTTATGGCTTCATTTGAAAATTTCAGGAGTCTCCAACAACATGGTACCTCTATTAACTCCCACCAGGAGTATTCTCTCCTTGGCTATCTTTCTAGCCATCAGAGCTACTAATAATCATACGAAAGTAATCAAAACATTTAAGAAATCCCTTTAAAAACTTAACATTTAATTTTGCATGCACTGCACTCTTATATTTTCAATTAGCAACTTAAAACTAGTCCATGTTGCACATATAAACACTGCACAGCAACTTTTAGGGATTACGGCAAAGGATGCTGCTGTCCTAATTTCGTTCATTTTTCATCACTTTCACCAAGAAGCACAAAAGAAAAACATTTTCAAAAACAAAATGAGGCTGACTTCTGGACAATCATAAGGATAAGGAGACAGAACTCTAATTTTGGTGCAACACCACAGTCTAAAAATAGAGGGTCCCCACTGAAAATATCCCTTAGAGTTCCTTTGCCACCCAGCTAGAACTGAGTATGTGTCCCACATGGACGTGCCGACTTACAAAACCAGGCACTAAGAGCGGACATTTCCAAAGTGCACCACACTCAGATGTCAGTCAAGTTGAAAAACGTCACCAAGCTTTTCCAGGAAATACTCAAATTAACAGAGTTCTCACATTCCTTGCCCCTAGGTATGAAGTTTCCACAGTCGCCAAACAAACAAAACAAAACAAAACCAAAAAAAAAAAAACGACAACAGAAAAAAATGGGCAAAAGTCTTAGTTCAGTGATGGGATTTTGCATTACAAATGTGAGAACTTGAGCCGTGCATCTGGTCCCATTGCTGTCACAGCGTTTAACGCACAGTCAAAGGAGTTGCACCCGCTCTGCTCTCCCTCTACAGAGTTGGTCCTATCAGGAAGATGGGATGTCACCAAATCTGCCCCAAGGGGAGCAGCAGCCAAGTTGAGCAGAAAACAACTATGGGGGGAGGTGTCTTTGTGAACAATACTGCCTTCCGGGGAACATGGGAACAGCAATTTAAAAAAAAAAAGGTAATAATGAGAAAATTAATAAAAGAAAAATACGGCACAGGGAGGGGAGGGCAAAGGGGCGGGATGTGGAGACCGCGTCCTCCAGAGGGAAGGAAACACCCTGAAGAACCAGGAAGCACTTCGCATCGGGGAGGAGAAACTGCAGGGAAAAGTGAGGGTCGGCTGAGCCGTTTCCCCCTCCCGCCTGCCCGCCTCCCGGTGACAGCCCCAGGCCAGGCGGCGCCACACCGCCCTCGACAGACCCCGCGCCGGGACCCCCAGGCCCGGCTCCCGCCGCCCCCGCCCCGCCCCCGCCCCCGCCCGCCGGGCTCCGCTTCCTATTTTCGGAGCACACACCCTACAAGGAGCGGAGCGGAGCGGCCGGGCCTCGCTCGGCGGGCGGACCCCCGCTCGGGAAGCGGAGGCGTGCGGCCCACCACCGGAGCCCGCCCGGGGCTCACTCCGGCCCTCGCGCCGCGGCCCTCGCTTCCGGCCGCCCTGCTCCTCCCCGCCGCGGCGCCTACCTTCTCCTCATCGGACAGCTGCTCCTCCAGATCCGCCATCTTCCTTCTGGCGACAAACTGTGGCGCTGGTGGCGGCGGCGGCCACCTGACTTCCCCCTTTCCGTGCGGTCTTCCGCGCCGCGCGCCCCCGCCAAGGGAGGGGCCCGCCGCCCAGGCCGCCGCGCACGCGCCCCTCGGCTCCGCCTCTCCCTCCGGATTCAGGCCACTGCGCACACGCCCGGGAGCTCCGCCTCCCCAGCCTAGGCCACCGCGCACGCGCCCCGGAGCTCCGCCTCCCGCTCTTGAGCGCAGGCCGGAGCCCGGCTGTGCGCCTGCGCGGCGCCTCCGAAGCCTGATCGCTGTGCTGTCTTCTATCCATCTTTGGTGCCTTTTTCTACCCAATCAACGATGACCATATGGACGCGGTTGGCGACGAGTACACTCTGAGCCCATGACTTTGTTCCCACCAAATCATGAACGCTGCCAGCGGAATTGTGAAAAGCTGTACCGGCGAAACATTTTTAAATATTAGGAAAAAAAAACCCAAACCTGTTAATTAAAATAGACTTACACAATCCAGTCCACAATTGGAAGATGACTTTCGATATTTTCATTTATTCGTCCAACAAATATTTATTGGTCTTTTATGGTAGGAAGACCTCTGTGCTAGTTCTTAGGAATAAATAATGTAGGAAAAAAAAACACAAAACAAAACAAAAACCCAGAAAAGATACTCTTTAAGCTCAACTCTATTAATTCAACACTGAGTTAAAGCAGGCAATGTATTCTTGGAAGGAAATAAAACGTTGTTTTGACACTCTATCCTCATGAACTGATTAGCCAGAATGTATACAGGCCACCCAGGAAAATTTTCAATAGCAAAAAGCCAATATTTAAGGTAAATGAAGGTAAATACCCCATGAAGGATTTGAGACCTTCTAAAAACATTATTCATTCTTTTCAATTTTTACTGGATGTCTCTTATTTTTATTTGCCAAATCCGGCAACTCTACCACTAAAGCTTCAAGTTTACAAAAAACAGTAAAGATGCAATCAAAGCTGGCACAGGAAGAAGATAGAAATCTTACTAAATTGAGTTGCTAGTTCCGTGGGCCTGAGTGGACCAGAGAATCTGCACTTCTTACACACACCCAGATAAGAAGAGAGCCACTTGCTGAAAGCTACACTTTGCTTAGCCAGGACTTGGAGTTTAACCGGGAGTTAAGACTAATAATTAGAAAGTGAGAAATTATTGAACGCATTTGAACAGTGACATGACATGAACAGAAATGTCTTCGGCAGTGTCAGTCTGACAGCTGCATGGGAATGACAGCCAATGTTATTTCCTGTCAAGAGTTCTAATAGCTGTTTGGGTCCAAGCACACTATCATTAAGTGACTTACTAAAGTGTTCGTTTGCAGAGAGCAGGGAGAGGAAGCAAGCCGACGTGTTCAGGAAACAGCAGGTATCCTGTTGAAGAGAAACCTGTGCGCGCACCATGAAAGGGAATGAAGTACCGTGTCTGGCTAAGGACCGCAGGAGCTACAAATCAATACCATTTCCTCTTTTATAGTTTCTCCGTCTGTGCCTCACTTGTCACTCCCTGCAGTTGCATGTCCTTAAGTACTACTGCCCCTACAGACCAAGGTGCCAATCATTTATCCAGGGCTGCATAGCTCAGACATGACTGAAACCTAGACATTTTATTCAATGTCACAAATTATTTCCGCTGTAAGATCTTTCGCCCTAATGCCTCGACGCTGTCCACAGAATAAAACTTAATGGAGGTGTTCTCTCCAGAGACCCAGATCACAGCACCTGCCTCATCAACAGTATCTCTGGGATTCAGGGGTTTCCTTCTTACGTTTTTCTTGTTTACTTGGCTTGCTGTGTCTCACCAGCGAGTACGCAGTAAATTTTGCTTAGTTAACTTCCTAGAAGCCCTCCTCCTTAGAAGCCTCACCCAATTCTTGTAATGTTTTGCAATAATTTGAATCAGAATATGTTTCTACTTGTGGCTTTGGTGACATTTTTACATATGGTTCCCGCAGTAATTCAAAGAGCAATCAAGTATATAAAATGTTGGATAGTCCCTATAGTAATCTAATACTGCCTCTTGATACAGCTAAAGGGAAGTACAGAATTCAAGTAGCCTGTGTATCTAGGGAACATTTCAGAAGGTATAAATACGAGCTGATTGTAGGACTGCAAGGATGGATGTGCTAGGATCCTTGTCTCTGCTGCTTCGTAGAAGACGTAAGCAAACATTCCTCATGCAGTTCTACCCACAGGAGAATTTCTGCTCCCTTGCTTTCTTCTTAAAATAAATTTTATTCTTCTTTGAGAATATTGGACGATATATTTTCATCTCATTCATTCCCTTTCCCCATCTCCTCCCAGATTCTCCCCCTCCAGAAATTTCCTATCTAGTTTCCAAACTCACCTCTCTTACTTGTTAGTGCTTTGATCATGACTTTCCAAAACTTCCCTAGACCTGACTTTTAAATTTGCCTTTTAATATATATATATATATATATATATATATATATATATATATATATATATTAGGTGCATTACTGTTTTGCCTGCATGTTTGTGTGTGAGGATGATGCCAGATCCCCTGGAACTGGGGTTACAGGTTATTGTGAGTTGCCATGTGGGTGCTGGGAATTGAACCTGGGTCCTCTGAAAGAGCAGCCAGTGTTCTTAACCACTGTGCTATCTCTCTAACTGTACATTTTCTGAAGTGACTTATATGCTTTTTCATCTAGTTTCCTGTAGATATGCCCAAAGTCTATAGCTATATTTTAAGTTTATCATGAAGGTTGATGAGATGGCTCAGTAGGCAAAGGTGTTTGCCAACAAGTCTGATGACCTGAATCCGATCGCCAGAACCCACCCAGTGAAATAAGTGAACCAATTTCTCCAACTTGTCTTCCACCTCCTGTGCTGTGGCAGGCACCTCCCACCAAACAAACAAACAAACAAATGTTAAGCTTATTGTGAACAAAGATTACCTAATTTCATAGAATCACAATCTTGGAGTCCACTGTTGTGTAGCAGTTTCTGTTAGGATTAAAGTCCTGTGTCCAAGTCTATGGTAGTTAGCTTGTGGGTTGACTGGAGTTATTTTCAGGAATATGGTTGAAGAGTCTCTGCTAGGAGTATGGCAGCTGCATTAGGAAAAAAACCAACAACATGACAGCGTGGGTAATGACTCCCCAAGGTAGCACTCTAAGGTTTTCCATGTGATTTGTAGACAGCCAACGCCTTAAGGGTCTCCTTTCTCCACCTGTATATAACTGCTTATATAACTTTTAGTTTCAAGAACAAAACTTATGAGTTTTGAACCTTGTAAATTTTATTACTTTTTAAGTCTTAATATGACACCTCCTGGAAGAGAATGTTTCGATTCTGAGACTATAGCTACACAACAGACATCCTCATTGAATCTTGTAGAGAAATGTTTTTTCTTCTAGATTCCTGTGTGAACTTTTCTGTTGCTTTTTGTCATATGCCAGTGCTGAGACATTCAGATTTATAGTTATTAACTTCTGGGTTATTATCTCTGTTCATCTTGGAAAACTCATTCTGAAAACTTCCGTTTTTTTTTTTTTTCATTTGTGATTGGGGATATTAATGGTCTCTCCCTCAGAGGGCTGTAGCGTGGACTTAATGAGATCACAGGCAGTGGGCTTAGCGTGCAGGCCGGGCATTAATAAAGGTCTTAATGATGTTAGTTATTATCATCATAATACCATTCTGCCTTTTGAAGGCCATGGGCTATGTCTTAATTAGCCTCTGGCATATTTAGTATTTGGCACATAAGAGCTTGAAGAGAAGTTTTGTTGGAATGCAAATCAAATCATTCATTTCAAACACTTGAGTGAGAATTTACCACATTGTCCTCCCAGTCAAAGGGTGGCTTAGAAAGTCCTAAAATCTAGCCTGGGGATTCCAGAACTAGAGAGCAAACAATTCTTCTAGAGACCACCAAATTATACAAGTAATAACACGTATTCATCTGCCACTTAACTAATTCAGTAATTGATTTTATTTTTACTCTTTAATTCCCCTGCCACTGTAAATTTAAGTCTTCAGTGTTGCCACATGTTCTAAATGAAGCACTGAGGATGGGCGATCCCTAATGTGATGCTTTAGGGCAAATCAAGAAAGTATTAAAACTTATACTTAGCACTTATAATTTGGATTGTTAATATAGGATATGTCAGGCACACAAAAAACATTGTTTACTCCTTCCACACCCCATTTCCGTTCCTCTTCCCACAAACAGCCGTACGGTGGTTTAAAAGAAAATGGCCACCAAAGGGAGTGGCATTGTTGGGAGGTGTGGCCTTGTTGGAGTAGGTGTGGTCTTGTTGGGAGGTGTGGTCTTGTTGGGGTAGGTGTGGTCTTGTTACAGTAAGTGTGGCACTGTGGAGGAGGGCTTTGAGGTCTTATATGTGCTCAAGCCTAGCCCAGTGAGAAAGTCTACTTCCTGTTACCTGCATATCAACAAGTAACAGTTATCTCTTCAGCACCATGTCTGCTTGCACGGTGCTTGCCCTATCTTGCCATGATGATAATGGACTGAATCTCTGAACTGTACACCAGTTACCACAATTAAATGTTTTTTTTGTAAGAGTTACCGTGGTCATGGTGTGTCATCACAGCAATAGAAACTGAACTAAGACAAATCACTAACCCATAATCCCATGCTTATCATTCATATACATTCTCATCCTTTTCCATTCTGTTTTTCTCTCTTCAGCCCATACCCAGAGCACAGCAACTTAATAATTGTTCTACCACTGGGGGGCAGGGAGAAGGCCTCCCATCGCCCCAACAGCCATTAATTACCAATAGTTCTATAGAGAGGATAGAACCTTATGAGCCCCTCCTTGCTCGGTGATGGAGGATTGCTGGATGCTTTGTGCACATAACCACTGAATGCTTTGTGCACATAACCCGAGCTTCAGCTTTCCTATGCTCGTCACTTATATGTTTTCTTCAAGAATATGTCTTTTTATACCTTTGATCCAGTTTTTCATCTGGGTTGCATTCTTACCAGTCGAGTTTGAGGTTCTAGTTTTCAAACTGTAGTTCTAGCAATTCCTTTCTTTCCTAGTACAGTTCTGTAAATATAATTCGTAGATGGTCATCATTTCATAATCAGTTTAATAACCCGGCAAAGCAGGGCATGCTTGAGGCAAATTCCTCCTGTCTCTGGCCATTCCTTCCTCAGTGCTAGAGGAAGTTGGTGGGTTTCATTTTCACTTCTCTTGTAGATGTGATAATGAGAGAGGAAGAAAGGAGAAGAAACTTGAGTATTTATAAACTTTAAGACACCTTTCACTTAAGACATTCCAATCTTCTGTGTAGATAAAATGCTAAATGCATTTGTGTAATCGTAGTGGAAAAAAAAAGAAATAAAACATCTAGAAGTTATGAAACGCATGCTGTTGCCACATTTAACACCTTAAATCAAGACAACAACGCCACAGAATTGAATTATTTAGTTGTGTGTATAACGGGAGCTGTTTTGGAAAGCAAAACAGTGGTTGACCTGGAATAGCTCAGATGAATCCACTGTAGTTCAGATTTGTATGCTAAGCAAGCAGGAAGCTGTAACAGATCTGAGAGAGGAACAAAAAACTGATGTTCAAGTCTCAGAGGAGGCTACATTTCATAAAACTGACTCCTCATTTGGCTCTGCTTGTTTTCACATGGAAAGTCCTAGTTTCAGCTAAACAGGGAGCTGTGGGGAAATAGGGATTCTATTTTATGTCTTTAGAAAATACACACACAGTTTTTTGTTGTTGCTGTTGGTTTTTTGTTTTTTGTTTTTTTGTTTTTGGCAAATTCAGAATTGTTTTCACTGGTATCAGAAGACTACCGGGAGAGGCAAAAGGCCTTCTTCTCCAGGCTTTCTCTGGCTGGGTTGAAGAGGGCCAGGCATCTGTGTGTCTAGAGACTAACCACGAAGGGTGATGTGCAGCTTCCCTTCCTGCTCTGTAGCTCACCAAAAAAGGAAACTGGGGTTCTTAGGCTGAGCAAGCGATACTACAGGCAAGACTTAGGGTTAGAGCCAGGTCTTGCACCAATGTACACAGAATTTTGAACATCCAGAAATCTTTAACTCTGGTTCACGCACATCCTAGGAACCTGGAAATCCATGTCCAAATGAGAGAGAGATGTCTGGACCCATGTCCCAGTTGTAGGATGAAGTAGGAGGACATTGGAAACACAATGACTGAAACGAGAGGTTGCTTGAGCAGCCGTGAGAGAAGCCCTCAGTCACATTTAGTTTCATTTTTGAATAAGTTTTCTTTGGAGACGGACGTAGCTCAGTGGAAGAGATGGTGCTTGTATGCATGAAGTCCTGAGTTCTAGCTCCAGCTCTGGAGATGTTACAGGAGAAAAAGACAGGAAAATGAGATCTGTGAGAGGAGACGGTAGCTAGAGGACACAACTTTGGGAGGCCAGGGAAACAAAACCTTCTGGAGACTAGGATTGCTAGTTGGATATCTCAGTTGAGGCCTGATGAATAATTGAACCAGCCACTTGATGCGCCCTGGAGCATGAGGAGGTAAAAAAATGCAAAGGGAAGAAATGTGTCTGGTTTTGGCTTATATCCAAAAACTATTAAATTTACTATGTTATTCTTTTCTCATAGCTTCCTGTATAAGTAGAAAGGTGAGTAGCTGTAGAACAGAGGTATTATAGGGCACTGTGGTTCCCACTTGTAAGCTCAGCACTTAGGGAGCCCAGACAAAAGGATTTCATTGAGTTTGAGGCTGGCCTGGACTGCATAGGGAGTATCAGGAGAAGCAGGATTTCCTCTCTCTCAAAACAACAACAACAGAGTGATAAATGTTGGAGAAAAAGCACCGTTCAGTTTACATACTAAAACATACAATAAGGTCATATGTGACTGTTGTCACCAATGTTCAGTGTTCTTTTCTTATGTCTCATTTGACTTAACTTTGTGAGTGGAAGTTACTAGAAAGAACACTGAACCTTCTGTTCAACTAAGAATTTCAACGATTGTGGAAAAGCTGGAATGTTACAAGCCCAGAACCTAAATGTAATTTATCTCCGGCTATCAGTAGGCCCTTTAATAGCCATTTCTTGCCCATCCCTGTGCCTGACTCATCTTTGGGACCGTTAAGCAAATCCTTGAAAATATACAAATACAACACAAGCTTCTACCAACCAAAGAGCTAAGAGTGTAGTTGAACAGCATCAAGGGCCTGTAGCAGAAATTTCTCCGGTTTCTGGAACCTGCCCACCTAATGTTTCCAACAACATATTTGAAAAGTGCTTTGTTCTGTGATTTTTTTACTTTTATTCCTATAAAACTTGTTGGGACTGCTACTAAATTGGAATATAGTATTTGGGGCCCCCTGAATCTGTTTACAGGCCATGGTCACTCATATTTGGCCCCAGAATAAATTAACTCTCACTTTCTTTGAGGAAAAAGTTGTGTTTTGCATTGACAATTTCTAACAAGCAGTTTGGACAAGTTTCTTCCTTCTTCCAAATACTATTTTCCCATGTTGTTTCCTCTGATAAGGAATAGTAGCTGGTTAAGACCAGCTGTTTCTTGACCTGATGTATCTCAGAACTAGGGCTTGTCTTAGAGTTAGGGTTTCTATTGCTGTGAAGAGACACCGTGACCATGGCAACTCTTATAAAGGAAACCATTTAATTGGAGTTGACTTGCAGTTCAGTCTAGTCCAATATCCTCATAGTGGGAAGCATGATGGCATGTAAGCAGACATGGTGCTGGAGAAGGAGCTTAGAGTTCTTTCTACACCTTGATCTACAGGCGGCAGGACAGGAACTGACTTGAGCTCTGAGACCTCAAAGCCCACCCACTAGTGACACATTTCCTCCAACAAAGCCACACCTCCAACAAGGTCACACCTCCTAATAGTGTTACCCCCTATGGACCAAGTGTTCAACACATGAGTCTATGAGGGTCATTCCTATTCAAACCATCACAGTGCCTTGTTCAATAGGACCCTTTGGTGCTGGGTAGGGGTCAGGTACCCACAGTCTGATGCTCTCTGTATGATCTCATTAGCGTCTTACTCATCATCAGTGGTCTTCAAATTATTGGGCAAATCACTAGCTGCAAGAGATAGTGTTACTACTCTAGGAATAAAGGATTCACTAAGCAGATAAGAACGACATGTTCTCAGAGTCTCCCCTTGGCAGTTCACTAGTAATGCTGGGACACCGGAGACCTTGACATATATGAAAATGAATACATTTTGTCTAACAACAAGGCTATTTTTGTTTACCAAGTATTTAATAGAATCATTTGTGACAGGAAGATGCTTTTCTTAGCTTTTCCCAAAATGATTATTTTCCATAAATGGTAGCATGCGAAAGCATTGATCTAGAAAAATAGATAAATACATATATGTGCTGTTGAGATGTACTTTTACATAGATTTATATAGATTCAATTAAATGTAATAGTTAGGCAAAAGGCGTCTTCACCCCATAGCTGGTCCTGAGCAACCTCTTCAATGCAGCTGTCCCCCATCTCAGACTTGCGTGATGTCCCTTAAATTTTAAGCTCTAGGATGAGTTGTGAGTGCTGTGCACGTCTGTGCACTGTGTGAAGGTGTATTGCTGGATTGGTGTAGTAAAAAGCTGATCAGCCAGTAGCTGGGCAGGATGGACATGCAGGATTTCCAGAGAGAGAAAGGAGGAGGAGGAGGAGGAATCTATGCAGGAGGGAGATGCCAGGAGGCGTTTAGATGAAACAGGAAGTGCAAAATGGAAGAGAGCTAATGTCACATGATAGAATGTAAATTAATATAAATATAAATGGTTAATTTAAGTTATAAGAGCTTGTTAGGGACAAGCCTAAGCTATAGGCAATTTCACAATTAATAAGAAGCTTGGGAGCTGGTGGGACAAAAAAGACTCATTACATGTGACCATATTTCTAGCTGGCTCTAAATGTTTCTATGTGGATGTCCGAGGCTTAATTTCAGAGCAAAAAACACAATTCTTGTTACCTTGTAGATTCTTACCATGTGTTTTTTTTCTCTTGACATTTCCATGGAGTTGCTGGCTGCTACAGTCCTGATGTTTTTATCAGACCTTCAAACTCTGTTCAAAAACAGTTTTTCCTTCTCTTCTTTTGACATATGATCTTACTTCACAGCTCAGGCTGGCCTGAACTCGCTGTGTAGCCCACACTGAGCTCAAAGTCTTGACAATCCTCTTGCCTCAGCCTTCTGACTGGAATTTCTCCTTCATGGAGTCTCTCTTACCACATCTGACTTTTTTTTCCTGACAGGGTATTTAATAATCTATTGTTTCCTTATGATTTATTGGACTAAGAAAGAAGAAAAAATATTTTCTAGGCTCTACTAGTAACATGTCTCATTCACTGAGCAAATTTCTCCTTTAGCTTTTCCCACCCTGAACTCTCTGTTTATTTTACAGTTGACATGCTTTGTGATATTAAGTGTTCTTTAATTTCCCTCCCAGGCTTCTGGGTCTCTGGGGAAGCCTATTTAATCAGTTATTCTCAAGATTTAGTTCATGCTAGACTCTCCAGGAATTAGATTCATCTTTAAAGTCTGACTCAGAATAGGTGAAGAATTGGAAATTCTGACAGTTCAGATATTGCTGCTGGTCAGGGGCAGGGCCTTCTCCCAGGCCTGGATTTCCTAGCTTTGTGGCTGCTGCAACATTGCTCACACCACACTTTCTGGGATGAAGATACCCATTTCTGGGTGTGTACTGCTGGCTCATGGCTGGATTATTCTCTGACACGTAGCTTTTTTTCTTAAGTGTATGTGCGTGTAGTGTGTGTGAACGCATGTTTGTGTGATTGAATGTCTGAAGCTGACGACAGGTGTCTTCTCTGATGGTTTTCTACCTTATTCATCAAGGCAGGGTTTCTCAATGGAGCTCAGAGCTTACCAGCTTACATGACAGTTCCTGTGTCCCTTCCTTCAGATGGCTGGAATTAAAAGTGGGCCACCACGCACACCTGGCATTTATGTGGCTATTGGGATCCAAACTCTAATCCTCATGCTTGTATGCCACCCACTCTAAGCACTAAACCATCTCTTCAGGCGAGAGTTCTCCTTTTACATTCTCTGTGTAACTTGAACACAGATTGCACGATGAAAGACTAAAACATCTCTAGTTCGGAAGAAAGTGCAATTATACCTCTTTTCATTCATATCACTAAAAGGGAATATCTATGGCCATAAATAAGTTTTTGCTTATTTTTAAATATTTAATACTCACTGTTAGTATCTGCCTTCTCTCAACAAAAAATGTGCAAATCACCTATCTTGTGTATAAATAGCTTTTATTGATGTGTAGTATTATTCTAATACAATGAGCCTAATCGTTCTCTTATTGAGAGACATTCGCGTTTTTTCTATTGCTAGATGTATGCGTTGCTGATGTCTGCACACAGTCCGTGTATTGTCACTTTACTTTCCAGATATCATTAGAAGGTATCAATTTTAATGGAGACCAAGTTGCCTGTTCCTCTGGTTCACCTTCGCTCCACCCACTGTTTGAAAGTGTTTGCTGACTCCAGGTTCTAATATTGGCCATGACACTAAATTTCTCAGACTATTTTTCTCTAAGTGTTTCTTAATTGTTCTAAGCATTTATATCTTCTCTTCTCAAGCATTTGGGGAGTTGAGACAAAAAAGAAAAAAAGTTCTGGGAGTGCCTATTTTCACTTCCCATTTCTTAGGGGGAGATTGAGTTCTAGCCTCTGGAAGGAGCAGTGTCTTAGTCAGGTTGGGCTGCTGTAACATAAACTACAGATTGCCTGTAAACAACAGAAATTGATTCCTTATCAGTCTGGATGCTGAACAATTCAAGATCAAGGTGCAGGAAAGTTCAAGTGTCTGGCAAAGGTTTCATAGCTCAGGCCCTTACCTGGTGAAGGGGTAAGTTAGCTTTCTGGTATCTTTTTATACAGGCACTAATACTGAGGACTCTACCTTCATTACTTGATCCTAAATCCAAGCTACACTTAAAAATTACTACCTTAGGGGTTAAGGCATGAGCATATGAATTTGTAGGGAATATAAATAATCAGACCATACAAACGCTCTTAGAATATCATTTCTACATCTTCTTTCCACCTCTCATCTGCCCTTTCTTCCATATCACTGTTCCTCTGAAGTGACTAACATACTATAGACACCCACACTATGGACCATGGAAACCAATATAATCTATTCTCTTTCTACTTACGACCTACTGTGTCTATTAGGAAGAGGAAGTCAGGGCCCACCTGTAGGTCCTTTTTTGATGTAGTTGCTCTAAATTGGCTACTCACTGGAGTGCATGTGGCCCAAACTGCCAGAGCACAGAGTCAATGTATACTAGGTTTTGAGTAAGTGTGGAGTTCAGGGATTGGTGGAGATGCAGAGACTTAAGAATGTTGACATCATCTATAGAAGTATGGTTGCATAGGTATGGATGTTAACTGATTGTTACTGTAGCCTGTATATTAGACTAGCTGGCCTCCAGGAAAGACTGATAATGTGCCTGGCGAGATGGTTTAGCAGTTAAGGATATTTGTTGCTCTTGCAGAGGACCTGGGATTTGTTCCTAGCATCCACATGCAGCTAACACCCATCAGTAACTCCAGTTCCAGGGGATCCAATGTCCTCCTCTGGCCTCCATGGGCACTGCACATGTGTGTTACATAAATGCATGTAAGCATACATATACATGCATACAAAATTAAAACAAACAGAGCTTTAAAAACCAAGGCTGGTGCCGATTGGTTTATTCATAAAGATGATCACTGAAGCCTACTGAGGATGGCATGATTGGGTTCCAACCTGGTTTTTGTAGGTAGAGACTTTACTTTTGTTTCCTGGCCTTACAGACCCCCAAAATCACAGAGAAACTATATTAATTACAACACTGTTTGGGTGATGGCTTGGGCATATTTCTAGCTAGCTCTTATATCTTAAACTAACTCATTTCTATTATTTATATTTTACCATAAAGCTGTGTAAGGTTCCAGCATCTTTCTCCTTCATCAGCTACATAGCATCTCCCTGACTCCACCTTCTTTCTCCCTGCATTCAGTTTAGTTTTCCCGCCTACCTATATTCGGCCCTGCCATAGGCCAAAGTAGCTTTTTATTAACCAATGGTAATAAAACATATTCATAGTATACAGAGGAAAATCCCACATCAGGTTCTGAGTGTCATTTACAGCTTAAGACAATTTGGTCTATACTAGGAGGTGTGGGAATTTCTGTTTTTTGTTTGGGGTGTTACACAACTTTTGCAGGCAGATGTGAACAAACATGAATCAGATCCAGAGTGGGTATTGACAAGAAACCAAAGAAATGAGTCCCCAGTGTGGTGAGCCATTTACACAGTGTAATGGGTGACTCAGAGGCAGTTGTACCACGGAAAAGCCAATGGAAACATGGATACTGACTCATGAAAGGTGCACCTTGGAGCATCCTGCATGACTTGGCATATCTCAACTGGTCAGAGACTCGTTTTTTCCTTAACAGCTGTTACTGTTTATATAACCTTGGAAGGGGCCTTGAGAACCTTGGTTCAGGAGTTACCTGAAACCTGTGAAGTTAAGGTTCCTGGGCCTTGTAAAGGTTTTATTTACTTCCTGAGTCTCAAGGAGCCTCCCTCTACTAAGGGATGCCTCCATTAGGAAGAAATAGCTACTCAACAGGAATAGAAGTAGCTACCCACAGGTTCTTTGTCATGGTTAGAGTGGAAATAGGCAATCTTACAGCAGGAGGAAGTTGAGTTCCTTCAGTCTAGAGGATTTAAATGTTTAAAAGGCAATCTAAGTACTGCTTTAAGAACAATATAACCTAATAATTAGTGCCCCGTGTTTTTTATCTAGGGGAGAGAGATGCAGATGCTTGGGTTTTATACCTGATAATGACAGTTACTTCGGTGTTCTTTCTTGTCCTTGGCAATGCCCAATTCTGGCTCCACAGCCCACACAGCTCACTTTACTGTTGGTTGCTGACATGAATTAGCACAGTGCAGTCCCCTCGTCATGAGCCTTGAGAGGAGAGAAAGTGGTGGTGCCAGTAGCTACTGTTTCTGACACGTTGTTCCTTCATCCTCGCTACCATCCTTTCACCAATGAAACTTTAGAATACGGGCAGGAAAGTGGAATCTTTGGCAAGCCTGCGGGGAAGGTCACCATAGAGAGGAAGGTTTTCTAGAAAGGTTCTCTACTATTCCAACTTTGGTTCCTTTCTGGCTTCCTAGAGCTCAACATCTCCTCTATTCCTGTTGTCTTCTCAAGGAAATCCCAGTTACTCATAGGCATGGCTTTTGCTCTAAGATGTTTCTTCTTTAATCTGCACCCCTGGGTTCTCTACATCTGAATCATTTTGCTCAGTTGTGCACTTGGCACACTTTAATAAGCCAATATGGACATAGAGGTTGCATTAAAAAAAATACAGATTCGGATTCAGTTGGTGTGAGGTGAGACTTGCAACTGAGTCTTTTCGTCCAGCTCGAGACTGAGACCAGTCTGTGGATCTGCTACCACAGACTGAAGAGAAAGGGTCTGTGACGTTATTAATCAAAGAATTCATCAGGAAAAATGGGGAGGGCTGCTGACATGATTAAGTGGGTGACGCTAAATGGGGATTTGGCACGAAAGAACGTCTGAGATGGGCCTGAAGTCTGCATATTGGGCCTGCTTTGTGGCCCTTTATTTACTGCATGTTCCAGGCATTAGGACTACATCAGGATAGTAAGATGCTATTGTGGACTCCTCAGACAATTATTTACTGTATTTTATGGGCTGGGGAGAGGGTAGGTTAGTTGGTAGAGTACTTGCCTAGTATGTTCGAAGTCTTGGGTTCAATACCAACAGTGTATAAACCAGAAGTGACACCACATTCTAGCACCGGGAGGCAGAGGCAGGTTGACCAGAACTGTGAAGTCATCTTTAGCTACATAGTGAGTTTAAGGGTTGTCTGGACTACAAGAGTCCCCATCTCAAAAATTACACACACACACACACACACACGATACTAAAACATTTTATGTTCTTATTTTTTTGCTGAACTAAAGGTGAAGTATTTTCATGGGCTCCTGAAAATATCATGAACTCTAAGCACCTTGCCTTATAGAGAAATTACCATGATCAGCTGCCGTGGGCAGGATGGTGCTCCCAATGCACACATGCACAGTTTCAAGGCGTTTCTCTGAGATGGTGCTGTTTAAATTCCCGATGATAAAATATCTTCTCGAGTCCCCAGAATCTTACAAAGCGTCTCCCTCTCTGTGGTACCGCATTAATATTCAGCACAAGAATTAATTCAATTTGCTCATTCTCCTCCCTGCTGCCTTCCAAACTGCGCTCACTTGGATTTGTCATGAATAAAAGAAAGAGGTATAATATTTCAAAGGCTGTGCCCTTAATTACAAAAAGAGGAGCTTTGAGACTCTCTGCTAGAAAGACCTTGATTGCACTTGAAGCCCAGGGCCTGTGGTTGCATGTCCTTTCCTTCTGCAGTATATTTTAACTGCTGCAATGGTAGAGGAAGCAGTTACCAGTGGAGCAGCTCTCGGGGGAAGTGGGGCCTGGGATAAGATGCACAGGGCTTTCTTTCCATGGGAGTGCTGGTGTTCTACAGAGCTCAACTTGTGTGCCAACAACTGAATTCACACCACTACTATGCTTTATAGATAAGCAATTCAAGGGTCAGAGAATGTGATCCCATTTTCTGCACATATATGTTTTATACTATACATTGAGACAAGTCTCATG
>JABTXL010008822.1:13639613-13646494 GCA_025134845.1 Neodon shergylaensis | reverse complement strand
TTTCTGCACATATATGTTTTATACTATACATTGAGACAAGTCTCATGTAGTCTTTGCTGGCCTCAGACTCAAAACTGTCTTTGACTCTTGGTCCTCCTACCTCTACCTTCCTGTTTTATAAACCAGTAACTATGGTGTATTTCCAGATACATCTGCCTAGTAACTTAGGAACTCCCTTAACTTCAAGACAGAATGGTGACTAACATTGTCTTTATCAGTGAGTTTTGACCCCAGAACCACGCCTTGATTTCCTAATGAAAAGGCATAGGGGGTGGGGAGGGAAAGACTAGAAGGGAAGTGCCAAGAACAGTGACCTACTCCCAAGAAGAAACAATAGTACATAGGTTCTTAAAGCAACTTGGGTCAGTTGAGGTCAAGATGCTTATCACATCTCTGTGTTACCTCTCTGTGCTTCATCATAGCACAGCAGTAGATACCATCCTTTGCAGCCCAAGACACAGTGTCTCAGCAACTTGTCCAGGGTTGCTGGCTACTCCTTGTGGAGTTCGCTGAGTCCTGGGTGCTCTGGCTCGGAACCACTCTTACACAGCATAGCTCCAAAAACTCCCCTTGTAAGTTCACATCACCTACTTCAGAGAGGAAAGGAATTTCCTCTTTCTTCTTCTTTTTGCTCTTGATCCCTTTCCAGGTTTCTAAGAGGTCTCCAACTTCTTTGTCTAGTGACATCACTCACCTCATCAGAATGAATCTGTGAATCAGGTCAGGATTTGAGGTGAAACTTGCTTTTGTGCTCGTGGGAGCCAATCACGAAGTAGAACCATCTTGAAGATACAGAGTAAAGTTCCTGGGGACACAGACTTCTGGAGTCAGAGCCCAGCAAAGGCTGCCTCTCTTCCTCAGAGCCCTTGCTGCCTGTCACCTAAACATCCTCCTTTTTCGTGGATATCCTGTGTGCATCTCAGCACTGAGCCCCAGAAACTTGACCAATTAATGGAGTTATGTCTTTGGGCAGACAGCTGCTTCTACTACTGATGTCTGTGGGAGGAGCTCAAGTGCTCAGACAGAGAATAGTCCCTTTTACATCCAATGTTGATCTAACGTAGAAAAATTGAGGAAGCAATTTAATTCACCCATGCCTCCTTTTTATTTGCAGTAAA
This sequence comes from Neodon shergylaensis, assembly GCA_025134845.1. Taxonomy (NCBI): domain Eukaryota; kingdom Metazoa; phylum Chordata; class Mammalia; order Rodentia; family Cricetidae; genus Neodon; species Neodon shergylaensis. The sequence continues at coordinate 13,645,376 of JABTXL010008822.1, read as the reverse complement.
AGAAAAAAAATGATTATAGTACCCGTGTTATTTGGCTACAATAAAGGATGACTACCATAGTCCATAAAAAGCACTTTGAATAGTGTCTGGTTCTTAGTGAAGCAGTAATAAAGAGTAGCTTTTATTATCATGAGACTGTTGGCAGTAGGAGGGAATACAAAGCAACACCCATTGTGTTTTGAGGACATCATAAGATTAGAATTATTGAGATGCCTTTTGTCACCTTAAGAGATCCGTTTCTATTTGTATAATCAAAAACAAAACAAAATGAAAAAACGAAACAAAAAACCCAGATCTTCCAGGTTGAGGATGAAAGAGCAAATCTGCTCCTGCTGCTGGGTGGGGACAGACACAGCTAATTTCCTGGGAGTTGTCTAGATAAGTCACCGTGGATGCTGAGTCCACTCTATCTGGGAGTCCCAGTCTGGGTCATATTGCCAAATCAGGTCTGATTCATGGCTTTCGCCTTCACAGGCAGAAATCCCGCCTAGCACTCCAGACAGACACACCTCTTCCTGTTCTCTGTCTGTTCCTCACTCCTGAGCCTGCTGCTCTCCTGCTTGTCTGAGATTCTATTCTGATTCTAAATAATGTGTTTTTGTTGCAGCTTGGACTTTCTGCTTTATACATTTTCTCAAAATTTATACTGTTGTTTATGAAAAATACCAGGCATAATCTAGTGTTCCAATGGGCTTACCCCATTCCTTAAGAGGCAGGTGAATCTCTGTAAGTTTGAGGCCAGCCTAGTCTACAAGAGCTAGGTCCAGGACAGGCTTGATAGCTTACAGCAAAACCCTGTCTCAGGAAAAAAAAAGATTGAAGAACTTTTTGGACTGGAGTAACAGTAACAGAAATGCATTCACTGGACAACCATGAGGACTTAAATTAGATCCCCAGAAACCATATAAAAAACTGGATGTGGTGCTGCACACTTGTAACCCCAGGTCTGGGAAGAAAAAGACAAATGAATCCTTGGGGATCCTTGGTCAGCCACCCTGACCTATTTAGTGAAATTGAGACCATTTTAAAAAGCAAAAATGGCTGTACATGGTGGCACACATGTTTGATGCTAGCACTCAGGAGACAGAGGCAGGTGGATCTCTGTGAGTCCAAGACTAACCTGGTTTACAAAGCCAGTTCCAGACCAGTCAGAGCCACACAATGAAACCCTATCTCAAACAGAACAAAACACCAAAGCGCTGAGGAACTACACCTGAGAATGACCTCTAGTTTCTGTAGCCCCCACCACTACACACGTACCAATACAGGCTGAAGGACGTTGTCCCAAGATTCTGGGAGTACAGTAAACAAAAGCTCTCAACTCAGTTCCTGATATGGACGGCTTTGGCAGAAGAGAGCACTGTGACCGCTGTCAAGTCAGGTCAGGAGCCTTGTTTCAGATGACTGATCAATGCCGGTATAGAAAGACTCATCCCAGTGAACAAATCTGGATTACTCAAGGGGAACAAAGCAACTTCAAAACTCCCTGCACTGCTTTCTGAGACTGCCATTGAGATGCTACTGATGGTCAACATTATCCTCGCTCCAATACGGCTTCCTTAAATTTCTACTCAGAGTTGCTGATTCTGAACACTCCTAAACAAATCCGCCATACAGTAATCTCCATCTCACAGTTCCCTTCCCAGGGATCCCAGCTGCGACATATAAAGAGAATGCTCTTATAAGAATAATAGATGTGTCGTTTCCATCTAGTCGAAGACCGACTATCTTTTCCTGTGTATTTTCTAAGGTCTATTTTAGTGAGCACAAAGTAACGGGTTTCATATTTTCGGCCTCCCCCAGCCCCTTGCGTCCCTGTCTCTCCCAGTCACTTCTTTCTGACCCCAGCCTTACCCCAAAGAGTCCCTCTCCCTGCTTTCATGTCACATACTCTTACCTTCTCTTGGTCCCCTTCTTCCTCCCTTTAAACCTCTTCCTTCTCTGTCGTAGTTCACTTTCTGCTTTCACGTCCTGCACACACACACACTCAGAGAGAGAGAGAGAGACAGACAGACAGACAGACAGACATACAGAGAGTCAATACAATGGTTTTGAGTTCCGTACGTGTCCCTGCAAATGTCATACTTTCAATTTTTTTTTAACAGCTTAGAAATCCCATTGCATCTATGCATCACATTTTCTTCATCAACTTGTAGGGCCCTTGGGTCTATGCCTGCTCCGCACCCGGGGTTCATCTTGAGGATAGTTTCTGGCCAGCCAGCTAAAACATCCTGTTTGTTCCTGTGCTCCCTCTGCCTTGCCTGGAGATTAGCTATAGGGTCATTGTTTACTCCACCTTGGCCGTGATAATTTGCCACATGCCTGGGGGGCATTCCATTGTGCAGCAGCAGCTAGGTATATAAGGTTTTTCCTAAGTTTGAATAAATGGCATGGCATTCGGGTGATCTCCTTTCCAGTGACCCAGGTCTCTTGTGTGTTCTTTCAATCTCCAAGCCCTTGCCTGGCTGGCGAACAGTAGTACAGTGGTGCACGAACTGTACCGAGAGTAATGCAGGAGTTATACCAACTCATCTGTTAATGGACTGTATACTGGTTAGTTCCTTATCTTGGCTATTGTGACTAGTGCTTCAATAAAAGTGGGCATGCTAATATCTCTACAATAGGCTGGACTTAGAATCCTTCGGGTATATATCCAGAAGTGGTCATATGACCGTTCTACTTTTAGTTTTTTGAGGAACCTCTATACTCACTTCCATTGTGGGTATAATAGTTTATGTTCCCAAGCAATGCATAAGAGTTCACCTTATGCCGGGTGATGGTGGCATACGCCTTTAATCCCAGCACTCGGGAGGCAGAGGCAGGCCGATCTCTGTGAGTTCGAGACCAGCCTGGTCTACAGAGCTAGTTCCAGGACAGGCTCCAAAGCCACAGAGAAACCCTGTCTCGAAAAACCAAAAAAAAAAAAAAAAAAAAAAAAAAAGAGTTCATCTTACCCTACAACCTTGCTAGCATTGATGGTTCATTTCTTGATAACAGTTTTATTTGTATTTTCTTGGTAACTAAAAAGGTTGGATTCATTTTCAAATGCTTATTGGACATTTGTATTCCTTCTTTTGAGAACTACCTTTTATAATTTTTAAAAAAATGCTCCAGGATCCCTGGCAGCAATAGGCAGCAGGAATGCTATAGGTCTCAAATGGTGGTAGCGGGCCATGTGGCAGCAGGCAGTGGGCTCTGGGAGCAGCCAGTTCCAGGCAGAGACGGCTGCCGGTCCCCGAGCAGTGGCTGGTCCCAGGCAGGGAGACACATGGCGGGCGGGCAGAAGACAGAGACATGGATAAACACAACTTGCAGAGTGAGGTTGAATATTTATTCAGGTGTTATGGAGGAGGAAGGGGGGAGAGAGAGAGAGAGAGAGAGAGAGAGGAGGAAAAAAGAGACAGAGAAAAAGAGACAGGGGAAGGGAGAAGGGGGAGAGAGAGAGAAGAGGAGAGAGAGACAGAAGGGGGGAAGTGGAGAAGTGGGGAGAGAGGCAGAAGCGAAGCTGCCTCTCCAAGAGGAAGATGGAAAAGAGAGTGAGCTCAGGCCGGAAGCTGAAGATCAGTCAGTCTCAGCGGATGGGGAGGGAGTGGGCGTGGCTTGTCTCTTAAAGGGACCAGGGACCAAAACCATAACACTACCTATTAAATTTATTAGCTCATTTATCAATGGCACGGTTTGATTTTATTGGTGTTTAATTGTTGAAGTTCGTTATACATTCTAGACATTAATCTACTATCAGATATATAGTTGGCAAAGCTCTCCCTTTTGTTAGCCTGCCTTCCACTCTGTTGACAATCTCTTTGATGTAGTAAAGTGTGTGTGTGTGTGTGTTTGTGTGTGTATGTGTAGGTTTGTGTGTCCATGTGCATGTGGATAAATGTGTGCTTTAATTAGATTTCCTATTGCTGTCATAAAATACTAAAATCAACTAGGGGTTTACTTTATCTTACACTTCCAGACAACAGTCCATCATGGAGGAAAGGCAGGGTAGGAACTCAAGGCAGAAACCTGGAGGCAGGAACTGAAGCAGAAGCCATGGAGAAACATTGCTTACTGACTTGCTCCTTAAACCTTGCTTATCCTGCTTTCTTTTACAAGCTAGGAGGACCCCTTGCCCAGAGATGGCACTGTTCACAGTGAGCTGAGCCCTTCCACATCAATCATTGATCAAGACAATACCCACGGACTAGCCTGCAGGCTGATCTTATGCTGGTGTATTAAAAATTAATATTCCTTCTTTCCTGATGTATCTAGGTTTGTTAGATCATTGCTACAATCAGTGCAATATACGTGTTCATGTCAGTGTGGAGCCTAGAGAATAGAAGTACATTTCTCCCTAGGACTCAATGCCTTCCTAGCCATGGACTTTTCAAAATTAGATTTGCAGTGTGAGTCATGAATATTCCACTGTTAAGAGGGCCTCAAATCTAATCAGAGAGCCACTGGTTAACTCTCTAATGGTCATGCCAGTATTACATCTGCTGGCATATCTTATCTCATAGATTGGTATTGTAGCTCACATTGCTCCTAGCTGTTTAAGACCTTGATTCCCGTTCAGCACAGCACCTCCTGGGTCTGAAAACGCTGACCAGCACAGATGAAGCTTCTAGCTCAGTTCCAGCTTGATTTCTCTATATCTTGCAACAAGGTGTGCGGTGTCTTCAACGACAGGACCTTATAACCTAGTTCTGGTAGGTATCTAAAAGGAATGCCAAGAACCTGTATTTTGGGGAGGGGACAGTGTTGCTCTTGGGGTTTCTTGGCCAACAATTAATAAGGAGGTATCGTTGAAGCTTTTTTTTTTTTAAATTAAAGATTCAATCTCCTTGAGCGCTATGGATCTGTTGAAGTTGACCTTTTGGTTAATTATGGTAGGTCATAATTGTCTAGGTATTTATTAATTTCTTCTAGATTTTTCAGCTTTTTGGGAAATGCAAGTTTTCAAATTCAACACTGAGCTTCTAGATTCTCCTAGAGTTTGTTATAATACCTTTTTGAATCTCTAATTTTATTAATTTGTACCTTCTCATTCTTTCTTTAGCTTGAGTATGGTTTCATTAATTTTGTTGAAGTTTTTAAAGAATCAAGTCCTTGACTGATTTTGTGTTAACTTTTCAGTATCCAACACTTGAGTTTCTGTCCTGATCTTTATTAGCCCTTCCTGCCTACTCCTTTTGCATTTGGGTTGTCCTTGCTTTTCTAAGACCTCAAGGAGCACCCTTAGGTTATATATTTGATATAACCTTGATGTTTGAAAAGCTTTTTTAATTATAAGCTTTCATAGCTACAACTTTCTTTTTAGAGCTGTCTTACACAGATCTCAAAGCTTCTGGTAAGTTTTGTCCTCATTTTTATTTTATTCTAGAAATTTAAATTTTTCTCCCTTTAATTTACTTATTTTCTTTTTCATGTGGTGCATGTGTTCACACATGTGTGTGAGGGTGCACATGTAGTGTGCTCACACCTAAGGTTGACATCAGGAGCTGTTTTCAATCACTGTTCGCCTTATTCATTGAGGTGCGGGCTCAATTGAACCTAGAACTTTCCTTTAATGAACTAGTCTAGGTTACAAGCTTATTCCAGGCATTCCCTGTCTCTGCCTCTTGATCGATGGTATTTCAGACAGACCATGATGCCCATCCCGGATTTATGTGGATTCTGGAGATCCAAAGTCCAGTCTCCGGGCTTTCACAGCAGCCACTTCACTCACTGAGCTGGCTCTCCAGCCCTTCTTTAATTAATTAATTAAAACTACCTTTC
>JABTXL010008822.1:13594613-13637113 GCA_025134845.1 Neodon shergylaensis | reverse complement strand
AGGAGTCTCCGCTTTGCTGAACTTGTTCTCACTTACACGAGAAATTCTCATTTGGGTTTCATGTCTTATATCATCGTGTGTGTATGTGTGTATATTTCAGTATTTTTTTTTTTACTTTTTGGCACTATAAGAAGCTCCAATATTCACCAAAAGAACACCAAGCATCGTCCTTCCTTACGTCATCTGTTCAGCCAATCTGTGTTTCCAAGGGCTATCATTTATTTCTTGACTCGGTCCTAAATGCACGAATTAAAGACCTACAACAGCAATGAAGTACCAACAAGTATGGAATATTTCTTGTAAAATTAAAAGCGAATAAGCTCAATAGAACCGGCACTTACTACATCAGAGTTGAACAGACCCCCTGCCCCCAATGCCAACAAATCCCGAAATCCCAGACTGACCTCAGTGAGGATGGCATAGATATAAAATGGTGAGTATGTTGGGGCTGCCCCCCTGAGGACCAATCACCCCTTGTGTCTTTTGTTGAACAGAGTCTCACTGTGTACTCTGGCTGGCTAGGCACTCTAGGCTGTGTAGAGCAGAGAACTGGCTCCCTTTGCCTCCCCATTACTCTAATCAAAGGCATGTGTCACCGCATTGCCTAGTGGCCTAAGGTCTTAATGGAGGCAAGGTAGGAAATAGAAGACAGTGACAGTAACTGCTACAGTAGCCATGTGAGATTAGATAGGTCATGGGCCTTTTAGTCTGCTAAAGAAGCATAGCAATAAAATAACTCCTAATGACATATTGCTATATCCATAGATCAGTGTATTGCTCAACCTTTATCAGAAAAGCTTCTCACAGTAGATGGGAATTAACACAGAGACTCACAATGAAAAAAATGTGTTAAAGTAAGAGACTTTACAGCACTTGGTTCTAAATGGGATGTCTTTTTCAATCCCTTCCCCTCAAGGCTGGGTATGTCAACCACACTCCAAAACAGGTCTTATGTAAGAGTAGTTGGCTTACACAAAGCATAATCCATGTTTTTGTTTGCTTTTTTGTGTTGTTGTTGTCTTTTGTTTTGTCTTTTTGTTTGTTTTTATTTTTTTTTTGTGTGTGTGGTGGTGGTGGTGGTGTGTGTGTGAGAGAGAGAGAGAGAGACAGAGACAGAGAGAGGATGAACACATGAACTTGGGAGAGTAGGGAGGTTGGAAGGATGGAAGGATTTAGAAGAAGGGAAACACATGATCAAAATATATTGTATGAAAAAAAAAACAAAAGGAAATAGTCCTGAATAAATGAGAGAGTGAATGAAAAAAATACAAAAGAAAGCTGACTAGCAAACATATCTATATTTATGTAAAGATCCATTGCCAAACGTGCACTGAGTTCCAAAGCTGCTATCAAGCGCAGTCATTTCCTGAAACTTGCCTTGCACTGAGGCTGTTACCAAAGTCCCCTTTGCCTCTGCTGTCTCAAAAGAAGTTCTTGTCTTTTCCACACTTGTGTTTAAAATGCAGATGTAGCCTGGTCACAGTCTCCATGACACGACTGAATCTCACCCTAAGATCAGACCTCTATCCATTGCACCCCTTCTTCAGCGGCTCGCTGCTCATCCCTTTGCCACTGGAAATGGAGGACAGTGCATTGCGGTTTTATGGGGCTGGGCTTGTCTTGAGAGTCTCTTGATTTTGAACCCTGGCTCTAATCTAGGCCGTGTTGGCTCCTGCTTCTTCACATAGAATTTTCATTAGCAAATATTTATGTAAAATTCTTCTCAGTCAAAATTGAACTGAAGATTTCTTCCTGTGCTGTGTTTCCCTTTCCAGACTTCCTTTTGTAGCTCCAGCTTCCCACTTCTCCTTCTCCACCTTCTCAGGCTGGTCTTGCTCTGAAAATCCGATGAGTCGGTGCAGGCAGCAGAATAATGCGAACTATGTTTTGTTTGGGGGAACTCTTCCCCAGTTCTCTTTAACTGTTTAACAAGAACTTACTTTTTCCTTTCTTAAACCTTGTGTTTATTATAGAATTTCAAGGACAAATTTTAACACCATATATAACTTGCAGTATATTGTAACTGTGGAGGCCCACAGAAGTGGGTCTGTTCCATCTCGACTCAAGGGCAGAGAGTCCAGATCTATGCCTGCTCCTTCAAGGTTACACAACAGAATGTGTTGACCTATGGTGTGACTATTGAATGTCTTACTCTTCAAAAGTCAGTCAATAGATGCTTGGTTTCAGGTGTGGTTGCTTGATGTTTTTGGTAATAAGGAGGTAATTTGGCTTGTTTGTTCCTTTTATCTTGGTAAGGAAGTCTTTGCCCTCCCTCTTTTGATTGGGGTATATAAGAACTTTGAGTAATAAACTTGGGGCCGATCACAGGATTAGTGATGCCCTCCCAACTCTGTCTTCTGTTTCTCCTCTATTTCATTCCTTGATCCTCACTCCTCCCTTGAAGTATGGATGGACAAGTCTGCTGGATGGTTATCAATAATAAGCAATATTATACATTAAATTCTATGCACATCCTTTTTTATTTTCCTGAACCATGAGTTGTATTGAGGTTACTTATAGGAATATGGGTGAGGGGTCACTTACAGGAGCAAAATCAACTCAAATACAGATGCATCACCGAAGTCCACAAAGCAAGGAAACTGGAGCACACTGAACAGCTTGCAGGCAGCTCGACAGATTGCAGAGTGTCCTTCCCAGGTGCCTCAGTTGGTCTCAATATCTTCCAAGCAGCTTGGCTGTTTTCTGCTTCTTCCAGGCAGCATGTCTGGCACCAACAAGAACTTTGTAAAAGGAGTATGATACTAATGGTAGAACGATCAGGTCTTAGAATAAAAGGAAGATCCTTCTGTTTGTTTTAAACAAAAGTAGGTCTATGGTGTATTGAGATACAGGTCTTCCTTTAGTCTTCCAGTCAGTTTGGGTGAGACAAGACACACAGAGAGGCAAAGAGACAAAGACATAGCGAGGCAGAGAGACAGAGAGAAACAGAGACAAAGAGACAAAAACACACAGAGGCAAAGAGAGACAGAGAGGCAGACAGAGAGGCAGACAGAGGGGCAGACAGAGGGGCTTATACTTACAGTGCATCTCTCGCTGGACATTGCCTCTCTGACACAGTTCCAGCTTTGTTTAGAGGTTGTGGCATTGCCAGACCTCACTGAAGATCTGCTGGTATTTGCCTTCCGTTGGTATTTGCTCAGTTTTTGTGTATTTTCAAAGGCTATTTAAAAAGCTGATTTTTGCATTTGGATCAGAAATTCCAAATTAAGCTGGGGCCCTCATCATTAATAGATTGTTGACTTAAAATAAAAACAAAGCAATTCTGGGGCAGGAGAGATGAGTCTGTGTTAAGAGCCCTTGTTGCTCTTCCAGAGGACACAACTGGATTAGGATTCCCAGAGCCTATGTCAGATGGCTCCACAGCTCCAGGCTACTATCACATACCCTCTTCTGGCATACATTTTCTCTCTTTCTCCCCTTTCTCTCTCTCTCTCTCTCTCTCTCTCTCTCTCTCTCTCTCTCTCTCGTGTATATACGCACACACACTCGCTGAAGCATGTGCATGTGTGTTTTATTGAGGCAAGGTTTCACATTATAGTTAAGCCCAATGAAGAACTCACTACGCGGCCCAGGACATCTTCAAATTTGTGGCAATCTTGCATCAGCTTCCATAGTGCTGAATGTATAGACAGGAACCACTCTGCCCACTCAACTCCTATGTTAAATAGTACATTTTTGTTGAGGGGTTAAATATATCCGTCACTGTGGCCTTTATTTTTCTTTCCATCAACAAATGTTAGTAATGCAGTATCGAGGCAGAGTGCTGGGGTTGTGAGAATAAGATATATTTCCCATCATGAGAGATGATCATACAGTGTGAAAAGTGAATAACAAACGTAGACAATCCTGATAGCACAGATGAGAAGGCCGGATGAACACAGACGGGGTGGATTTTCATTGGGAGAGAACCTTGAATTGGTTAAAGCAGAAGAATAATTTTTAACATACAGTTGGAAGGGCTGGGGACTCATAGAAGGACATTTCAGCCAAAGGAACATTCTGTACCACTGCAAAGAGATCAGCACAGGAGGCCGTTAGAAAGTGACCCTGGAATGGCCAGAGCGTAGGAGGGTGAAGGAAGGGGAGCTGTGACCTTTGACTCTCACTGAGGGAGGCAGGGTCTGCTCACAGACTAACCGCTCCCATTTGGCTTAGGACTATATATAAAAGACAGAAACTCTGGAAGCTGTTACTTGGAAATGTGTGTATTAGAAAGATTGGCTGTTGTATTGAGCAATACTGAGCTGGGAAGAGGAGCCCAAGCAGAGATATTCTTAGATAAAAGACAATGAGAACTTGAGATGAAACAGTCTACATGGAGAGGAAAGGATGAGAGAGAAACAAGAGACGCTTAGAAAACAGAGTTGTCATAACTAGTTGGATCTTAGGAAACACTAAGATTTAAAGTGTGGGTGGAAGTGGCTCAAGACAAGACAAGGCAATTAGATAGAGCAGAGGGAGCTGGGCAGATAGCAAAAAGCAAACCAAATGGAAGGAAATGTTCCATAGCACACTTCTTCCAGCCTTAGGCAGAGGGGCAGCAACTCTGAATCTCTCCTTGGTAAACACTGGGGGTATCTCTTGGGTGTCAGCCTCTGTCTAGTAGCTGAGGATACAGAGATGAACCAGAAGAATCCGTTCCTGCTCTCCTGGAGTGTATCTTTTAGTAGAGGGGAAATGTCCACAAAAATAAACACACAGAGAAGATCATTCCAAATCACTGTGAGTAGTGAGCAAGATCACGTGACAGAACACGACTGAGCAGGCTACCATAGGCTGGTTGTCAGGAAAGCCTCTCCAAGAATAATGAGAAGGGAACAAAATGCTTAGGGCAGAGAGTTCTCCTTACTGAAAACAAAATAAGATAAAGTAAACAAAAACAAAACAAACAAACAAACAAACAACAACAACAACAAAACCAGCACCACAATAAGGAAAGTGATCCTAGGAAGCAGAATGATGAGATGGGAAAGGCAGTGTGCTAGAGGGAGTGAGGGAGATGGTGGGAAGGGGGCTGAGGACATTCATACGCTTTAATGGACTACTGGACATTCTAAGTGCAATAGGAAACCATCAAAAGATTTTTGGCATGTGTGCTGGTTTGAATGGGAATGTTCGTCTTAGGCTCTGACATTTGAATACTTGGTCCCTGGTTAATGACACTGTTTGAAAGACTTAAGAGGTGTGGTCTTCCTATAGGAAGCACATCACTGGGAGTGGCCTTTGAAAGTTGAAAGATTCTCCCAATTTCTAGTCGGCTCACTCTGCTTCCTGTTCGTGATTCAAGATATGAGTCCTCAACTTTCAGCTTCCAGCTCCAGCAACCACATCTGCTACCTGTCGTCCCTGCTGTTGTGGGCCCTAACTCTCTGGAACTGTGAACCCAAAACAAACTTTCTACAATTTCTTAGGCCATGGTGTTTCATCGCATCTACAGAAAAGTAGCTAATACAGCACGACAGTGACGAAACACAATTCATGTTTTCACATGCTCACTAGAGTGGGTGTGAGCAAATTGGGCTATGCTGGAAGTTTGAAAATGTTTCTGCATTATCCAGATGAGAAATGATGGTACCTAGGACTTGGAATTTTCAGTAGTGGTGAAGCCAATCCTGCATGTGTTTTAGGAATTGGGTTAGTTGTGTGTGCTGATGGGTAGGTGTAGTTGGAAGTTTTTTCTCTGTCCTGTTTGGTGCCCCTGGACTAGTTTCTTTCCTGCCCCTCGGTCCCCACAGTTACTTATGAAATAATCATTCAGAGACAATTATTAAATATAATTACTTAGACTATTACTGGCTAGCTCTCTCTTATAAATTTACCCATTTTCAATAGTCCATAAATCACCCTGTTACCTTAGATGTTCTGACATCCTGTTCTGTGGGCAACTCACTGGCATCGCTCTGGATGCTGCCTTTTTTTCTCCCCTGTATTCAGCTTGGCTTTGCCACCTGACTCTATTCTGTCTTGCCATAGGCCAGAACAGGTTTTTTATTAACCAATAGGAGGAATACATATTCACAGTATACAGAAGGATATCCCACATCAGGTAGGACATTGGTAGAGTGCCATGGTTGGACAAAGATAACAATTCTGAAATAAAAGACTTGTCTTGCGGGGGTGGTACAAACTTTCAATCCCAGGACTCCAGAGGCAGGGAGGCAAAAGCAGGTGGATCTGTAAGTTTAAGGTCAGCCTAGTCTACAGAGTGAGTTCCAGGATAGCCAGGGTCACATACACAGAGAAGCCCCTGTCTCTGCAAAATAAAAACCAAAAAATAAACAACCCAAAAAAGATAATAGACTCGTGGAGAAGGTACTAGCAAGAATTTCTTTTTCTTCATTGAACTTGAGATACTTAAGAAGATATCAAATAAGTAGTTGGATATACAAACTTCCTTTGGAGTTCAAAGGAAGATATATTCAAATGCTTTAGTCATTAGGGAGAGACATTCCTAATGAGAAGGATTAGAAGGATTAGGAGCTGTGACATTGTTGAAGTTGGTGTGGCTTGTTGGAGAAAGTGTGTCACTGTCACTGGGAGTGGCCTTTGAGGTTTCAAAAGAATTTCTTGGCGTGTGGATCAGGATGTAGCTCTGAACTATTTCTCCAGTACCAGGCCTGCCATCACGCTCCCTTCCATGACGATAAAGGACTAAGCCTCTGAAACTGTAAACCAGCCCCCAGTTAAACGTTTTCCTTAATAAGAGTTGCCATGGTCTTGGAGTCCCTTCATAGCAATAGGACATTGAGTAAGATAGGAGAGGAAAAGGAAGGAGGGAAGAAACAACCAGATGGTGGGTTGGTGGAGTGCCTCAAGACAGAACCTCAGTTACTCCAGTGCTCGGAGTTTGAGCTGGAGGAAAGGATTCAGCATAAGGATTCTGAAAAGGATGCTCCCAGACAAGTGTCGAAATTGAAGATGGCCTGGTGGTACTGAAACAAAACCCATCAAGGAGGGGAGAGTGAGCAGCTGGATGGGATGCTCGTGAACAGAGGTGTGAAGTTGACAGAGTCAGCATCTTAGTGACTGATCTATGGGTGCGTGCGTGCGTGTGTGTGTGTGTGTGTGTGTGTGTGTAGGACAGAAGGCAACCTTGTATGTCATCCACGGGAATAATGTCTATCTCCTTTTAGACAGGGTCTCTCATTGGCCTGAAATTCACCTATTAGGCTTGACTGTCTAGCAATCCAGCCCCAGGATTTTCTCATCTCTGTCTCTCAGCACTAGGGTGACATGCTCCATTATACCCAATGCTTTACCATGGGTTCCGAAGATAAAACTCAGGCCCTCTCTAATGCTTGCAAGGTAAGCATTTTATCAACTAAACCATCTCTCCAGCTGCTGTGGGGGTGACCTTGACAAGAGCAGGCTCTGTTGAGTGGAAGGATGGGAAATGCCATTGAAGGGATTGAGAAAATGAAGTAGAGAAAAGTTTTAGTTTTCAAGATGTCTAATATGTATGGAAGAAGGGAATTTAAATGTTGCTACTCCTTACTGAACCGTGTTTTATGCTAGAAATATTTCTAGATATTTACAATTCTCCCAACAATCTCAAGACAATGTATTCCCATTATAAAAGTCATTTAACATACGATTAAAGATGTTTAAAAAAAATTCCAAGTCCACACAGCTAGCCAAAGGCAAAGCTGGAATTCAGGCTTAGCTTTGTCTTGGTCTATACCCTGTCTCCTTTTATTCCAGACTCTCAGCAGGAAGGGAGAATTATGCTCTTGGTATGACTTGCATTAACTTGAAATTTTTTTTCTTTGGTTCCAGACAGAAATATTTTTTTTCTGAATTGTGTAATGTTCTGAAGATTTCATTAATGAGCTTTTAAAAAAAGTTTATGTAAGTTTTCAGATTTTGATTATTAATTGAAATGTCAGCAACCAAAGGAAAAAAGCAACAAACGGTTTTAAGTACTGTCTGTAAGCTCATGACACCCCTTGATGTTCTCTTCAGTATCAAACTTTCCTTTATATGCTGGGTTTGTACCCTCAGTTTGACCTTTGAATTTCTTACAGGCATTCTAAATTTAACATATCCCAAATGGTTTCTTGGCCTCCTAACCTAACCAGCCATCTCTTTCAATTTTCCATATTTGAGTAAATGCGTAGCACAGTCATTTTTTGTTGCTTACTGTAGAAGGCTGGTGTCATCTTTGAATCCTCTTTCCTAATTGGTCAATTGGATCCATCGAGAAACCACTCCAGCTGGGCGGTGGTGGTGCATACCTTTAATCCCAGCATGTAGGGGCAGAAGCAGGCGGATCTCTGTGAGTTTGAGGCCAGCCTGGTTTACAAGTGAGTTCCAGGACAGCCAGGACTATTACACAGAGAAATCCTGTCTCAAATCCCCATCCCATAAAAGAAGCCATTCAAATTCTTCCTTTAAGAGAGAGTCTAACTCTGCCTGTCTTTCTCTGTCATCAGCATTTCACTCTTAGGACTACCCCACCCAAATGGGCCTTTCCTGCTCCTGTCCACCGATCACAGTTAAGCTCCTTTCATTACTCAGCTCAAGCCTCCATCCCTTCTTTGTTATATGCTTCCCCCTTTCAAATGCAAGTCCTATAAGGGAAGGGATTCCGCTTTAATTACCATCATATCTCCAGGGTTTAGCATGATCAACATAGTATCAAGCACACAGTAAGTGCTCCACAAACATTTTAATAATTGAATAAAAGATTGACGAATAATTCATCAGTAGGGATAGGGATAGAAGTAAAACAAATAGTGGCAGTCAACTGTGGGAAAAATACCCACCAAAAGACCAGATGCCACACCCAAAGCAATAATCCCATGACCAATGCGGTCAGCCTTCCAAAGTCCTTGAGGCCCACATTCTGGCCTTGACTCCCTGCCAGGGACATGTTCCCTCTTCCTTACCACTTAGGTTGCGCGTTAGTTTTCTGTGCCATCACAGTAATACAAATGCCAACTTTGGTAGTTTATATAATATACACTGCTATATTATTTTGATTACATGAGAAAATGAGGTTTGAGTGTTGCTGATGGTGAGTTCAAAGAATGAGTGGCTGAATCCCGTGCTGGATGCTTATCCCTGTTCCTAGAGCTGCCTTTCCTCTGCACTTAAACATTTTCTATCAGAGCATGGTACATCATTGCTGTGTTGTAACATCTAACATTGCACTCATCACTTAAAATAGGGAAATGGGTGGCATATGTTTTAGGTTTGAGATAGGTTATCTGATTAAGGAAGGAAAGGGTTCAGGGTTTCCCACAGTACAGTACAGTGATTGAAAGCCTGGGTGCTTGGAGAAGTACTTCTGCTTGAGTCCAGTCCATCTGTGTACCAGATAACACAATCCTGGGTGAGCTCCCTAACTCTCTGGTTCTCAGTTTCCTCATTGGCAAATTGGCAAACACAGATCATTGTGGGGTTTCTCTCCGTTGATCCCTACAACGCATCTTGTGTAATGTTGGACACATAGTAAGAGCTCAAGACCAGCTGCTGAAAAGTGGCTGAGCCAGGCCTAGGACCCGCTTGTTGGCCCAACTACAGAGGCCTTTCTATCACTTAAGTCTTTGCTTTATACTTAGGAGAGAACGTTGAAGTGACTTTCATGTAAGATGCTCTTCTCAGGGGCTCCCGAGGCTAAGGATGTCACGCGCGTTTAAACTCCTAACTGAATTCCAGAGTGAAGATAAAGATTTGATGTCGTCACAGCTAAAACCCAAGGTCATTTTGGGAGACTGCAAGAGAGACCATGGTATCAGCACAGAGAGAGAGTTAGGCTTTTCAGACTGCAGTTTTCTCTCTAGAGTTTCAGACCTTAAACATGGGCAGCCTTTTTAGCGTGACCTTTGCTCACACTTACTGTTTGTCGAAGGAGGAGTTTGCCTTCTAACTTGTAAAATTTCTCTGTTATCAGAGTCTGCCTTATTTATTACTCTTTAAAAAAATCTCTTTTGACTTCTGAATAGAATGTATTATTCCAAGACCTGAACTAATTTAACTGATATTTATTAAAAAACAAAACAAGGGGAATATCAAGACCAGAAGCCACTACCCCAATGCTGGGAACTTCTAAGTTGTTATGGCTTTGGTTATAGACATATACAAACAACACAATTCTGCGTTGTTTATCTTTATTGATGGTTACTTCACTGAAACGAAAGGCCTCAGTCCAAGTAGATACCTTAGCTTTCAGATCCCTATGTTTGACAAAATTCTAGTTCTTGCAACAGTTTTTCAGTTCTCTGTAAAAAGAAAAGTGGGGTTCCCCTTAGCAGACTGTTCGCTTGGAACCTCCAGCTCACCACTGCATGATGGGGAAGGCCCAGTTCCTGTTTCTCTCTCTCCAAACCCGGCCCTCTCAGAGAATCTCCAACAAAGAAAAGGTGCCAAAAAGCCCAGTTCCCATTCCTCACTACTGTTGCAACTTCATCCCCTGTTGCTGCCGGCAGCCTAAGTCCCCGCCCAAGCCTTCCAGCTTTTGACCATATTTGGGTACAAACCCAGCTTGTGATGGACACATCATCGGCCCTTGTCAACAGGCTGTAAAATCTCCCTGCTTTAGCTCAGTCATGCAGCTTCTCTGGCTTCAGTCTCTGGGACTGGAGAACCCACCTGGAAGTTGTTATGCTCAAGTAACCCCGGTTTCTATTTTTCAGTTCGACTTGGTCTGGCGTTCTGTGTGGTCAGAGAAACCTATTATCAGGCCACAGAAAACCTATTAAGGACTATCTGTGGTCATCATCAAGACACTTGTTTTCTTCTGATCTCTACAGCTTGTTTGGACACACATTCTTCTAATACCCATCTAGGGATTGTTCCAAGAACAGGTTCTACAGATGACATTAGTTAAGCCCACGGTTTTTTAGTCACTGTTACTTTTCTGTCTGATAATACAATCAAGAAACGAGAGCATCAATTAAGCCATGATATTCTGGTGTTCCTCCACATTCAAAAAATCTTCCCACATGTATGGCAACAATTTTTGATTCTGAGTTCAATTCTGTGCTGTTCAGCAATCAATCTTGCCTTTGACATGGAAGAAAAGCTGATTAACTTGGCAACCACTCACTCCATATTTCAAACAATTCTGGAAATGCCCTCTATGAGTTTTGTGACGGATTTTCTAAAAATATGGGAAATAAGTACCAGAGTCCACCTGGGAATTTGGTGAAGGCTGTAGCATGACAAGGTAGAGAGGGACAGCTTTTGGAGCTGGAAAAACTGGGTTCAGATCATGTCTCATTTATTGGCTGACTAATACTGGAGAATCTTTAATATATCCTTAGTTTTAGTCTTCTCTCCATGGGGCGTGCTAACATCTATACAGGAGGCTCTCTTGAGGATGAAATGAAAAAACACCAAGTTCAGTGTCTGATGCCTAGTGAAGGCTCAGTAAATGCTTGCACTTCTTCATTTTTCAAACCATGTGCAACGAGGGAACCAGGCCTGGCATCAGAAGTTCACAGATTCCTTTGGTTTGGCCTGACCAAGTAATAGGTCAATATACATGCCTGGGGAGACTTCATGTAAAGGTATGGTCTGCTGGCTTTTCTTTGAGGGGAAAATGAAATATGAATATGGTAACACAAGATCTACATTACAAAGAAGATGATTTTGATCAGGGTTGAGTACTACCCGGTCCTTTTGATGGGTGCACATTCCTTATCAGGTCCTGGATACCCTGTTTTTGTTATTGCTTGTTACTACCATTTTTATTACCAGCCACACTTGGGGGGTGGGTTAGCCTGAGATTCTTGTTTATGGACCTTTAGAGTTAGGCTCTTTCTATCATCAGGGCATGTTCTTGAAATTCATGTGTAATATTAGGATGGGGAACTCTCTAAGACCCTGTAATGACAGAGGAGACAACAAACCATGACATTAGAAAAGACACGAGTTTTATATTGTGAACTAAAAAGAGAAGATATGCAGTCAAAAGATAACAATTGACTAGGAAAATAATTTCTAATGAAAATTAGGAGTCAATATTGCTATTATGTAAGAATATTTTTCAAGTGTAAGAAAATGACAAAGAGAAAATTAAGTATAAGACACGATAGTGTAAGGGCTAGGCAAGGGCACTATTATAATTTTTGAGGTGATAGGGACCAAATAAAAAGGTGATTTTAATGAGGAAATCTTAATAAATCCACAAAGTTAATTTCTCTGTTTAATCATGGAATTATTACAAAAATAATTATTACAAAAAAGTGAGGAATCAATATTTTGACCCACTAAATTGTGAATAATTAAAAAGAGCAAAAACATTATAGGTATGCATGATATTGCCGGGACAGTGAAAAGGTGTGTTTGAAAGAAACAATGTCCTGTATCTAGTAAATAACTGTGTGTTTTAGCTGCCAATACTACTTTGGAGCTGTATTGTAGAGAATAAGCAGGCAGGATAATATGTAAAAGGCACCCTTTTCCAGCATTGTTTGTAGTGGTAAACACAGCAGAGCAAATGAAGCAAAAGCAAGGATATAGTGGCAGCAAGCTGAATGCTTCTAAAGAGAGAACGATTAAATTCGTTAAACAGGTCTTCAGATTTACTTTTGGGGGTGTCCTCTGCAGGAGAAACAAGTCCTCTTAACCACGGAGCCAACTAACTCTCCAGCCTTGATTAAAATAATTTCAAAACATCCATTTAAAAGATGATCCATAACAGTGAAACAAGGCTGGCTGTCTATGGGAAGGTTGTTTGGGGAAATAAATGACTAGGCATTGTAGAGTCACACCACTTTAAACTCCCCACTTATATGTATGCTTTCCTATGAGAGGCATGCAAGCATGGAAGTGAGGGACTACATTACAGCAGAGGTTGGGTGGACTAATTGGAATCTGCCAGAATGCTTGCTTTCAAACAAATGACATTCTAACATATTACATGTAACGTATGCATTAGTTCTGTGATAAAAAGTCAAATAAGGAAATAATTTTAAAAGGCTTTTTATCTTTCTCTCTCTTTTTTCTTTCTTCTCACTCTTTTCTTTCTTCTCTCTCTCTCTCCTCTGTCCCTTTACTTCACTATTTTCTTACCTAAAACCCTACGTTGCAGTCACAGATGGAGCCTGGTAGAAACATTTTCCATCTGCAGTTGTTTGCTTTCATGTTTCCTCCCAGAAAGCTCCTTGACCCCTAGAAAACACACTGCTCAGATACTTTTGAGGCACCCAACAGGGTCACTTTTTGTCCCAGTTATGAGCCAAACATTTGTCCTTGATCCCAGCATAGCACCCTCTGCAGCCAGCCACAAGCAGCCCCTGTTTACAGAGAGCTCAGAGGCCTCCTGCAAAGTATTTTAAAATGCACAGGCTCACACACTATTTCAGGTGAGCCTTTGACTTTCTAAAAATTATCTGTCGTACTTGGGCTTCATTAGGATGCGAGATGAAAATTATGGGTGAACTTTAGCTCTAATGTATGCAGTTGGCCTTTCCCCTGCAATTACCCAGTCTTCATTAGGGCGCTTGTGGAGCCTTTTGAGTCAGACCTGCTACAGTCAGTACCACCTACGCATGCTCTCTGAAATACGACACTCCTCAGCAGAAAGGCGTCCACAGCACTTGGTATCAACATGATAATCTTCGGCCTTCCGGTGTAAGATTTACAACCGTGACCTTAGGTTCCGGTTCTCCTGCAGTGTAGACTCTTTAAGTGACCAGTGACGAGGGCTGGTAGTTACAAGGTCAGTGTGAACCGCCTAATGTAATGTTAGGATCGTGCTTCCTAAGGGCTGGGCTGTATTAGCGATGCGAAACAAAGTGAATTTTAATGTCTGTGGAAGGCAGAGCTGTGATAAACGAGCTACCCCAGGAATGATACATTTCCATCGCAGCAGAGTTCAACGCTGGAGCCCAGCTGAGTCCATGCTAACCATCCTTTACTTAAAAAAATATAGAAATTCATTTTACTGTGTTAATTAATCAGAAAATACCGCGTTAAAGAGATGAAAAGAGTTACAAGACAGCTAGTTCTACCTTAGGTCCAACTTTTTTTCTGGCATGATGAAAAAATGATGAGGTCAAACTGTAAATAACATTCTCCCATTCCGTTCATTCACCACCACCTAGAACTTGAATGGGAGCTGTCGTTTTTGCTACAGTTTCAAAATAAATATTTCGTTTGGGTAAAATTCATTTATAGTGGGATGGCGAGCCACAAAAGCAGAGTAAGATTCCATGTGTCGGCAGGGTGCGAACACTAGGTGGCACTCTAGGGCTGCTTTTTCAGCCTCTCCCCGGCGTTCAGGTTCCGGCTATGGTAATTCTCTCCTTTAAAAAGAGCAAACAACCTGTTTAAACAAAGGGTCCCTGTAGTTGCTGTTTTTATATTTATAGTCGTGTAATCAATATGTTGGAAGAGTAATTAATTTTTAACCTCCATCCACAGGGAGAGCAAATGTTAGTGGAGTTAATGGACGGAGCAGGCTTCATTACTCTAAAGTAACACTAATGATAAGGTAGGGGAGAAAGTCAAGGGTTGTAAACAACGGTGCCATCAAAAGCGATCATAAAGCAACGCTGCAACGCGAGCCGGGCCTCTGAACCCTGGTCTCCTTCGGTGCGGCTGTGTTTTCTGCTTAAGTCAACCCGATCTTCCGAAGCAACCTCCTAACCGACCTTTCGGGAAGCTCCTTTTCCACTCATGGCGTTAGTATTTCACGTAATTCTGAGTATTTCTGCTTTCATTGCCCTCTGTGTGAAACCCTCTGTGGTTGCTGACTATTTCCTAACACCACGGGCCCGATATCCAAGCCCTGCAAGATCTGGGTCTTCTCTACATTCCTGGAGCACTGCACAACCCTGGTGCCCTTATTTGGGGGTGCCCTGCGATTCTTCACATAAACGTTTTATGGGCGCTCCTGTTGGCAGGCTTTGTGTCCTGTTCCTTCAAGAGAGTTGATAACTCAGAGCAAACGATTCTGGATGACTCACTGCCATGGCAAGGATGGACTGACCTTGCCCGAGTTGGGAGGTTGAAAGCCAAAAGGAGCACAGGACTCAACTCTTCCGTTCTGAGTCCGTCCCCTACAACCCTGCTCTGTCCTGGACTTCATACATCATGAGAAAATAAGGAACGTGATTGTGCTGTAGGCAGAGGAGGCTTACGTCGGATTACATACTGAGATATAGTATCAATTCAGACTCTTATTTATTGCCACAGCGTTATCATATTCAAATTAATCTTGTTTGCTTCGTCCATTCTCACGCTTTTTTGACTTCTTTACTGGGACGATCCCCTTTCTTGGGGAATGTGTTTTTCCTGACTTTCCAACTTGGCTTAATCCAGAGGCATTTTCTTTTGTAAAGTCTTCCTTAAACTGCTTCGTATTATAATGAAGACTCTTGCATATGGCATTCTTAAAATTTTCAATGTACGGGCTGGGTGGTAGTGGCGCACGCCTTTAATCCCAGCACTCGGGAGGTAGAGACAGGCGGATCTCTGTGAGTTCGAGGCCCACCTGGTCTATAAGAGCTAGTTCCAGGACAGCCAGGGCAGAGCTGTTCACAAAGAAACCCTGTCACGAAAAATCAAACCAACCAACCAACCAAACAAACAAAAAACCAAAAAACTTACATGACTATTGTAATAATTTACTGCAATTAAGATTTCTGTCCTTATTTGTCTCTCCCTCCCTCTGTCTCCTCCCTCCTTGTCTCTCTTCCTCCTCCCCACTCCTCTTTCTCTCTGGGGGAAAGTCTGATGTAGCCCAGGAGGTCCTCTACCTGGCTAAGTAGCCAAGTATGACTTTGAACTCTGGTCACCTCTGCTTCCACTGGCTGAGTATTAGGGATCCAGGTGCCTGTTTCTTCACATTCAGCTTTATGTAGAAGAGCAAACCTTGGGGTTCAGTGTATGCTGGGCAAGCAGTCCACAACTACTTATCTAGCCTTAGTGTTTTTAATAATGTATAAGTGATATAAGGATCTGTCAATCTTCGGAGTCTCTGCATTGCATAACCAAAAGCCTGGTACAACACAAATGGTTTTGCAAATGCTCAATTTACCAACAATGTATAGTACAGACTTTATGAAGGGACCGGGATGGACATCAAGGATCGGGGATGTTTTCCTTTTGGAACAATCATCATTAAAGCAGGAAGATTCTTCTATCTTCTATTCCACCAAAGCCACTGTTGGTCCTAGTCTGGTTCCCACACTGTGAAAGACATCACTTGCCTTTCCACATTCGCTCCTTCCCAAATACAGCAGATTTGGGAAGAAGAAAGGACTGCTTTTCTGACTTTTTCCTAGCAGGAGGGGTAGATCCAAGACTGTATTCTGGTCAGGCACGTTAGGGGGAGGGTTTGGAGGTTCTTTAGGAAGGTTCTGAAAACATGCTGACCCAGGCCTTCCTCCTTCTTCCAGCAGCTCAGGAAGCCATCTGGACTGCGAGATGACCTTGAGGACAGAAAACACACGTGGGGGTTCGCCTGTGTTGGAAAGAAAACCCCCAATGCAGCAGCGTTGGCAAGTGGAGCGTAATGAAAGACGGTTCGAAAGGAGGGCTGTGCCCTCCCAAATGGATTGTCATGCACCACAGAGGGAGGGAGTTCATTGTAGACGAATGTGCTTGGCCCCCTTTTCTTTGTCTTGCCCTTTCTTAGCCCCTCCACCATGGGATGCTGCATCATGAAGGACCTTGGCAGATTCTGGTCCTCTTATCTCACACTTCTCCAGAACCATTAACTAATAAATTTCTGTTGGTTATAAATCACCCAGTCTTTACCATTCTGTTATAGCAGCACAGAGTGGATGGTGACACCACACACAGGGGTGGCAGGGCAGAGAGCCAGGGTCTGCAAAACTGACATCTTATACCCTCCAGACCCCCTAGCTGTGCATCGCCACCTGCTTTATTGAAAGACTCTGATTATGGGTAAACATGCTCGTTTGGGTTTTCTGAGTGTACGTTTGGAACAGTCCCTTTTGATTGTCTTGAGAAAGCTTCTCAACTTAGGAGGTTGGTTACATAAGCTTATCATCTGAGCATTGGCCGGAGTGAGGATGCCTTGTGGGAAGAGGCAAATGCAGAAGGGATAATTTTCTACTTTGAAATCGGAGACCATCTCAGACATAGCTTGCAGCAGTTGTGACGCAAACTGCAGAGTGATTCGAATGAAGTAAAGTACACCAGAGGGACCCTGTCATCTGAGGCTACTGTTGTGATGCGGGGTGACTAGAGAGTGGACAGTGCTTGTTTGCCCATTGCATTCAGTTGGGCTAAATGAATTCATCTGGAAGAGGTGTGCTTTTCCTTTTTAATTCCTTAGAGTCAGTAGTGGTTACATTCTGCTTTTAGAACCAGCAATTTACTCTACTAACACAGGGAGAGTGGGTTAAGGGGTTTAAAATAGAAACAAACTAAGTTTAAGCTTAGATGGCTTTATTTAATCTTTTTCAGATAACAACCCTGCATTTTTAGCCTGAAATAAGTAACTCTTTCTCAGTCTCGGTCCTGGAACTTCTGAACGGTGCCCTGAGGCTGTGTCCTTGACTCCCTGTGTCTTTCCTCTTGAGCTGCTCTCTTCCTGGCCCTAACCTTCCTATCACCCAAAGCTTCTCTCTATGGGCAGATGGCTCTAAGTGCTATGGGACACGTGCCTCCTGGGTACAGCAGAGTTAGCTTGTGTCCCCTGTTGAACCTCCCTTCCTCAGAACAGGGCTCATTACATAGCACACCCTCAACAACATTTTTAAATTGAATAATAAAATCATTATAAAAAATAAATTGAAAACTAAAAACCAAATTTATCCAGAGGCTAATTGGGAGAGGGCGGCACAGCTGGCCCAGGAAACAGGGCCTATCTAGCTTCAACCCCTTCTGAAAAATTTCACTCTTAGTCCTTACTGATCAACCAGTTTTCTGCTATAAAGGCTAGAGCAATTTTAGGTAGACAAAATTAAAAAAAATATCAGAAATGATTTCATTTGTTTTCCCTGTAAACAATATTTACCTGAGTCTCACATTTTTACTTGAATTGTTTTAATAATTGTCCAAATTCTCACTTTGTTTGGCTATCATTTTGTATTGTTTCTATGTGTGAAGAACCATTTCCTTTTAAAAATAATGTTATCTGCACCCTTATGAATTAGTTAACTTTCTTTCCAACATTTACTTTGGGCTGGGCAGATGTGCCCTAATAACACTGCTCATTGGAAGGATAAAGACTTTTTATTTTCTTTTGGTAACTTATAAAAATCACCTCCTATAGTGTGAGAAGGCTTGTTGTTCTTGGTAATATTTCATTTCCTTAGCAAGAAATTTTCTTCTGCTTTCCATTGTCATCAGACAAAAAAAAAGATACATTTAAATCAAGGAAACCTGGCAGAGTTGCTTTTGGAAAATGAAATGAATTGAAGTTTTGATTTAAACAAAGAATAATGTATTATGCTGGAAAAACATTGTCCCAGTGAGATGAAGTTCATCATGCCTCTCGTGAGCCCATGCGACCATCCCTGATCAGTGTTTGTGTTTGGCTTTGAGAAAGAGCTATTATTTGGCTCCAAACTTTGGACTCAGAAAAGTCATAAGACAATTTAAGGGTTAGCTAGCAACAAAGGACCAGACCCTCCCGATGAGAGCTGTTGCCAGTTGTATGCCACCTCTAGTCCTTAGCTCTTTTGAGTACTGCACCATGTGAATGAGCCCAGTGATCACACAGAAAGAATTGAGTGAGGGCATGGGGTTCGTTGGTGGAGTTTTGGGAATCAGTGTGTTGTATGGAGACTTCGGAAGAAAAGATTTTATTGAGAAGGGCATAACCACGATACCTGGGCAGGGTAAAGCCCACCGATAGCCCCAGACAATCAGAGGGATTACCTGGGGCATCATGATCCTGGAGCCTGAGATGCTGAAGCTGGCCTGGACATTAGAGAAAGGCCAAGTCATCAATCAATCAACCAACCAATGAGCAATAAGAATAGCCCACTGAATATTTAATATTTGCAATCAAATCTATTGCATATAATTATAGACAAGGAAAATAACAACCTAAAGCCATTACCTGACGTGTATATAATGTATCTTGATTGCATTCACCCTGTGTTTCTCTCTCTTGTTCTGTTTATTTGGAGGTAATTATGGCAGGGCCTTCTCCATTGAATCTTCTTGAAGTGCAGAACAGATTACAGATAACAAAAAGAAAAAAATTGAAAATCAAGGTCTTTCGAATGGAAACTAGGATTGAGGACGATTCAGTGATTCGCCTGAAAAATCACTCTACTCCTCACGGGTGAATTGGTTCAAACCTAGCACATGGTTCCAAAATATGCCCAATCAAACATGTGTCCCAGTCATTCTGACCAGAAAGAGAGTGCGCGGTGGCCCTCTTCGGTTGCTGGCTCTGACTTACGACAGGATTAAACCAGTGACATGATGGCAGGGGTTTCAGGTTTCTACATGTGTCGCCTTATGTAACAGATAAAATTAGGTTACGTGTGCTTGTACCACAGGGGCACTTGGAGTCAACAGCCCATCCCTGCCGTGTCTGCTTGCACATGCTTAGTCCAGTCAGTAAAAAGTCACCGGTGAGCTGCGTGCCTGCAACAATGCCTCACAAAATATGTTTCGTAAGGAGGCAGCAAATTATACTCACAATCTCAGCTTAAATTTTTTTAAAACTTCTGGGCAGTTTGAAACTTCTGTCTCAAAAGGGAACACGAGTTTAAGAAAGGGTAGTAGATTGCTAACTTTCAGAAGTTACCTTGTACTGTTTTTGCAAATAGAAATAAGCAAATCTGCTTTGGAGGAGGAAATAATTTCAGTCTCTCCTCTAGAGAGCCCTGGTCTGAAGGAGCCCTGAACTGTAAGCCACTAGAGCTGTGGTTCTCAACAGGAGGGTCTCGACTACTATCAGGGTTGCATAACAGAAGTTTTGCATATTAAATATTTACATCGTGATTCATAACAGTAGCAATATTGCAGTTATGGAGTAGCAACGAAATAATTTTATGGCTGGAAATCACCACAACATGAGGAGCTGAATTAAAGGGTCGCAGTTCCAGGAAGACTGGGAAACCATTGCTGTAGACAGAAAGGAGAGTTAATTTCTTATCCCAGCTCTGTGGATGCAGTTCTGATCCTGAGTGGGTACTTTTGGTCCAAGTTCATAGTCACTGAGGTTTAGAGACAGCCTCTGTCCCGCAGAGCTCCAGCTGAGTCACAAACAGTTTAATAAAAACGATGGAAACTCTTAAAAAACCGACTGACACATCTGGCTTAGTCTGGACCCCTTCCCAAGGTGGAGCATTCCTGGGCTAACATACGAGGACTTTCAGCAGGGTCATTCCGGAGAGCCAGGCTGGACGGGCAGAGACAGTGGTCAGAGGACACTTCTGTCCACTTTATAGCATTTGGTCCAGTTAAACGTTTTTCCATGAGGATCTAATTTATAATAAAATAAACAAACCCAACCAGTATAAAGGAATGATGCAGGAAAGTTTAAAAATAGGTTTTGAATCAGGTAGGTGATATAGTCAGATATTTGATTTTGGCAGCGTCTTCTAAAAGGAGAAAGCAATATAGAGTGGGCAGAACGGAGAGGACAACGGTTGAAAGAATCCCAGCCTTCTAAACCTGGTGTAACTAGAAGACAATGTTGTAAAGCTCATATAGAGAATCCACATCGTCTTCAGGTCAAAGCGTTTAGGATGAAATCATTCAATTGTAGAAATTCGATATGCTTATACTAGAGGGAGTTATATTTTTATTAACAGTTTCATTATCTGTCAATTAGATATTTTATAAATATATGTATCCCCATAGTAGAATTATGGGACAGATGTGTGAAAGGCAACAGCTGTAAAGCACATCGATTTTCTGAATCACAGATTAATAATAATAATATATATCATATATAATAAAATATATTATATTA
Organism: Neodon shergylaensis; assembly: GCA_025134845.1. Classification (NCBI taxonomy): domain Eukaryota; kingdom Metazoa; phylum Chordata; class Mammalia; order Rodentia; family Cricetidae; genus Neodon; species Neodon shergylaensis. The sequence continues at coordinate 13,616,229 of JABTXL010008822.1, read as the reverse complement.
TTATTATATAAATATAATTATAACAATAATAAACCCAGTAAGCACAGTTAGTGGAATGCCCTGCTTTCACGTTTTCCTCCCGTGAGTCAGTCAGCCCTGATTTTTCACTTTCGTCATTTTAAACATTCATTTACTAAACCAGCAGCGTTTCATTAAGTGAATCTAATCCCTGAGAGTATTACCTTAGCCCATTAGCTTCCAGACAGCCATTAATCCCCATGACACATCCTGGGATGACATCATTGTTGTTATTCCTATTTATTTTGTTATTTTTTATTTTATTTCTATACTAAGTTCACTTTATGAAAAACTATCTGTATGGTTAGTTTTAACAGGGGATGTTTTCTTTCTGAATTGTTTGGGGGCAGTCATTTGATGCTTCTTCACCAGGTGCTCCCAGAGCCCCAGTGGCTACCCCAGACGCTAAGGCAAATGTTCTAATTCTTGCAGCATAACAAATTAGAAACAGCTCTGCAGAAGGCTGGCATTAGGATATTTGGGTAGTTTTTCTTTATTGGGGCTTCTGAAATTATCTCTGAGGATCATGTGACTGAAGTTGGGTTTCTTGGGGGCGGGTTTTACAAAGGCCCTGCGTTGGGTATTTCTTCTTTTACCACTGAGGAACATGGTGATTTTTTAGTCACGGCTGTGAAGAAGGAAAGGCCATGCTGGCTTGCCTCTAATGGAAGGAGCAGATGTCAAAGTAAGGGCTCGGTGTGGCAGAGAGCACATGATCAGTTCCTAGCACTCAGCATCAGGGCCAGAGCCAGGGGTGGGACACAGTATTGGGACTCTTACCTACCATGTGTCAAACCCTGAATTTGATTCTGAACACTGCAAAAATGATAAAATAGAATAGAATACGCAACACAAAAAATAAAACAAGAGACGGGCAGCCGAAAGGCATAAAACCACTGAAAAAATTAAGAGGAACCACAAAGGCAGATGAAATATGGAATTTAAAAATAGGATATTATGGTTTCATAGACCATAAGTGAGGAACACAAATGGTTTGGGGGATTAAAAACAGTTCTGACATATTTGGATGCCAAAGATTTTTAGAGTTGATCTCTTTTGGCCTGGTAAGATTTTATGCATTTTTGTAGTTCCAGCCAAGTGGTCTAAGGATTACTGGATGTTTCTGCCAGTCTGGAGCTCTGTGTAGTCAGAAGAATGGACTTGTGTGGCAGTGAAAAAGTGAACGCGTAGACAAAGGACTTCTCCCATTAAAGGGAAGGGAACTGTCATTGCAGGCTCAGGCCAGTGCTCCAAAATAACGTGGGGTTGTTATTTATTTAAGATTGAAAATCCTGTTTATTCATAGTAAACCTGACCATTTTCATCTAAGAATTTCTTCTTCAATGCTGCATGAAATTTATTTGAAACTTATTCTAAGTTGGTCGTTTCAATGATATTCTCTCTCTCTTTCTCACAGACAGACATACATACAGACACACACACAGACACACACACACACATGTATGCATGTACACCCACATGTGCTGCTATGGAGACTAGAGGTTGGCATTGGGTGCTTCTCTTTACCCCTCTCTGCTGTGTCTCTTTGAGACAGTCGACTGCTGAGCCTAGATAGCTCACCTATCCACTAGACCAGTTGACCAGAGAGTCCCAGAATTATATTGTATATAATCATGCCACTCCATCCCCCACTCCTTTTAAATTCAAATTTCAAATTTTAAATTTTAAACTCTTTAAATACACACACACACTCACAGACACACACACAGACACATAAAAAACCCCTCAAAACTACTGAGTTCATTTTCTGTTGCATGTATGTGTTTAGGGCTGATCATTTGGGATTAGGTAAACTATCAGGGAGTCCAAGGCTTTTTTTTCTTTTTAGTTTTGGTAACATGGGTGCTGGGGATTTGAACTCAGGTCTTCTTGATATGCAGCAAGCGCTTTATCCCTGATCTGTCTCCAGAACCCCCAATCTTTTTTTGTAACCATAGCAATAATAAAGGATTTAGAGTTATTTAGATATTAATTATATGATTTGATAAGTAATTCATATGAGGAAGTGGCAAGGGCACTGGGGAGGAAGGGTGTAGGTGAGGAGTGGGACAAGGACGGGGCGAGGAGTGAGTGGAGGGGAGAATCCAACCCAGGCATGTAGAGAAATGTTATCAGGAAACCTGTTACCTTGTATGGCAATCAAAAGATAAAATAAAATACATTATTATAAATAAGTAAAAATGAAAAAATAATCCATATGAGCCTTGTGAATCCATATTTTTAATAATAATAAGAACACATGCATCAGAATAACTCAGAGGCATGAGTGAAGGAAGGAACAGGAGAGGACAGACATTCCTTCCGTCTAGAGTATTTGTCCAGTATTCGCCTTGAAGCCAACACCGCCCTAGCCGGATGACAGGATGGCAAGCCCTGTTAATGACGGACTTTTCATTACCATAGGTATGCTTTTTCAGTTTGCCTAGATTCCTGCTCCAGGGTCACATGGTAAGTCAATAGTAGTTATAAACCTCTCAGCACGGTGATCAATATCCTCGGACTGATGTAATCTAGACCTTTGCTCTGATTTACAACAAAGGACAGTTTGGGCAGCCGCTGTTTTATTACCTTCAATTCACCAACTGAAATATTTCACTGGCTTATGACGGAAGTTTTCTTCCATTTCTGTGATAGATAGCAAATTAAGATAGTCCCGAAGAAAAAGGTCAGATCCGAAGAGGGAAGGCAGCCGTAGGTGTCGTTCCCTTTGAGGTATGTCTGCATGCCTTTCTGTGTTATGACATTATCTGAGGTGCCAGACTGAGCTGTGTCTGGGTAGCCCTGTGTCCAGTCATCTGCATGGAGAAGAATGTTCATGAAGTATTCTTTAGCTTCCCAACAGATACCAGCCACTTAAACAATCCGGGATACAAGGTACTTTGCCTGAATGGAACCGGAGCGGTGAGCAACAACCCACTTGAGCATAATGAAAACATGAATGATCTCTAGGCACCAACACTGGGACTCCAATTCCATCACGGCACCTTGTGCGACGTTCCTAGAATTTTACGTGGATCGTTATTTTCCATATTTCTTGTCAATTGTATATCTAACCAAGAAAAAGGGGGACCAGCCACTGTCGGAGTGTTGGGGGTGTTGATGTCCTTCAGGAGTCCGGCACTGGAAGGAAAGTGCCACCACACGGTCACTGTCTGGTCATGTTTCCCATTTTCACCCTCACTTTCTCATCTACCTATGCTCAAGGATGGGTAGAAGCACAGTGTGAGTGAAGGTTTGCCTTTAAAGACCTCTAAGGTCCATCCATACCAAGCACAGGCTGCCCTTATGCTGGCTTTTATTGTCCCGCACTAAAGCTCATAATAATATCACAGTAACTCAGTGGCAGTGACACCACAGGTTTTGCACACTCATTTTGTGTCCTGAAACAAAGTTGTGAGTTAAGCAGGACCTGTCTATTGAAGAGTCAGGTGTAGGGAGGTTAAATACACGGCTGTAGGTTGAGTGAGAGCTCTGTCCCTCTGCACAAGAGCCTACCGCTTTTTGTGTGTTTGATTGTGAGGCTTCTTGAAGGCATTTTGCAGATCTATAAAAAGCCAAGGTGTAATATTCACCAACTGTGTACTTTTGTCTGTCTTATCCATTGAGTTCGTTGGAATAAGAAGGACAATTTTACAATCCCATCACGTAACACTATCTGACATACAAGTTGCTTGATAAGTATTTCTTGAAAACAATGACAATTTCTTTGTTATCATACTACTCTTTTTTTAAAAAAAATAAACTGGGAAGTTATCAACACCTGAACATTTGATATATTCTTTACAGGATATATATCTCTTCCTTTTTTTTTTTCCAAGGATGAAATCTGCCTGGTTGATGTTTGCTCATGAGATGAAGATAAATTTCCACAAATAAATATTCAGAACATCAAACAAAGCTATGCAAAATCAATATTACTTTTATTTTTCTATTTTTATGTATGTGTGTGTGTGGTGTTTCTGTGTGTGTACTTTAGTATGGGCATGTCTGCATGTAAAGTATTGTGGTTGCTGTTGAGAATCACCCTTCATTACTCTCTTGGGCTTTCTATCGCTGTGATAAAACATCATGGCCAACAGTGCCAAAAGTACACAGTTTCACATTACAGTTCACCCTCAGAGGAAGTCAGGGCAGGATCTCAAGCAGGATTGGAACCTGGAGGCAGGACTGAAGCAGATGCCATGGAAGAGTACTGCTGCTTGACTTGACTCATGGCTTGTTTTCTTATGCCATCGAGAACCTGGCCCAGGGATGGCATTATCCCCAGTACTTTGGGACTACCCTCAGAATTACTAATTAGGAAAATGTACCATAGTCTAATCTGGTGGGGGCATTTTCTCAGTTGAGGTTCCCTCTTCCCAGATGACTTTGGCTTGTATTAAGTTGACATAAAACTAGCCTGCACACTCTCCTATATTACATTTGGAAGCAAGGCTTCCATTACCCAGCCCTTACTAAAATCACTTGTGCTGGGAATCCCCATCTCTGCCTTCAGAAGCCGGAATTAGAGACTGGCTGCCATGCTTACGTGACATTCCTCTGGGTTCTAGGGATCTGAACTCTAGTCTTCATGCTTGTGTGAGAAGCACTTCGATCACTAAGCCAACCCCCAGTCCATATTATTTTCTATGCTGGCGCATTCTATGTCAGCTTGGCCCAAGCTAGTGCCAGTTTAGGAGGGGCCTCCAGTGAGAAAATGTCCCCTCCAGACTTTCAGTGGACAAGACTGAAGCGGTGGTGAATTTCTTGACTGATGGCTGGTTTGGGAGGGCTGAGCTTGCCATGGGCAGTACCACCCTGGGCTGGTGGTCTGGAAGATATCTGAAGGCAAGCAGAGAAAGCCATGAAGAGAAATCCAGTAGGTAGGACTCATCCTGGCTTCTGTTTCAGTTCCTGCCTCCAGGTCCCTGAACTGGTTGAGTTCCTGCTCTGACTTCCCTTTGATGATGGATCGCAATGTGTAACCATAAACTAAAACAAACCCTTTCCTCCCCAAGTTGCTTTTGGTCACGGTATTTTATCATAGCAATAGAAACCTTAACTAAGGCAATCGCCGCTCAGAAGGTCCCTACCCACCTGTCTGTGTCAGCGTAGACCAAATGTGACAGGAGATACATAGACAAGAACTGTTTCTGGGTGGTTTAAAGTGGGTGACAGGAAATGGAGCTGGTGTGTCAGTTCAGTAATTGTAAGTGCCAAATACTAAGGGTATAAAGATGACAGGATTGTGTCTTCAAAAGACAGGAATAAAGGAGCTTTGTGTGAGACTGCATCTCTTGGCTGGAAGGCTGCCTGTGAACAAGCACTCCAATCTTATTTTGTCAACATCTGTACGGACTTACTTTTTTAAGAATCAAATATCCCTGAAGGGCTACAAAATTTATAGATGACTTAAATCTCATCTTTGTAAATATCATTCCAAGAATATAGCGATAACCTGAATGCAGTTTCTCTGGCAAGTAAAGATCCCAAAGGGTGGGCACATGTGTATATCAAAAGGGGGGCTTTGAGGGGGGCAAAAGGCATCTCTTCCCAGCTGCCACTTGGGTATCCATCTTTCTATCAACTGTACACTGCAGCTCCTTTGTCATGGCTTCTGGCCCATGGATACTCATCTTGTTGGAGAAGAGCCCCGAGTTAAAACAGAGCCAAGTACTCTAGCAGGGGAAAGGTTGTCAGAACAATGCAGGGAATTAAAACCTCAGGACAAACCACCCTTAGCAAGAGAGGCTTCCAGAGAGTCAAGTATGCAAATCTATGTAACTATTGCCCATGCATTAAAGAATCGGCATCTGGTCTATGAAGGAGCGCCATGGAGCCAGGTGAAATCAATCTTAGGCTTCCTCTGTCATTACGTAAATGAGATAGGTAATCAAGCATGACTAGCTAGAGCCGACTCACAGTAGACAAGATGTTACGTCACTTTATTTTAACCGTATGATTTATCAAAACAATTATTCACATACAAAGTACCATTCAGCTCAACTGCAGGTATAGGCAGTGACAAGTGTCGAATTCTTAGAAGAATGATTGACTCGCACAGTCGGTCCAGACACATTACCCCAGGAAAGTTCATAAATAGAAAAGGTGACTTTCACGTTGCCGCTTCTCGCGCAGGTATGTACAGGTATGGGTGTCTCCCGTAGCTCTTTCTGTTCTTGGTGGATTCAGTTTCTTGCCCTCGTAGAGACAGTTCCTTCTTTTTACAGAGAAGATGGTCGTTTTCTGCCGTCCACATGACAGCGCTCTGTAAATTAGAACTACTCTTCATACTCACGAAGCAGTAATATCGGCATTGAAATAAATCTGTGCTACAGCTCCTTATGTATTCTGGTATGTTCCACCACCATCAAAGACCTTTTGATGGCCATCATTTTTTCCTGCAACAACAGCCAAGCCCAACGATTGGGTTTCAGCAGAGCACACCCATGTCACAGTTTGCTCTATTAACCCTTGGCTTCGAGTCCTGATGATGTAATGAGGGCGGGGTGCGCTGGCAATCAGAACACTTCCTTATCACAATTTACAGCCCTGTAGGAAAAAAAATCATGCTGCTGGCGATCCAACTCTCACATACCTCTTCCTAAACGTTCACAGTGCAGTATTTTTGTGGCCTAACGACAATCTTCTTACATCATTAAAAATAAACATTTCTATAAAAATATAATACTTTCAATGTTTACACGGATAAAACCAGCTAGAGTAACCTAAGCTACATGCACCAGACAGTAGTAAAGCACAAAATTCCACAGAGCACAACGTGGCAACAGTCCTGTCCAGAGGAGCTGGTCAATCAAGGTTGTCAAGTGGCTTTCTGTCTGTTTTGAAAATACGCTTTTGCTTAACCTACAATGTGTCCTAGCGCAGAATGAGACTCCCCAAAAGTGTTGCCGCCAATTGTTTAGGTGAGAAGCCTCCACCTGAGAAAGAGTAAATATCTCCAGTCCATTGATCCTTTCTTGGCTCTCCACACAAGCCATGACTGGAAATAGTGAACGTTTCAGTTTTCTTGTCCTTTAAAAACACACTGAGGGGCCATTGCAAAGGTTTATCACCACAAGTTACTTATTTTTCAGAGTTGTCATTTAAAAAACAGATTAAAAAACAACTATGTGTCCACACTCATTTGAGATCAGAACAAAATCTCTCTCTGGCAGTTGAATTTTTGTTTGCTGAGACAGGGTCTTACAGCTCTCACCCATGCTGGCCGGTCAATCCTTATGTGGCCAAGGCTGGTTTCGAACTTGTGGTCCTCTGTCTGCCTCAGTTTCCTCAATGCTGGGATTACAGGTGTGGTCCACTACTTCTGGCTAAACATCTGAGATTTGAATGACAATATTTTGCTGTAACAAAGTTTTGTATTTGAAAAAAATCTCCCTATGGCCATCTATGTACAATCCATAAAATCCCTGATACTTTATGAACACATCTCATGTCATGCTATCTCGACAATAAGTACATTGTCTGTGGATGTTCCTGCAACCAAAGGAATGTGCATATGAAAGTTTAAAAGGGAATGTTCAATTGATGGGTGGACAACATTAAAAATGGAAAATCTCCATGACCACAACACAACAAAATACGTTTAAAAACACTGAGATCCCAACAAGCAGCCTGCTGGGGCCACCATATCTGTCATGCACGAGGCTCCCTCTTCTGGGTTTTCTATGAGAAGTCTTCAAAGTCCACTGTATCACTTCCTTACCAAAAATAAGACTTTATGAAACCTCAACCCAGAACTGAGGTTTTGAACTCCGGTGAGACAGGAGTGTTGTCGTAGCTGTAGTTGCCTTTGGTCCTCAGCCAGTGGGGACCAGGCTTGTTTTTTCTGATGCACTGTCAGATGAGAAATTCCTCAGAATCCAGGAACTTCAATAGTAAAGTTTTGGCAAAAGCAAAACAGAAACAAAACAGTAACAACAAAACCATCGGGTGGCCTTTCGAAGGCCAGGCAGTGAGAACTGGTGGGGAAGGTCTAGAGCACTGTTTGTTGGATGGGGGTTGCGGCCTCCTGTCCATCATGTGTCCACCTCGCCATCAGCGTTGTCTTGGGACGACAACAGAGAAGGATATGGAGCAACACATTTTACATTCACATAAGTAGTGTTCACATGGACGTAGTGCTCCCCGATGAACGTGGAGAAGATTGAGGATATCCTGGAGACCAGTTCAGAAAAAGATGGCCGCATTTCTGCTTTGGGGTGCCAGCATTTTAGCATCACCTCATACCTGTTTCAGAAAGAAATGCCGTGAGAGACACAGTTTCAAGTGCATCCGGAAAAGTCACGAATTTCAGACACAATGGAGGACCCCACCGAGATTCTTACTTACAAAGCATCTGGGCAGTATTCCGGTTGCAAGAGTCTTCTGCCTTGTAACAAGTAGATGGTGATATCAAATGTGTTCACATCCGGATAGGGAGGGGCTCCTCGGGTCATGAGCTCCCAGAGAAGCACACCAAAGGACCACTTAAAAAAACAAGACCGAAAGAAGCCGGGTGAGAGGAGTGTAACCACACAGCTACGGAGGGAAAAGCAGTAGGGCTCTGTAATCAATACTGGCTTGACATATTTAACGCCATTGCTGTTTACCGCAAAAGTTTCCCTAAAGACGACTAGTAAGTACTGTACATTTCATGGCCTGTTTAAACCAGAACGAGATGAGATAAACATGACAAGTAATGAAGAGTCTCCAGGAAAAAAATATGTGAAGTCTACACGATGATTAAGATTTAGTCTGTGGGGCTGGAGAGATGGCTCAGTGGTTAAAGGCATTGCTTGCTTTTCCAAAGGTCCTGAGTTCAATTCCCGGCAACCACATGGTGGCTCACAACCACCTGCAATGAGGTCTGGTGCCCTCTTCTGGCCTGCAGACATACACACAGACAGAATACTGTATACATAATAAATAAATAAATATTTATAAAAAAAGATTTAATCTGTGGGTAGTGGAGTATATTTTTGAGTTCTTTCTTGTAGGGTTAAAGTATTAACATGTTCCTACCTTCTCCTTCAATAGTTTTCTCAGAACTTTGGATTTTTATAAATAAAGGTGGCCTCCCAGAAATTGAAAAAATGGATAAATATTTCGTTTATGTATGCTTGCATGCCTGTATGAGCTAATGTGTACCACATGGAGGGCATCAGATCCCCCTGGAACTATTATAGGTGGTTGTGAGCTGCCTGATGTGGGTGCTTGGAACAGGGCCTAAGCCCTCTGCAGAGGAGTCAGTGCTCCTAACTGCTGCTGAGCCATCCCCAGTTTTAGTGATCCAAGCCTCTTCTGGCCTCTGTGGATACCAGGCATGCATATGGTACACAGGCACACACGCAGGGCAAAACATCAACTCAAAGACAATTAAAGAGACAGAAAATGTAACTGAATCTAAGGACAGCGTTCTTATCTTTAGTACCACAAAATGATGGGCAGGCATGGAAGACTCTCTGCAATCCCACAGCCTGGGAGGTGGAGACAGGGGATCCCTGGGACAAACTAGCTAGTTAGACAAGCTAAACAGAGTGCTCCAGGCTCTGCAAGAGGCTCTGCTTCAGTAAATCCAAGGAAGAAAGACTGAAAAAAACATCAAGTGTCAACATCAGGCCTCCATAAGCAGCTCTCTTGTGCACATGCATTTACATACACAGATACACACACACGTGAGAACACATGTTCAAATAGGCACACATATCAAACACACACACACAAACACACACACACACACACAAACACACAAACACACGCACCCCAAAGGGAAAATGTAACCATATCTAAATGCTAATGTTAAAAGAAAAGGTCTAAATTAGTGTAAGCAAAAATCTGTATTAGAAGCATAACTAATCAAATTGCTAGGCAACAAAGTTCTCTACTGAAAACTAATTTCAATAAACCCGAAAATGCTAAAGTGCCAGATGAATGTGAAACAGTTACATCAGTGTTTTATGGGAGGACCAGAGATACAAGGCGGGGTTAAGGGAATTCTAAGAATTCCCCAACAAATGTGAATTCACACCAGCATAAACATTTAAAGAACTCTCGACTCTTGGGTCTTGCTGTGTCTATTGAACTTCACAGGCATGCAGAATAGCACAGGTCATGCATGTCACCCCCCTCCCCCAGACATGGACTGAATGTGTCAAGGAGAAAAGTCAGTGTGTGCAAGTTACCCTGTGAAGGGGACTCGGAATACCAGTTCTTGGTAGGCAATGCTTTCAGGCCACTCCTATACGAAAGAGTCAATGGGCAGGGCATGAGCTTGGTGTGTGTGTGCATGTGTGTGTGTGTGCATGTGTATGTGTGTGTGTGTGTTTAGGATAAAGAGAATCATACCAGAAAGCAGGAGTTTAGAACCGAATTTAGCTCCGAATACTTAGCAAAGAGAATAATGCATGGCTTTGAATCCGGAGAGAGAAGGAAAGTGTCCCCCTCCAAGGGCAGCTTTCCAGTTGTTGGAGTTGCCAATGCAGTCACATTAATGGCTCTTTACCTTTGCCCAAGTACAAGAGCCACCCATCCTGCTTTCAAGTGGTGTATTTATTTTTATTTGTGTGTGTTGATGACTTTTGTATATGCTTTGCATGTTTATGTTCCTTTGGAGGCTAGAAGACAGAGTTGGATTCTCTGGAGCTGGATTACAGGCAGTTGTGAGCTGCCCAGTGTGGATACTGGGAATTGAACTTGGGTCTTCTGGAAGGGTGTAGGTGTTCTTTATAACTGAGCCATCTCTCTAGTTGCTACTCCTTTTTTCTTAAACTAAAAGTGCGTGTGTTTTGTGTGTGTGTGTGTGTGTGTGCAAGTGCACACATGCCATAGCAAGCATGTCACGGTCAGAGAATAACTCTCAGGAATCAGGTCTCAACTACAACCTCGTGAGATCAGGATGGGGAGCAGACTGAGGTCATCAGGCCTGTGTGCAAGCACCTCTTCCTACCAAACTACCTTGCCAGCCCTTAAGAGCTCCCCTGTCCCTCTTTCGTAGGAATGGGGATACTGTCTCACATTGTAGTCCAGTTTGGTTTTGAATTGGCACCACCTCTGCTTCCTGATAGTTGGGTTATAAATATGAGCCATCTTATCTGATTCCAGAATCATTAAGGTCATTGGATGCTTTGATCAAAGCAGAGAATACGACCCACCCCCAGGAGGGAGCTAGGTAATTTCACTGTCAACTCAATCGCTCAAGATCAAAGTTTTCATGCAAATCTTATTCTTGCAAGTTATGGTGTCAATGCTTAAGCTCTAGACTTTGAGTTAAAATTTAAGTCCACGGAACAGGAACCTATTGACCTTTGATCTTGTACAAGGAGGTTATTGTCCAAGCTACTAGATAGGTCCTGGACTGACAAACAGTGTTCACAGTATTGCTCAATCAGAACATGACTGTAAGATAGACTGATGATAGAAAAGAGGTACAACCGTGGTGAAAAGTCAAAGGGCACCCACATAGATATGGGAAGAGTGAAAGAAGACGGGTCCCATGGAACTGGCAAAATTTGTCTCAGGGGTTCATGACATCAGACTTCTGGATGGGGTGGTGCAGCAGCAAGAGTATACACATGAAGCTGGGGATGGTGGCAGACACCTACAATCCTGGATGCGGGACGCTGGGGCAGAGTATAATGGGTTCAAGGCCAGGGTTAACTGCTAGAGACCCTGTTTCAAGCCCCTATCTCCCTCCAAAAAAAAAAACCAACCCAGATATTTGTTTTATTAAATTTCTATACTGGAAGTCACATTTCTAGCTCTGTGGAGTAGGGGATGTGAGTGAAGGTTAAAATAGGATAGGAAGGTTTTCAATGATGAAAATGGGCTAAACTGAAATTGAGGCGACAAGACTGATCTGTGTGCCTGGAGACTGTGACCACAAAAATGCTTAAGGCTAAAGGAGAATCTAGGCGTTGGTGCTGTAGTTCAGTTGGCAGAGCCCTTTCCTAGCATGCATGAAGCCCCGGGTTCCACTCCCAGCATATATGAAACCAGGCATGGTGGAGTATGCCTATAATTCTAGCACTCAGGGGTGGAAGCAAGATAATCAGAAGTTCAAGGTCATCTTCAGGTCTTCTGCGAGTTTGGGACCAGCCTGGGATCCATGAATGAGGTCCTGTCCAAGGGTGGGATTGGGGCTGGGGAAGCTGGCTCACAACTCCGCAAATGGAGGATTCTGAATAAGAACAGGGAAGGGTACTTCAGGATAAGAGTCATGGAAGCCTGTGGAGCTTGACTGCAAGCTGATGGCGGAAGAGTGTCTGCCATATAGTATAGCATGTGTTAGCATCACCTCCTTCCCAAATTATTACTTTTTTTTAATCCTTAGAATGGGTTTACAATGGCAATAACCTTTATAGTTGCTGTAAGGACAAGGAAGTCAGAGTTGTAAGAGGCCATCAGACCCAGGATCGAAGATGGAGAGGGAGTAGAATGGAGAAGAGAGATTCTTGAGCAAAATAGACCTTAAGCAAGGGCATCAGAAGGAAATTGGAGAATTCAAGGGACAGGAGTTAGAGGTCAGAGCTTACATAAAAGCGCTGTACTAGACTACAACAAAAACGCTTGTCTGATGGCACACCTGTACCCGGAAGATACACACGACTCAAACAACTCAAAATAAAAGGGGGTAAGGCTTGATTAGACATGTCACCAAAAAAGATGCAAGGATGACGCCAAGCACACGAATATGCTCAATACTGGTATTCATCAGGGAAATTCAGATAAAAAGGAAACACAACTTTACTAGATTGACTTAACCTCCCCAAATCTGACAATACCAAGTGCAGGCAGGAGAGGATGCTGAATGGCTGGAACCCACTGGGATCACCAGTGGGGAAATGAAATCAAGCAGCCGCTCTCTAAAACATTTGGCACTTTCTTACGAATTTGAATATGTAGGAGTACTACTCCTAAATATCTAAAACAAACAAATATACTCACACAAAACTTTTTAGCAAATGCATTGGCAATTATAATTATGTGTCGGTAACTGCCTAAACATACAATGCTTCAGATGGTGAGTGAACAGATTAAACTTAGTATATCTATACAATAACCCACTACTCAGAAGGACAAACTACTTTCTATAGAATATACTATGAAAAAAAAAGAAATATAATAGAATCACTAGATGGTAATAAATCCCCACTTCTGGGTATATTTCTAGCACAACTAAAAAGATAAAACAATTGGTTTATTGCAGTGCATTGCAGTGTGACTCATAGCAGTCAAGAGGGGTAAGAAACCCAAATGTCTACTAATAGACGGTTCTATTATATGCACAATAGAATTTCACTCAGTTTGAGAAAAGAAAGAAGCCTTTGTTATATGCTACAGCATGGCTAAACCTTGAAACCTTGAGAACATCACATGAAGTGAAACAAGCCAGTCAATAAAAGGACAAATGTTTTATAACTTTGATTCTATGAGGCATTTTGTTTTAAAGACAAAAGTAGAAGGGTAACCAGGAGCTGGAAGAAAATGAAAAGGAAAATTTTTGTTCAATTAACATTGTTTCAGTTTTGATGGGAGAAAAAAGTTCTCGAGATCCGTCATATCAAAGGTGTCACAGTTAACACTACTGCAGTAGATGCTTAAATGTGGATAAAATGGTAAATTTCATGTGTTTTCAACCCAGTAAAAAATAAACCTGAATGTTGATCTGACCCATCAAAACCACCAATAGAACAATATGTATGTTCTCAATGCCTTGTTCTGAGTGAAGTTGGCATTTTCCGAAGGCTACTGATTATGATTCTGTATACATAACACTCCAGGAAAAATACTGTAGAGACAAGTTAGTGATTCCCAGGTCCTGGGAGAGGCCGACTATAAAATGGCACAAGAACATTTGTAGGTGACAGACTGTTCTCTACTCAGATTGTAGTGGCAACGGTGACACAATTATCTCCATTTGTCAAAACTTGAAGACCTAAGAAGGGCCACAGAAAAGAATGTGTGGTAGGTACTTGCAAAATGGTAATATCATTGATAGAAACTGAGTTGAGGATTTGCTAGAGGAGGACGAGGAAATGATTTAATTTTGAGTATAAGAAAGTCCAGATGCTGATGATGACCTCCAGGCAGGGTCGAAGGTGACTACTGATAGAAAATCTCAACTCTGAGGGCATTTATTTGATCCCTGAGAGTATCCTGAGGGAAAGCTACATACAGGAGGAGCATGAAGGAAGACAGGAAGGAAGAATAAAGACAGTAAGAAATAAAGATGCTACAACCAAGAAGCAAGAAGAAAACCAGGAGGTGCAGTGTCTAGAAACCAAGGGACGTGGATACTCCGAGGAAGGGCTGGGTGACCCTGGGTAGTGCCTTCTGAGAAACCATCAGAATGAGGGCTGCGGCCCTGATCAAGTGAGAACATGGACTTTAGTGACGTGTTTGTGCAAAATGAGAGCCATTGGATGGTGCAGGCTGGGCTTGAGTAATCTCATGGGAACTGACTTCAAGCTCACTCGAATGCACATTAGAGTATTTGGTGAGGCCAAATTCTACCTGGGCATCAGCTAAAAACAGAGCCTGTCGATACACAGGCAAGCGTTTGCTTGTCGGACTCCACATACGTTCAACTTACTTCATGCTTTTGGAAACGTCCACGTCAACATTCCAAAGTATATGTTGCCTTTGAGGTGAAACCCTACTCAGATTATTCTATGCAATCAGCATTTGTTTGTCAAAGCCGCATTGCATGTGGCCTGCATGTCACAGTATCATAGTGTCTTTCAGGGATGGGGGAGAAACCGTGTTAATACTGTGGCCTACATGTCACAATATCATAGTGTCTTTCAGGGAGAGGGGGAGAAACTGCGCTGATACTCCGCAGTTTTTTTAATTAAGTTTTAGTTTTTTTGTGGTCTTTGGGAGAGGCCTTTTCTTGATGACGTCTACTTTATAGATTTTAGAATTCACTGATTATCAGGATTTAGTCAATGATACTGGGAAAATTCAGCTAGGTTAGAGATACCATTGCCATTCAGTTTTAGCTCAGTTGGAACCCCAGAAAGTTCCCTCATGCTCATTTGTAATCAGCCTCCACCCCCATTTTCAGCCAATGATCTCCTCTATTTATATTTCTACTGCTTTCTAGAAATGTCCTACACACGAAATCATTGAACTTTTTCTTTCAAGTCTGCGTTCCTTCACTTGACATAATTTTGGGAGTTTGATCTGCATGGCAGCATGGGAGTCATTCCTGTATTCTGCCAAATGGTGTTGTATTATATAGGCGTATCACTCTGTGTGTGTGTTGGGGAGTTCTTATGTGGGTATGTGTGTACGTATGTGAGTCCACGTGCACATGTGTGGAGCACAGAGGCCAAGGTCTATGTTGGGTATTTTCCTTCACTGTTCTACAACTTATTTTTATTTTACATGTATGGGTATTTTGCCCGCATTTGTGCATATCAAGTCTGTATTCCTGATGCACACAGAGGCCAGAAGAAGGTGATGGACCCCCTGAAACTAGATTGACAGAAGGGTGTTAGCTGTTACATGGATACTGATAATGGCTAAGTCACCTCTCTAAGCCCCATCACCTTCAGATTTTTGAGGCAGGAATTTTCACTGAACCTGGAGCACACCAACCTGAGTAGACGAGACTGACGGCAAGTCCCAGGGATCTTCTCCATCCCTGGCTCCTCAGGGCTGGAACTGCAGGTGTATACTGCCTTGCCCAGCTTTTATGTGGGTGTTAGGAACTACGCAGGTTCTCAAGCCTGCACAACAAGGGCTTTACTGTCTGGGGCATCTCCCCAGCACAAAATCCATCGCATTTCACTTAGCCATGCTTCAGGTGGTGAATATTAGGGATGTTTCTAATTTGGAGCTATTATGAATAATCCTACTGCAGCCATTCATACATAAATCTCTGTGTGGGCATGTTTTCTCTTCACGTGCTTATTAGGTAGTTAGTCACACATGTATTTGGTGTAATGCCCATTCAGATACTGTGTCTATTTTTAAAACTGTGTTCTTTCATCTTGTCTCCTTGCTACTGACTTGTTAACACTGGCTCTCTCTTGTGTAGGTTTACTGGCAGTCACGTCTGAATGAACGGCATGTTCTCTAAGGATAGCTAAGCTCTCTCTTCAGGCATTTCACCCTCCACCTTTGTTCCAGCATCTCTAGCATTCATTTCTTTACAGTCTTTCAGTGTCAAAATCTCAGGTGTTAACCTCTACCATGCGCTACCACATTTTCCACCTCTATAGATCTTGTGTGGCCAGAATTCTCCTTACACTGCCATGACTTGGGACATACTTATTGATAACGAACTGCTAGTCACCACACGTTACTGTCAGTGCTTCCTCTTCCTTATAGGATCAGAAACTAGATGACCACTGAGTCCACCCCCTCCTCTAGCTGACAATGCAGTGAGCTATTTCTCACTAGTACCCTCAGTCCCTGTCTCCTGTCGTCTGTCAGCAGCTACCAACCTTCTCTTTTGAAGGTCACATCCTGCGGGAACATTTCCCGGATGTCTTGTGTAGTGGCAGCACAGGTTTATCGTTGTATCCTTAAGGGTAAGACTTCAGATGTTTTTCTGCCTAAACACCACACTCGTCCTGACTTGCTGCGTGTGAGTAGAACAACAAGCACACTCTGGGTTTCACGCAGCGCTCACGCTCTGCGCGTGCCCGAGACGTTCAAACCACTCAGGTCCAAAGAGGCCAAAGCCAAGGCCCTTTTGCTCCAGAGAGAAGCAGTGAACTTGCTCCCCAGTCCCACATCCCTTTTGATGTTTTCTCTTCCCCTGGCTTCAGTGTTAGTTTCTCCTTTGGGGTCTTCATTTTCTCTGCCTCCCTCCTCACTGTTGTGTGTAGATTCTTTCAAATAATTTCTTTTGAACTCTCATAAAATATTACTAGCCTAGATTTCTCTGTGTGATGATGTTTGGAGATGGGACCTCTGAGAGGTTATTAGGGTCTATGCACATAGCTCACTGTGGTGCTACGCTCCACAAATATTTTCGAATAAACAAGATGATTTACGAATACTGTTTGGTACCTACTGGACGGTCAACTCCAGCTTTACAAATGAAGATACCCTGCAAATAGTGGTGTTGAATTTTTATTGTTGTTGGTTTTTTGTTTTTGTTTATTTTTTGAGACAGGGTTTCTCTGTGTAACAGGTCTGGCTATCCTGGAACTCACTTTGTGGACCAGGCTGACCTTGAATTCATAGAGATCTGCCTGCCTCTGCTTCCTGAGTGATGGAATTAAAGGTGTGCGCCACCACTGCCTGGAGAATTTTTTAAAAAATCATGTTACCATACAACTATGGGAATAAAAGTCAAGGAAGAGAAATTTAGGGATGGCGAATACATTACCACGTCTGATTTGGTGGTAAACTTCTGCGTTTGCAGGCTCTCTAAGGCCATCCACTTCACTGGCAGCTTGGCCCCCGTCTTGTTGTGGACACTATAGTACTCTTTGTCATACACGTCTCTGGCAAGACCGAAGTCGGCAACCTTGACGGTGAACTTTTCATCCAACCTACAGCAGAAAAATCAATTACGGACTGAAGTAGAATAGTTTACAACAGTGCTGAATGTCTATAGATTTAAGAAAGGTGGCTTCGGTATTAGAGATCTACAATTTCCTCTGGCCTATTGACTAACACTAAATTACAGTGGATCTCCTCAGTAAAAACGCTTGATTGACATTTACTATAGAGATTCCACCGGCCAGAGAGACATCATGAATGACATGGTATTTTGCTCTAATGTAGGTCTGGAGAAAAGGGAAAACTGCCTTCCACCTAGTTTTCCATGGTTGCAAAAATAACTAGGGCATCAGGCTACCCAATGCAGTCCCCCCGCATCACTAGACTTCCCTGGTCATCTCACCGACAATACGTTCCTTGGAATGAACAGGCCATGGTATTGCTACTTGGCCCTCTTTTGTTCTCAAAAATGCTAGCGAGCGCATACAACTCCTATGTGCCATCAGTGAGGCAATGAGACAGAAGGCTAAGCGCCTAAGGAAGCTGTCATGTTAAAAAACAAAATTGTCTTCTGCTATCTAAGGCTTGCAGCCCTTGTTTAATGCAGTTCTATGATGTTACCCTGACCAAAATCTAGGTAGCAAATTAATAGCATAGTTTTCTCATTCACACATACCAGGAGCCATGAATCAGCGCTCTGCAAGGCAAAGCAGAGATCCAATTATAAACTGTTGACTGTTGTTGTTACACAGCCAGGCAGCCAGACACAAATAAAAGTTCTTTGTATATTCGTCTCCAAATACCATCTTTGGTAAGGCGTCTGCAGGCTGGCTGCAAGTCTGCTGCTGGGAGCTGCACTGCCTTGGTATTCCTGTTACCAGTTTTCCTTTTTCACTGTCTAAGGCTGGAGATCAAATTCCCTCTCGCCATCGCTAATACAGTGTGAAACCACAGCACTGGAGACTGCTGGTGGGAAGGGCCCAGGAAGGCTGAAGGAAGAAGCAGCTGCTTGAGAGCCCCCGTGGAGCAACCTTTTAAATGCTTTGTCTGATAAAACTAAAAACCCCTCCCACATCTTCAGCAGGGGCTTACACATCTACTCAAAATCGGCCAGGATATTCAGACTCTGCTCCAGAGAGAGAAGGAACTTCCTTACCAGCACTGAGTAGTGAGAAACAAACACTTCATTTGTACTTTGTGCATGGTGATATTTTCATACTTACATGCAGTTTCTCGCAGCTAAGTCTCTGTGGACAAACTTTTTGCTGGCAAGATATTTCATGCCTTTGGCGACTTGGAGACCAAATCCTATAAGGTCTTTGACAGTTGGGTTCTGCAATCAAAGAGAGTTGGGAAAGCATAAACTAAGCACTCGATGTTCTAACAGTGTTCTGAGAATACTGTAATGTTTATATGACTTATCTTGTCTCAAATAATAACTCATGCTCCATGGAGAGGCATAACTATTTGTTAACGAGTACTGTATACAAAGCGTGAGGCTAAATTTTTTTTTAATAGAGGTATTTTGTTATTTCATACACACTTCTGTTTGGGAGGTGTTACAGGTTCTGCTTTCTGGGTGGGAAAATGCAGACGTTTTAAAATGTAGGCTTTATTATTCAGCGTGTCTGATGAGACAAATTGGTCAGGAGGCAGCTCCTGTTGAAATGACAGTTTGCTTCTCAGTTTCTAAAAGGCCATCTCTGCTTCAGCAGCCATCATGGAGCTTGTGAGCATCAGATTCCAACAGGAACCCAGACTGAATGCTGCGGTTCCTGTTATACACACAGCCCGAGGGCAGGCCACATCTTGTGGCTTAGACATCTCCTCAAGACATATGTGTGAGGTACCAGTAGCCACTCTCTGGGTTTTGAGAGGCCAGCTCCTATTCTGGAATGGACAGTAGGGCATCTCTCCCACATCCTGGGAGAACAGTGCTGCCGAGATGGTAGCTCATCTAAACTGTCAGCCTCATCAGAGAGAGGAGAGTTCAAGTGAGACCTTTGCAATGTCCGTTTCACTACCTGCAAAGAATTGGCAGTCTGGGGTGCTCTATTCTTTTGAATGAACAGAAAATATTTCTTTATAGTCCCAGGGCTTATTTAGCTTAGTGTTTACAAAGTCATTTTTGACGAAGAGCAAAGCTACTTGGTTGACTCCCACAGGGACCTGGGCAGCAAGGCCAAGCCTGAGGCTATGACGTCAGCTCAGTTCTAGGAGCTCTTCAGTCCATGCTCCTCACCCCGGACCCCAAAGCTTGCTCAACGTTAAGGCCCAGTTAAAGGGTCATAAAGAAAATTCACAGCCAAATGGGCCTTGGTTCTCTTTTGCAACTTTGAGCTCATTTATTCAAGTAACAATTATTAAGAGCCTATGTGCTGAGCCCTGGAGCCACAGGAGTGAGCAAAATACACAAAACTCCTACCCCGTGAGCTAGTGTATATGTAAACATACATATTTACTCTGATTATTTGTTTATTGTCTAGTTCAACACTATTCAGTATAATATAAAGTATGATACAGCTATACTTTAAATAAAAATAAATGAAACATAGCACAATATATTTTAACCCAAATTTTCTAAAATATTATTTCAATATGTGATCAATATAAGGATTATTAATGACATATTCCTCCTTCCAAGGCAGCATGTAGCTCTGTAACCTAGGCTGCATTGGCAAGCAACTTTTTATGAGACTTAAACGCTTGTGTTGGGGCTGAGATGAGGGTTCAATGGGTAAAGTGCTTGCTTCATAAGCAGGAGAACCTGAGTTCAGATCCCAGCACCTATGTAAAAGCCAGCTATAATCATGGTGCATCTGTAACCCAGAGCAGGGAGCAGAGACAGGCAGATCCTAGGGGCTCACTAACCTGCTAATATAGACAAAATGGTGAACTCTAGGCTCAGTGAGAGACCCATGTCTCAAAACCTAAGGTTGAGAAAGAATTGAGGGAGACACACAGTGCCAGTCTTTGGCCTGTTCATGTGTCCCCATAGCTGCATGTGCTCACACCCAAACACACCAAATAAACAAAGAAACACGTGAACAAACAAACAAATGGGCTGGAAAGAGGGCTCAGTGGTGAGCATTTGCCGCTCTTGCAGAGGACCTGGATTTGTTTCTCAGCACACTCAGGGTGGCTCATAACTGTAATGATAGTTCCAGGAGATATGATGTCCTCTTAGGGTACTAGGTATCAGAGATACATATTGTGCACATTCATATAGGTAAACACATGCATAAAATGAAAATAAAATCTTAAAAAAGAAAGGCAAGCCAAGTGTGGTGGTGTCATGTGACCTGCAATGTCGGTACTCAAGAGGCTGAGGGAGGTGGACTGCAGAGAATGTGAGACTAGCTTGGGCTACAGAGTAAGTACCAGGCTAGCCTGAAGTATAGCAAATCCTACCTCATCTGCCAAAATTGAAACAACATGTTTAAGGAGTACCTGGCTGACAGTTGGTTTGTGAATTCATAAACTTAGCAGAGTACTTACGTGAGTCTCGTTCCGAATGAAATTTCGAAGATCTCCATGTTTCATATATGGTAGAACCACCAGTGGGGACCCTTCACTCCGGAGGCAGATCCCCAAGAGCGAGAGAACATTGGGGTGACTGAAGTCTTTCATGATGATTCCCTCAGTCAGAAACTGGGAGACTTCGCCTATATCTGTGATTCCTGTGGAATGCAGTGTTGAGATATTAGCTTCCCTACAGGACAACAAAAACCTTTTCAACTTTAGACAGCAAGCAGAAGGAAGTGTGAGGACAAGCTGGTGACACCTTGTTCGGATGCTTCAATTTTAGGGTTCTCTTTCTACAACATGTCTGAGTGAACGGGGTCCTGGGCAGAAAGCTTTTTTTTTTCTTTTTCTTTTCTACTTTCCTTACCCATTATGAGGGTTGCATCTGAGAATTCTACAACTAAGAACGGATTAACAACATAATGGCATAATGTCATCTTTGAAACATCTTTGAAACATTTATTATTATGTGTATGTCTGTGTATGTGTGTGTGTGTGTATAGGAGAGAGTGTGTGTGTATGACAGAGAGAGAGACAGAGAGAGAGAGAGAGAGAGAAGAGAAGAGAGGAGAGGAGAGGAGAGGAGAGGAGAGGAGAGGAGAGGAGAGGA
>JABTXL010008822.1:13517033-13594603 GCA_025134845.1 Neodon shergylaensis | reverse complement strand
GAGAGGAGAGGAGAGGAGAGGAGAGGAGAGGAGAGGAGAGGAGAGGAGAAGAGAAGAGAACAGTGCCCTCAGAGGCCAGAAGCAGGTATTGGATCCACTGGGAGTTAGAGTTAGAGAGGACTGTGAGTCACCCGTGGTGAATTGGTGAATGCAAGGAGCAAAGCCTGAGTCCTCTAGAAGAACAGGAAGTTCTCTTAACTGCTAAGCCATTTCTCTAGCCCTTCACAACACTTTTGAAATGAGCTTTATAGGCATCGGAGCCTTCAGAAATGGAGATCTGAGTGTCAAGGGGAATCATTTCTTTAATGTTTGGATTTGATGAAAAATTGAGAGTTGTGAAAAACATGACTGGACTATGACCTAAGGGAAGCCAGCCAAGCTTGTCTGCAACGTTATTCCCTCTTTGTTACCTGTCCCTTCTTCCTGGGTGTAAGAAGGACCCCTGTTAGAATGAGGGTCTTATGAGTGGTGATCAGGCAATATAGGTTAGGGAGAGGCCTGTCAAATGCTCCTTAGTTCAAGATCTCAGCGAACCAAAGCCCCAAATGTTTCCTGAGCCTCCACAGTGTCACACTTCACAGTGCCATCAAGGCACCCCTGGCAGCCTCTTTTGTAAAACAGAGTCCAGGAAACAACTGGTCTCATGTAGGAGCACAGAATGTCTTATACAGACACAAACAAAGATGCTACGCCTCCATCTGGATAGCATCTGGGGCATAGCCTGTCGAGTGCTTTGTCACTTGTTCCATAGTCTTTGGCTTCATGGGCCATGTGGTGTCTGCTTCAAACACTTAACTCTACCGTTGAACCGTGAAAGTAGTTATAGACAGCAAACGCCTGGGTCTCAGTAAACTTTACCCATGAAAGCAGCGTCATGGCCGTAGTTCAATGATTACTGATCTATTGAGTATCAGTCACCACATGGCATACATAAGTAACTGCCCCCCCTTTTTGTACTGAGGATTGAACTGAGCCCTGAATATGAAGTGCCCCACTACCAAGCTATGTATTTTCTAAGTAAGTGGTCTGTGTGTATTTGTGTGCATACAGGGTATTCATCTCTGTGTGTGTGTGTGTTGTGTGTGTGTGTATGTGGACCCAAGAATGACATCCATTGTCCTGCTGCACTGCGCTCCGCACCATTCTTTAAGACAGGGTCCCTCAGGGTCCCTCACTGAATCTGGATGGCCTCAAGCCCCAGTGATTCATTCCTGTCTCTTGTACTGGGGTTACAAGCATATACGGCCAATCTCGACTTTTTATGTGATCTGAACAGTGGTCCTTATGCTTAAGAAGCAGTCGCTGTTACTCACTGTGCTCTCTCTCCCCAGCCTCTAAATAGTCAGTTTTTAGCACAGTACTTTCTAATCAGTTCTAGAAAGACCTACTGAGGAAATGAGAACTCACAAGTGAAGAGTTAACAGCATTAACATAAATCTCAAGAGTGTCTCTTCGGTGTTCATGACAACTTTGGCAGCCTTTTAGAAACATAGTGTATTCTGAGACCTGGAAAAGATGATGGAAGTCTATGTGGACTGACAACAGCCATCGCATAGCGATGACAGAAAGATTTCCTGGGGTTAGGACTGTTCTCAGTGAAAAGGGCAGCACTTTTTTCCTCTGAGGTCAGTATACGTCATCTACCACAGTCTGCTACTAGATTCCACGCCGACTGTCCCTTTAGTTATCTTGCGATCAGATAGCCAACAAAATGAACCGTACAGAATGATGCTCACCATGGAGATTAGGTTCACAATGAAAAGGGCAGCAGTGATTCTGGTATGAGAGTACCTCGCAGGGAAACCTATCATTTACACATTTCAAGATTATTAGTTCTAACACAAACCTGTAATACGGTTGGCTAACAGTTTTCAGGTTGCTTACAATTCTAAAGCAGAAAACCACAGAGGAGAAAAGCAAGCATGTGAGGTTTGTTGACAAGGGTGGAGCCAGGAGTCCCCTCATAGGTTGTACAACCTAGCAAGTTTGGGCTGCCATGATGTCTCTGCATCTGTTTAAAAGCATGCCTTGGTTTTTAAAGAAAGTGTATACTTCACCTTAAGAGTTTTCTCAGTAACAGGCAAAATTTTTAAGAAATACTGCACCATGAACACAGGGCAGGTTGCATTTCCTTAGGAAATTTATTTCTGTGGAACACCTCATTCCCTAAACACGTGGATAAATGAGGAATTATCATACTGAGGATTTTTCAATTTCCTGTCAGTACATCTCTCTCCAGTTTGTACTACTTCAGCTTTTAATCTTTTTTTTTTTAATGGAAGTTGTGGTTAAAAAGTAATTATGGCAGTGTCTCTGGGCAAAGTGAATCATTACTATGGTATGTGCCAATGTGCTTCCAATAGTTTCCACAAATGTCATTTGCAAAACAAATTTTGTAAGTTCTAACATGGCTAAGTGATACTCAGTTCATCCGAGAGACCCACTGCTCCTCCTCCATTACTTGTTAGTTGTCTGTGGGGTATTTTCGGAGGGACTATCTCAGTAAGTGTTTAGACTAAACAAATTTCCAGGATTAATTCCACAATTTCAACAGTAGATGATTTTTTTTCCCACAAGGGAAAGTGTAAATCAACACTTGATTATACGCTGTCAGTTTGTAAACCACAAATGTGCCCGCCACCATTAACTGCAACTTACTATTCAAGGATTTCACAGCACAGTGAATTTTCTTGCCATCATTGTCCAACAGCGTCCCATGATAAACACAGCCGAAATGCCCTATTAAAAAAGAGAACTTTGTTAAAGTTATATGATACTGGCTTATATAATAATTATTTATTAGGACTTTAATCTCCTTCCTCTGTAAGACAAAAGAAGTAACATTTCTGATGACACTTTTTATTAACAATATCACTCTGTGCAATACATGTGTTTGGATATAAATAGAGATGCAATACATTTCTTTCCATGGTATAAGCAATATGATTATTTAACATATGGCAATATGTTTTTTTAAAGGGTAATCTATTAAAACACTGAATCATTGTGGTATCACCGAACACAATAATAGCTTCTGCATGAAAGAGGTTGATTATTTTTAAGGACCAAATACTATTTAAGAAAACATGTAGGGCTGGAGAGATGGCTCAGTGGTTAAGAGCATTGCCTGCTCTTCCAAAGGTCCTGAGTTCAATTCCCGGCAACCACATGGTGGCTCACAACCATCTGTAATGAGGTCTGGTGCCCTCTTCTGGCCAGCAGGCATACATGCAGACAGAATATTGTATACATAAATAATAAATAAATATTAAAAAAAAGAAAACATGTAAATAATTTTATCCACTTGAATAAACATAAAATAAGGCCTTTACATTCTAGTAAATGATTATAAATTAGGTGTTCTAGAGCACGGATTTCCCCTGTTAGTCACTGGTTAATATGTAAGTCGGGCTGGCAGGAATCAAGAGGCAGTTGCCTAAATGAAGTAGATCCCCTCTGAGTCACTGCATGCCCTTCCCTCTGACTTTACCCACTCACTTCCCCGATAGTAGCCTTTCAACAGCGGCAGTAATTTTTCCCAGAGGTGTCAAATGCCTGATAGCTGTGTAAGTCATTCAATTAATTCATGGAGTCATGCAAGCTGTCCTGAGTGCTCTGTATATGAGTATCAGGCATGGGGCTACCCTCTTATGACACAAAGATGAATACGATAAGCCCATGCTCACGAGTGATCACAATTTCCCTTGAAAAACGCATAATAAATAAGCGGTAGTTAATATTGATGGCTTCTTAATGACTACGACGTCAGAGAAATAATGACCATGTTAACACCGTCCATGATAAAAAATGTTCTGATTTTACAATGCCTGGAGCGAGAAGACAATTAGTGAAACTGTTTACTCCAGCACAGGCACACTTACTGGATTTACAGGCTAGTAATGAAACACAGATGCACACTTGTGCACAGAGGCCACTTCTCAGGGCGAAGCAACTCACTCACAGCTCAGCTCTGGAGTGTGAGAGGACGCTGCGGAGGACTAGCGTTCACACATGGCCAGTAGCCCTGTCAGTTTCTCCGGCAGCACGCTGACAGACGCCTGTATAGCTGCTTGTAAAGCATTTAGAATAAAAGGGACTAGGAGTCATTCAGTACTAAGTGTAGAGGGATTTTAGAGGAGACTTTACGTCATCACTTCTGGATGGTTTGTTTCTCCTGACAAATATTTCCTCCAATAGTGTTTATGCTTGCAGCTATTGATGCTCTGGTGAGCTTATTGCAAATAGTCATTCTCTGTGTGAAGAAAATTGGAGTGCACTGTGGAGATAATATATGTTGCCTCGGATCAGGGCAGGGCTATAAATTCCCTGCCGTTCATAAAAACAGAGAAGTCGACCAATGAAATCGAATAGAAGACCCTGACATTAACCTCAAACATATGAACACCTGATTTTCGATAAAGGAGCTAAAAGTATACAATGGAAAAAAAGAGAGCATCTTCAACAAATTGTGCTGGCAAAACTGGATGTCAATCTGTAGAAGAATGAAAATAGATCCATATCTATCACCATGCACAAAACTCAAGTCCAAATGTATTAAAGACCTCAATATCAGTCCAAACACACTGAACCTGATAGAAGAGAAAGTGGGAAGTACTCTACAGCACATGGGCACAGGAGACCACTTCCTACGTATAACCCCAGCAGCACAGACATTAAGGGCCTCACTGAATAAATGGGACCTCCTGAGACTGAGAAGCTTCTGTAAAGCAAAGGACACTGTCACTAAGACACAAAGGCAACCCACTGACTGGGAGAAGATCTTCACCAACCCCGCAACTGACAAAGGTCTGATCTCCAAAATATATAAAGAACTCAAGAAACTAGACCGTAAAAGGCTAATCAACCCAATTATAAAATGGGGCACTGAGCTGAACAGAGAATTCTCAAAAGAAGAAGTTCAAATGGCCAAAAGACACTTAAGGTCATGCTCAACTTCCTTAGCGATCAGGGAAATACAAATCAAGACAACTTTAAGATATCATCTTACACCTGTCAGAATGGCTAAAATGAAAAACACCAATGATAGCCTTTGCTGGAGAGGTTGTGGAGAAAGGGGTACACTCATCCATTGCTGGTGGGAATGCAAACTTGTGCAACCACTTTGGAAAGCAGTGTGGTGGTTTCTCAGGAAATTCGGGATCAACCTACCCCTGGACCCAGCAATACCACTCTTGGGAATATACCCAAGAGAGGCCTTATCATACAACAAAAGTATATGCTCTACTATGTTCATAGCAGCATTGTTTGTAATAGCCAGAACCTGGAAACAACCTAGATGCCCTTCAATGGAAGAATGGATGAAGAAAGTATGGAATATATACATATTAGAGTACTACTCAGCAGTAAAAAACAAGGACTTCTTGAAGTTTGCATACAAATGGATGGAAATAGAAAACACTATCCTGAGTGAGGTAAGCCAGACCCAAAAAGAGGAACATGGGATGTACTCACTCATATTTGGTTTCTAGCCATAAACAAAGGACATTGAGCCTATAATTAGTGATCCTAGAGAAGCTAAATAAGGAGAACCCAAAGAAAAACATATAGGCATCCTCCTGAATATTAACCTTCATCAGGCAATGAAAGGAGACAGAGACAGAGACCCACATTGGCGCACCGGACAGAAATCCCAAGGTCCAAATCAGGAGCAGAAGGAGAGAGAGCACGAGCAAGGAACTCAGGACCGCGAGGGGTGCACCCACACACTGAGACAATGGGGATGTTCTATGGGGAACTCACCAAGGCCAGCTGGCCTGGGTCTGAAAAAGCCTGGGATAAAACCGGACTCGCTGAACATAGCGGACAATGAGGACTACTGAGAACTCAAGAACAATGGCAATGGGTTTTTGATCCTACTGCACCTATTGGCTTTGTGGGAGCCTAGGCAGTTTGGATGCCCACCTTACTAGACCTGGATGGAGGTGGGTGGTCCTTGGACTTCCCACAGGGCAGGGAACCCTGACTGCTCTTTGGGCTTACGAGGGAGGGGGACTTGGTTGGGGGAGGGGGAGGGAAAGTGGAGGCGGTGGCGGGGAAGAGACAGAAATCTTTAATAAATTAAAAAAAAATTCCCTGCTGTCTGATGCTGTCCAGCAGTGCGCAGGCGACTCTACAGTAAGACTTCGTAGCCTTTGCTACTGCTCTCATAGAAAAGGTGGGAGGGATAAAGGAGCGAAGAAATTGGCCTGATTTTTATGAGTAGGTGAGTGGCACTTTCCAAGCAACTGTAGTTAGTGTGAGAAAGATGAGGGAGCCGGGCGGTGGTGGCGCACGCCTTTAATCCCAGCACTCGGGAGGCAGAGGCAGGCGGATCTCTGTGAGTTCGAGACCAGCCTGGACTACAAGAGCTAGTTCCAGGACAGGCTCCAAAACCACAGAGAAACCCTGTCTCGAAAAACCAAAAAAAAAAAAAAAAAAGAAAGATGAGGGAGAAATGGGGTTATTTACTCCCATGTTGGGGATGTTATCCAGTAGCTTCCGTGCACAGGAAGGTCTCCAAGGACGTGCTGTAAGTCTGCATTTCTGCAGGACAAAACTCGAACCCCTCGTTATCAGTGCTCTGTTAGGGGCCCTTGGCATTGCCTAAGTTCCTAATCTGCAAACCAGGAAATAAAAGACTTACTGGAAAATTGTATTTAACAGAGACCTGAGTGGAAACACTTACCTCTTCCTATGACTTCATTAAAATGCACCATCAGGCTACTCGGCCCAATCACCACATGCTGAACTGCCTGGACCAGCTCTGGATTTAGAGCGCTGAGGTCAATGTGGACAGGATTTTGTAGTAATGGGCTGGATAGATCAGAATCTCCGCTCGTGAGGATGGGGGACAGATCCGTCAGAGGATACTGAACTTGTCTGCACGCTCCATTCTGAGAGGAGTTGGGAAGCTGGTCTGCAAGATAAAGCACATAGGCACAGCTGTGAAATCTCACACCCTGCAGCAGGCATCAGGAGTGGCAAAAGGGGATCACCAAAGTAGTGAAATGTGGATTTTAACATTAAAGAAATCACTGAGTTCAATGAGGCTGGGAGCACCCTTTACAAAGGAGTGTCTTGAGAAAAAATGGCAATGAATTAGGAAAAGGTTACATATGCATAGATATTTATATAGAAACACAGTTTTTTTATTTTTTTATTTTATTTTTTTTATTAAAGATTTCTGTCTCTTCCCCACTTCCGCCTCCCCTTTCCCTCCCCCTCCCCCAATCAAGTCCCCCTCCCTCGTCAGCCCAAAGAGCAGTCAGGGTTCCCTGCCCTGTGGGAAGTCCAAGGACCACCCACCTCCATCCAGGTCTAGTAAGGTGATCATCCAAACTGCCTAGGTTCCCACAAAGCCAATAGGTGCAGTAGGATCAAAAACCTATTGCCATTGTTCTTGAGGTCTCAGTAGTCCTCATTGTTCAGCGAGACCAGTTATATCTCAGGCTTTTTCAGACCCAGGCCAGCTGGCCTTGGAGAAACACAGTTTATAAAGTGCTTAGAAATGCTCTTTTAAGTAGGCAGTGTTAACTAGGAAAGCTTGTTGGTCCTTTTGGTTTCCTTGGGTATTTCTTGTTCGATTAATAACAAAAAGTTATGCTTGAAGTTCATTTTTAAATGTATTCCACCTTTAAAAATTAGAAGCAGTGTGGAGAAGTGATGGCTTCTAGGGAAAAGAATAAATTTACCTTAAGGGTGAAGGCCCCAGTGAGAACCATGCTCGACTATATGGCCCCACCCCCAGGAGTATATTGGCAGCACATATTGGACTATATTAGTTATTAAAAAGAAAAAAGAGGAAATAAAATATGTGTGGTGGTAGGAAATCAGGGGGAGGAGTGAGGGTAAAATAATCAAAACATATTGCATAAAATTCTTAAAGAATTAATAAAAATATATTAAAAAGAAAAAGAACCAGAAGTAGTAAAAGTGATTAAGCAATTGCCCAGTGATAAAGAAAATGAAATAAATGCTCTCTGAGATGACCACTTATATGGAAATTATTAATATTATGGAGACCTACATAAATTCCTAGACAAGAAAATATGTGTAGCAAAATACATACAATTAGTACAAGCTGAATACCCATTTCAAAAATACTTAGAATCAGAAATTGTTCAGAATTTGAATTTTCTTAGATTTTTGAAGTTCTGGCATGGACTTTATTGGTTGATCATCCCTAATCAATCTGAAATTTGAAATGGAAAATATAAAACTTTTAAACCTGATACTTCAAAGTATCATAAGTCTTAAGGGCTGGGGAGATGGTTCAGTAGGTAGGAACACTTGCTTTACTCACAGTAGGATGTGAGTTCAAATATCCCCAGTTCCCACATAAGCAAAATAGCATTGGGGAGCCAAGGTAGACGGATCCTAAGAGCTTCCAGTCAGGCTCGCAAATAAGGTGAATCAGGAACAGTGACAGACCTTGTCCTAGAGGAATAAGGCCAAGGGCGATAGAGAAGGCACATGACATCTTACTCTGGCCTCTACATGTAGACACATGGACTTGCATCCACAGACTCATGCGTCAGCAACATACACACACACACACACAGCTCTTATAGAGTTTTAAAATGACTTTTGATTTAAAAATTTTGGGTTATGCCATTTCACCATGTATCTATAATTGTATATTGCTGGAAATACAGAAAGCTGCATTCCCAGAACCAAGAGCCTTGCACAGTAGTGGTAAGTTCTGAGCTGTGGTAGTGGTCACAGAGCGTTATGGCTACTAAGAGCAGACAGTTCGGACTGTGTTAGTGTGCTATATCACTGTTAATTTGAGGAGATTTGAGCATGGCTGTTTCCCGTTAGCCCATCTTTACAACCAAAGCACTGTGAGAACTTTAAGTAAGATTTCTTTTGCAAAGGAACGGCACTTTCATGCCAAAGTCAAGGGGCTGCGGCACTGAGTACTCTTAATCTTAAATGAGACAGAAACCACTCACTGCTTTGCCCTTCCCAATGGCAACCATCACCCGCATCAATAGTGGGACACCAAGATCACAGCATCTGGTTGGCAGGGTGGGTGTGCTTGGGCTCGTGTGTGCATGCATGCGTGCATGTGTGTTTGCGTGTGTGAGATGAAGGGAAGGTTAGGTGAGTGGTTCTCCAGTCCTACCATCATACGATATTGTTTGCTTGCAAACAAACAAGAGAACCAGAACACGGGAAAGCTGATGATGTCGTGTCTAACCCCACTTATGCATGTTTAGTGTTTTTCTCAGTACATCTTTCTGTTAATAATACTTAGCCAGGAAGTAAGTCTCAAACTGCCTCCAGAAACATTTCGGAGGGGCCTTTAGGGTCATAATAATAAGTAGCACAAATCAAAAAAAATGCAACCTCAATGGAAGGCTCTAGACCATTTAAGAGGCTCCTCCAAAGCTGGTTGGGTAAATAAAAAAAGGAAGACTCCATTTCCTGGCTGCTCCTTCAATGGCAAGGAATCAGGTTCTCCAACCTTCCCCAGCGATCACACAGGCAAATGGGGCTTCTCTAAACCAGCTCCTTCCTTCTCACTTTCCAGACCTTTGCACCCAGAGAGCAGAGCTGTAAGTTCCCAAGGGCCTAGGGAACAAAGGTTCTCCTGAAGGGAAGTTCTACAGACGGACTGGAGCCTTTGTTAAATTCAAGTACACAGAGACGCCAATATAGAGCATTCATGTAGACCCAGACAGACTTCTGGGTTTCCATGGGTAAAATTGTCCTCCCCAGCTACAGAAAGAAAGGTCTGCACTTGCTGTGGGACAGGTTTGGATCCTGAAGCCCTACTGATCTTCCCTTTGGGTAGCCCTCTTTTGCCCATTTAAATTTTCCTGTCTCCAAGAAGCAGATTCAAAGCAAGCAGGAGGGAGGAGTTTGTTTTCTTAGCCACGGTGACAAATGTTTGGCAAGTGAGGAATGTAGAAGATCAAGAAATCTTACATATATTACACATGCACGCACACACACATGCACACAGTAATAATAATAACAACAATAATAATTTTAAAAGTGAGAAAGCAAGCTGGCTCAGGAGGTAAATGTAATTGCTTACAAGCCTAGTGAGCTAAATTTGATACCTGGAACCCACGTAAAGGTGGAGGGAGAGAACCATTGTCACAGAACTTTCCTCTGGCCATACACATACAGATGTGTGCATAAACACACACCCACACTGCACAATTTAAAAATGAAGAACACCATATGTGTGTGCTTGTGTGTGTGTATACACTGTGCATGTGTGTGGAGGTCAGGTCAGTACTGGGTGTCTTCCTCAATCACTTCCACCTTATTTCCCTAACTGAATTTGCAGCTGCTCAGCCAATGGACTCTTAGGATTGGTGCCCGACTGGCCCAGGTCATGTGACTTTGACGTGAGCTCTGTAGATACAAACTCGGGAGCTCAGGTCCTCTTTCTGGGGCTGTAAACTTTCCATAGGCAATCATCTCTCCCACTGAGGATAGCTTTTTAAGAAGCAATTAGTTGCAAACCTCAGTAATCCCAGGTTAGAGCTATTAAACATTGATAAGGAAGACTAATTATATCTAACTTGTAACAGCATGCACTAAGCTTGATTTGTTCACATTCTTAAAGGATTGGATTTCTTTCCAACAGTGACTAGAGTC
Source organism: Neodon shergylaensis (assembly GCA_025134845.1). NCBI lineage: Eukaryota > Metazoa > Chordata > Mammalia > Rodentia > Cricetidae > Neodon > Neodon shergylaensis. Next base: position 13,583,986 of record JABTXL010008822.1, on the reverse strand, counting down.
ACTTGGGGCATTCAAAAATCTCCAGAGAACCCACCTAAGTCTCAGGAAGGGCAACAAGCGGTGAGAACCTTCGAATGCTGCCTGTCTCAGTGCTGGTGCCTTTGCCTGATGAGCAGCCTCTGACTCCTCGGTATCCACAACTGTCTGTGACTCACTTTATTTACCCAGTGGTAAATATTCAACAGGGAAATGCTTGTACTTGACTCATGTCCTGGAACTTCTAAAGATAATGGCCCTGATACAATATGGACCTTTTGCTTTGTGCAAGACGAGTTTAAATAAAACAATGTGCAATGCCCTGGCCAACCTGCCCATTCTTTGGGCTGCTGTTTTGCAAAGCAGATGATGTTGATGAATAGCACCACTGGAGGTTTTTCTTGGATAAGACTCAAAATATATTTGGGTCATAGATGGCTGTGGGTAAAAGCCATGCTCATTGAAAAAGCTTCAAAAGGCTACTAATGGTATAATTCAAATATAGCATTTTAAATTTATATTTAAATAGAAGTATTTTATAACTATACTCTTCATGAATGGTTAAAGAGAGCATCTAGATTTTTTTTAAGAATTGCCCTGAGGTAAGTGACTTTGCTCAAATGATTCTAATGGGAATCTGGCTGTGTGTGATCAGAAAGCTTGCAGATGCTAAAATTCCAATATGATACCTGCATGAGTTTGATTTTAAAGCGAAGGCCATGCAATTCTACATCAAGTTAAGTATTCTTTTGGCAAAGGTCAACCTTTTTTTTCTACTTGTATAAAAATATGAGGAAAAAGCAAGAACAATTCCATAGTTCAAAGAGGTCTATGTATAGATATTTCTAAGGATAATAAACTGAATTATACCTTCTGGAAAAGTAGCTCTGTAGTCTACAGACTCATTTGAAACCATCTCTGTAGTTGGACTTACACTTCGGGCACTTACAAGCCTATCCAAATGAGGAGTGTGTACTCTTGCGTCATAGCGAACTAATTCACTGCCCAGATCTTAAAACAGAGAGAGAGAGAAAACTTGTTAAAGACTTGGTTATCACAGGTCTCCGCGCCCAGAAGTCACAGGCTATATGAATGTTTATTATACAGCCCATATGTCCCCATGGCAATATTGAATATAATCACTGTACTTCTACGGCAGTTTCTTAGACAATACCAAAATATGCACCTTTAATATGCTTCCTCTTTCTCAGCCACAGGAAGAGCCCGAGTAATAATAAAAGGATTAGTGATATTGAGACCACACCGACAATCAATCCTGTGAAATTCTGATCTGGTTGAACGATCACTTTTCCAAGGACAGTTGAAGAGATTGCTTGCTTCCACTAGAAAAAAATAAGAAGGGAAAGTAAGAATTTGGGCCAAGACTGATACAAAATATACTATCTATGTGGAACCAAAGTTCCTCTGTGTTCCCATTAGCACCTCGTGGTCACCATTCTAGAAGTTGCATTATGACATTCAGAACAAGAAATTCCTCAAATTTGCCCCAGTGTTTGGGTAATTAGGAAATATTGATTAACTGAAGCACAGCTATGATACTTATAGTCTCATAAGTATAAGTTTATCTTATAGATAAACAATAATAGTCTTTGATCTTGAGGAACTAAAGTATAAATAAAGGGAAGTGGATAGGTCAACTATTCTAATGATACCATAGAAGTATGAACCAATAAAAAGTAAGTATGTCCCATTTGGGAGGGTGGAGTGCACAGCAGGAAAGATTTCTCATAGGAAGGAAAATCATATTATAATAGGATAATAAAGCCTCGTATTATCTTTATTTCACTTTGATAATAATCTCGTCATCATTTCTTCCAGCCCCAGGGCTTTGTGAACTTTTAAGATTAAAGGTCATTGTGAAATTTCTCCTCTAGTGCCCACATTCAGTCTCAGATTTTGTAATTCTTTTGTACATTTTCATTTCCTAACATTTTCAGAAGACTTCAGGAGCTCCTGAAAACTACTTTTTCTTGGGCAAGCAATATCTGATATACATAAAGTAAGACATCAATCAGTCATAAAATGGAATGAAGTACAAAACACTTGCCACGTAAAACGAGCCAGATGCCAAAATACAAATATGGTATGATTTGACCTGCATGAAATACCTAGATCAACAAATTCATAGAGAATGAAAGATTAGAGGTTACATGAGCTGTTGGAGATTAGGGTACGACATTCTTGTTCACTGGATACATAGCATCTGCTTGGGAAGGTTTTTGATACAACACTGATCATTACTCATATGACAAATACAATTCATGTCTCTGAATTGTACATGTAAAATTATTAAAACGGCAAATTTTATGGTATACGCGTGTTACCACTATTTAAAGATATTAACAATCACGCCATATCTAGTCTATTGAATTGTATACTTCAAGTGGCAAATTGTATGGTATGTAAGCTATATCACAATAGAATATTAAAAATAATGAAGGCATATTCTTGTCATGTGTTGTCTGATTTAGCCGTGTACGTGGAAGAAGATAGTATTCAACAATTGAGTTTCCACCTTCCTCTGCCAAGCAGACACATCTCTATCTCCTTTTATGTACAGAGTTCCATGCGCTGGGACCACTGACGCGGGAAGGCCTCTTGGCTGGGTGAAGAGCGGGAGAAGGGGCTCTCTTGCGTTTATTCTTGTGCCTTCTGAGAATGACAGCCCGTGTTGGCAAGAGTATGGGATGGCAGAGAAGTAGTGTTGGTAAGATGGCTTCTGAGACTACACTTCTAACCCAGGGGAAAGAGACAGTGTGACTTAAAAAAAAAAAAAACCCTCAACATTTCTCAAATCACAGCTAGGAACTGAGGCTGAGCTGATGAGCCAAAGTCAACACACAAATGAGCCTTAATGATTTATTTTAAGCCTCCTGGTGACATAATTACACTGGCATCCTTATTTACATCATGAAAGGCATGCAGGAACCCCACCTCTATATTTAGCTCGCTGTTCAGTTTCAGCAGGTCATTGGGGACTGTACATAAAACAGCTTCGGAGTGCCAGTGTATGCTCTCACAGCTCCGATTTCCAACTCTCAGCACTTCACCTTTGACCGCTTCAGGGTCAATATCATTTCCCTGAAAGGGAAAGAGAAAACAAAATGAAAAGGTCTTTAGCACTCCACAGGTCAGCAGGAAGGCTGGCAAGTTTAGAAGGCACACAAGAACACAGCGAACGTAGATATGTTTCCAAGACGTCTGATTTTTACGGTGCTCGTTTTCCGGGGGGAGGGGGGGTTGAGCTGGCTGAAAGGGAGTATTAGCATTTCAGGACACAAACAAGGCAGGGATGAGAAGATGCGCTATCCCAACAGACTGAATTTTAGAGAAAAAGAAAGGGGATCTTGCTTATGTCCTTATTTTGAAAACTGTCATGCATGATCGTCTTATTACTGTCTTCAGGCCGAGTATGGGTGTGTGATGAAAAGAAGGCCGTTTGGAGTTTAGTGGCTAAGCCTGTTGAATTGCTGAACACTGCCTTTTGTAATGATTCACTTTTAGAATCGCACGGAATGCTTTGAAAAATACCAATGCCAAGGTCTCGTCTCCAGAGAGCTAATATAACTGCCCTATCGATACATTCCTTTAGCTGTTTGGCTGGGAAATTCCTTTTCATTCTTCTTGCCTGGTTGAACCCTGTACATAAGTAAATTTATTTCAAAGAAATTCCCTGAAGATGCAATCATTAGAACCTGAGAGCACATTACATTGTTCTGAACAATTATATAGTTACTCGAGGACTTTTAAACATTACCCGATTTGACATAGTTAACTCGAGTTAGCATCAGGAATGTTTAAAACATCAACATTTTGTTCAAGAGACCAATCATTAGCCTCAGGAAAGAAGTGCAAACATAAATACAATTTTTCATACCAAGACTTAATGAACAGTTATTTATTAAACAGGTTGTTACTTGGAGGAGAGAGCTATCAAAACCTATTACTATTTTTCTTATGGACAAAGAACAGCTCCTAATAGAGACAGCTCAGCCCTGCAACTTCGTTTTACATACTGAGTGTGTCCACCAACTGCTTCCCTTACAGTATCTCATGGATTTTAAGGCGGGAAGGTCAGATATCTTTCTAGAAAGAGGAATACCTGAAAGAAGGTGCTTCTTCATATTCTGAGAACCCGTGGAAGAAATGAATGCAGACAAACCTTATCCTTATCATATTTCCAGAGGCGCTAGGAGCAATCTATTGATCTAGGTCAGCCACAGAGGGTAATTCAACAGAGAAGCACATAAATCTCACGGGTCACTTTGGGGCTTGAAAGGACAACTTGTTGGTTAGGTCTAGGAAGGGCGCAGGCCTTACTCACAGATTGGAGGGAATTCAGAGAATGACAGAGAGAAGAGATTAAAGAGCTGGAGGGCTTGATTTATGGGAGAAGCACTCACATGTGCCTTGTGGGCTTAGATAATAGCTAAGGGTGGGGGAAGGGAGGCCCACAATGCATGTCCCCTCCAGAACTCATTTTTTTCAGGCTTAGGATCTCCTAGGATCTTACAACAGAAGAATAAACAGCCGAAAGACTGAATCCTTCTTGATTCATAACCATCCAGGAGCTCGTGGTGAGTACTGACTTAGAGAATATGTTACCACCAGCATTGGATATGAAAACTGCTTCTAGAGTTGAAAACATAGATACAATAAGAACAATCCCGGCAGCTGTGACAATAAAAGAGGAACTGATATCAAAGCAGGAAGAATGAAAATAGAGGTGGCTTAATTTTTGTATTTAAAGTAAGTGTAGCTTTATTAAGCCAGGGAAGGGAGGTTTAAAACTTTCATTATTGATATCGACTAGTTATTAAGTAGAAGAATACATGTGAAGAATCAGCTCAGTTCGGCAGGCATGCAAGTGACAAAATATGATTTCTAATAAAACGGCATGAGTGAGAAATTCAGTTCTGTAGACACAAAGAGCAGCTCAGAGTGTCAACGATCTCATTCTAGCCTGTAAAGACTCGGGGGGTATTTTGTCATTGCTGATTTATACGAGGGGAGCTAAGCTTCAAGAAGGGTCTAAGGCACAAAGTTAAGCAAATTCTATCTGACACAAAGTCTACTTCCCACCCAATGAGTGTTAGCGCCAGGCCCAGTTACTGCAGATATGAAGATGGATAGGAGCTTCTGCCTGCCACGGAGATGCTAAAACAAAAGCCAGCGACTGGCCATTTGTCCCCAGTGGTGACATTTTGTTTGTGCTATAACAAATAAAGCTTGTCTGTGGATCAGAGTGTGAGGTGCCACTAGTTAGCCATAGAGGCCAGGCGGTGGCGGCATACACACCTTTAATCCCAGTATTTGGGAGTCACACACCTTTATTCCTAGGACAGGGAGGGATATGGCTGGGTGGAGAGAGGAATATAAGGCAGGAGGAGACAGGAGCTTAGGTAATTCAGAGGACTTAAAGAGACAGGATACCCTCTTTGGTCTGATCTTTCCATAGAGGTAAGAACTAGTGACTGACGGCTCTGCTTCTCCAAAGACCAGCTAGAAATCATGCTACAATCCCCTTACCCCCATTCAGGTTGTGGGATGCCACTCATTCATGACTGTGACAGAACAGAATAGAAAGAAGTAAAGGTGGGTAGTATTTATTAAAGCAGCACTCTAGTTGACAAGATCTGACAAGTGTTTGTAGCTAGGCAGCCACAGGAGAGTTCACCAATGACAGCGTGAGGTACAGGCTGCTAGCTAGACAGAAGCCGTGCAGCGAGGGCGTTAGCAACAGACAACAAGAGACGTGGTGGCTGCTGTGGTGGCATTACACTTTACTTAGAGAATCTGAGCCCTTCTCTATAGAATTCGGGCCAAAAATCTGTCTGAGAAAGCGTCAAACCAACCCCACAGGATATCTGCAGGGAACCGGGGGAATAGCGTCTAGGAAACGTGAGAAAAGCTGGATGGACCAAAATTCAACTAATTTCATCACTAGCCACTTGGGAGTCTTTTTAGAGACCCTTCCTGAGACAGCATGTTAACACAAGCACCTCCTATGTGCCCTGAGGTACCTTTCCCATAGAATAACCATCAATGTGTGCATCTCGGGGAAATACTACTTGAGAAGAAGGTATGAACACCATCAACATGAGTACGTCTGGATGCTGGGCCAAATGACGAGAAGAAAGAAGGGAAATCTGACCTCACACTAGCACAATGGGATTGGCTTGCAGTAAACTACTGAGAGAAGGGAATAGGCCAAGCTTTAGCTGGCTGGGGCACCAGGTTGATTGGATTGGCCCAGAGTGGTACTTCTTTCTATATGTCCTTAGTGCCCAGACAGTAATGTCTAGTTCCTTACCTGTAACCTGCATACTTGTTCTCATGTTCACAGAATCAGTTCAAGTCTCTAAATCTTGCTGTGGCTCATCTTGAACTACTTCTATGAGGTTCCTGCCCTCCTCTCTCTTTGAATTGAATTTTCAGAAATGACTTTTGAAGCACCCCTATTGCCACATGCACCTTGAGCACAGCTCTAGGATAAGACAAACCCCCATGACAGCCAGAAGTAGTCCTGTTCCAGCATTGAATAGGGCACTTCTTTCTATAGAATCTATGCATGTGCAAAAAACTCGTATAAAATGACCAGGGGAAAGCATATCAAATTTTAAATGTTTGAAGAAAGTTTAGAGCAGGGCTAGAGAGATGGCTCAGTGGTTAAGAGCACTTACTGTTCTTCTAGAGAGCCTGAGGCCAGTTCCCAACACCCACATGGCTTATAACTCTAGCTCCTGGGATCCGCTCTCTTCTTGACTCCACAGGTACTCACACTCACACCTGTACACACACACACACACACACAGACACACACACAGCTAAATAAGACTTAAAAATGTTTATAGTGAAATAGATAAGATCACTTGATAAAATTGTGATTATGGGGGTGGGGGAAGAAGGGAGGGCAGAAGGAGAAGAGGAGGGAAGAGGGGAAGTGGGAGGAGAACTTGAGGGAATGGGATAATTGAGATGGAGGAAGAACAGAGGAAAGAAATATCTTAATTGAGGGAGTCATTATGGGGCTAGCAAGAATCCTGACTCTAGAGAAATTTTCAGGAATCCACAAGGATGACCCCAGCTAAGATCCTAAGCAGTAGAGGAGAGGGTGACTGAACTGACCTTGCCCTGTAGCCAGACTAATGAATATCTTAAATGTCACCATAGAACCTTCATTCAGCAACTGATGGAAACAGAGGCAGAGACCCATAGTGGAGCACTGGACTGAGCTCCCAAAGTCCAGTTGAAGAGTGGGAGGAGTGAGAATATGATCAAACAGGTCAAGACCATGATGGAGATACCCACTGAAACAGTTTACCTGAGCTAATAGGAGCTCACCAACTCCATTCAGATGGAAGGAACCAGGATAGGACTAAAGTAGATCCTCTTTGTATGGCTGGGGTAGACTGTGGGACCACTGGCAATAGCACCAGGATTAATTCCTACTGCATGTACTGGTTTTTGGGGAACCCTTTCTCTTTGAATGTATACTTTGCTCAGCCTAAATATAGTAAGGAGGGTCTTGAACCTTTCCCAAAGCAATATGCCTTACCCTCTTAGAGGAGTGGATGGGGGTGAGGTGGGGTGGGGAAGAAGGTGGAGGGGAGGGAGTGGGAATTGGGATTGCTATGTAAAATGAAAAAAGATAGTTTATTTTCTCTTTTAAAAAATAATAAAATAAAAAAGTTTAGAGCTATTTCACTCAAATAAGGGTGTAGAATCTATTGTCACATGATAGAAAGTTTCACTATTTTGAAAAGTATTTTTATATTCATTAAATGAAAGAGAAACATTAACTCAGTCATTTGCATGGAATTTGGACTCAGGAGAGTTGAATCTGAGTTTCAGTTTTGCTGTTAGCTCTCTGGGGGACACCAAGACAATTAAGTCAATCTTCCTAAACCTGCTTGCTGATTTATTTAATAATGGGGACAATACTCACTGACCTCCTAACCTCCAAGGGCCACATAAGATTTAAATCGAGTAACATACACAAAAATCCTTGTGTTGACTGTAGAATCCTTCTTAAACATGAGCACTATTGCTGACAGCAGACCAATGTGCACTTGCAAAGAGACTGTTTGTAACACTCACAGATGTCCTGGTGAACTTGAACTACCTCAAACATCTATGGGTTCCTGATCTATTACCAGGAGAGACCAATGATTCGTCTTATTGGGTTCTTTTGCACTGAATGTGGTTGTCCCCTTTGTGTAGTTACCAGGCCAAATAAGTCACTGAGGCAGAGCCCACCTCTGGGACTGAAAACTATCACGACCCTTTCAAAACCAAGGATTCTTATTAGTATATCTGGTTGAGGAATGTGAGCTTCTCTCAGCAGTAAACAACAAATTTCATTGTATAATTTCCCCATAGATCTTGCTTTCCTTTTTTTCCCCCTGCCCTAGAACCCTTCTCTTCCTATCTCAGTTACCCACATGGGGTTACAGTCAGGCGCCACTGCCCCTAACTATCAATCACTTCTCCTCCTCCTCATGCTCCCTCTTCTTCTTTTTCTCTTCCTCCTTCTCCTCTTCTTTCTTCATCCTCCTTCTCCCATCCCTCTCTGCCTCCCCTCTCCTCCTATTCTTCCTTTTTCTTCTAGGTTTTGTGCATGTGTGTGTTTTTTAGCATGGGTATTTTGAGTGCAGGTACTGGCATTGTCCAGAGAGTGAACAGGATCCTCTTGAACTAGAGTTGCAGGTAATTGTGAGGCCTCTGGTGTGGGTGCTGGGAACCAATCCTGAACTCAGGTCTTCTGCAAGAGCAGTAGACAGTCCTAACCACTGAACCACCTTTCCAGCTTCTGCTTTTTTCTTTCCCTTTTTTCTCTTTTCTTTTAGTAGTGCTGACGGCTGAGCCAGCTAGCTAAGCACCCTACAGCCAAACCACATTTTAGCACCATGTCACTTTCATTAACGGGAGACAAATGCACTGTGCACTCATGTGTTCAGTGGCAGTAAAACAAGTACAAGAAAGCGTTTTAACAAAGACACTCCACTGGGGGTCCAAGAGAGGCAGAGGTTTCAAAGTGATCTATTTTAGAAATCGATAAAGGATTAAACTGCTGCCACAGCCAATAGGATCACACACCTTAGATTTCCTCCTGTACGCATAGAAATGGAGTATGGGAAAAGAGCAAATCGTGTCACTAAAACAATCGCCCCAAGCTGCGCTGTCACCACGGGAACACAGCGTTGGGACATGGCAAGTGTTAAAGACTTGTTAGAGAAAATAAGTGAACTTTACATAGTCAAGAAAAGGGACTGCTTTGTGCCGGTCTCTGGGGACGTTGGGCCATGTTGGAAACACCACTGACAGACTTAGGATGACGTCAAGCCATGCTTTTCCTGGTCCAACAACTGCACGGGGCATTGAATCACTGCGGTTTAATTTATAGAAAAAGAAGTTTTCTCTTCCACCAAATACTGGATTTGAAAGGGTAGATAAAAAACCCCTGTATCTAATCTGTCCATCCTAGACACTGGAACAGGAATGGGGGTGGGGGGGGAGGCTTAAGACTATTTACACACAAACCTTTGTTTTCATCAAGAAAAGGCAAATGGAATCTTTCAAACAGCAAACACAGTAATTGTTGAAAGTGAAAGATCACACTAGATTAGTTTTATTGAGGGAAAAAAAGAGGAAGTGATAAAAAGCTCTTTCTCTTTTTCTAAAAGTAATTAAAGCAGCAGATGAAAGAACTTCGGTGTGGCAAACACACTGTTCAGTGAAGCGGGTTTTTCCATTTAATTTCATGCTGGGTTTACTTAATTATTGTACAAAATGCAACAGAGAGGCTAGTGATTGTGTGAGTGTGCATTTGTGCGTGAGTTAGTTCAGAGATAAAAAAAATCTCCCCGAGAGAGCAGAACTATTTCAGTGGAAATGTCACTCGCTTGGAGATGACCCGTGCTGCCCTCATCACACCTGAGTAAGGCCTACTCTGCCGCTTGCGTTGCTCGTGTCAGCACTCAGATGCTCTCTGAAGACAAACATTTCCAGTGTCTCAGACAACAGGCTGTGAAGGATGAATATTTTGCTAATTAGGTGAACTACGGAAAATTCAAATCTTGATCATTTTGCTAGTTTTCTTATTATCTGAAGTAAAAATAACTGAAATGACACCAAAGAGCTGATTTGAGTCTTCCTTCTGTAATCTGCTTATTCCATTACTTCTCAAACCCTAGCCTGCCTTTAGTGACGGTGTCTACAGCAGGCTGTCTGGACAAGGTGCTCTGTTACTATGTTTTCAGGACTTAATGTATTCCCAAGGTGGTAGGAATCCAGTCCATTTAGAAAACAGCTTATGTTTGACCACAGCTATGAAATGGCCCTGTGGGTAAAGGTAAGTTAACTCTCCGAAGTCAACGTAGAAAGCTGGAGGCTGTGCCATGCATCTGTTATCACGGTTCTCCTAAGTGCTGGGAGGTAGAGACAAGAGAATTGCTCAGAAAGTACAGGTTGTCGGGCAGTGGTGGCACACACCTTTGCTTCCAGCACTTGGGAGGCAGAAGCAGGTGGATCTCTATGAGTGTGAAACCAGCCTGGTCTACAGAGTGAGTACCAGGACAGCCAGGACTGTTTCACAGAGAAACCCTGACTCGAAAACTAAAAAAAAAAAAAAAAAAACCACTTTAAAAAATGTGGCCAAAACCCATAACGGGGAGAACTCATTATTTTGCTAAACACGTTGTAGCCCTCAGACTTTATTAGGGGACTGTCTTTGTACATTGGATAACCGTTCATAGAGAAACTTAGAACTGGTCACAGATGGAACATTTATATCACCCTCTCCTCTCTAAGCTTCAAGGATTACATCTCGGAAAAAGGGGTAGACAGATCGCCAGAGACAGAGTTGGGGAGGAGTGACTTCTGACATGGGGGGACTCTTCATTCATGGACTCACAGTTGTTTGAACAAAAACCTGCACATGAGCCTGCACCCCTAACTAGGAGCCATTGACAGCTGTTGGCGATCTGGAGATAGATGATCAATTTTTTTAAGAGTGTGGTCCTGGTAGGTCAACCACAAGTACATTTCAGTGGATGGCCCCACGTCTGTGAATATATGAGACTGGATTTGCTAGGCTCTTTAAAAAAAAGAGGATATGAAATTAAGAGGGGGAGGGCAGGTATCTGGGGGGAGCTAAAAGGAAGAGCTGGGGGAGTGAATATGGTAAACCTACACCATATGTTTACAAAATTACCAGAGAGTTACTAAAATATCATATACACACATATAAGGAGAAAGAGAGAGTGCCATAGAAACAAGGTACGAGGAGAAAAGGAGAAAAAACTATGGAAAGTTGACCTCTGATCTTCAAATATTTGCTTTGGCATGTATGCCTACACACACACACACACACAGAGAGAGAGAGAGAGAGAGAGAGAGAAAACTTCACAAACTACACACTATAAGGAAATACAAAGCTGCAACCAATGCATTTCCATCAAGGCCCTCACTGTTTATCTTCCGGTAAGCACATTTAGGTGAACCACACAAGGGAACGTAACGTAAAACATCATCAGGATAGCATCACGGGGAGCCTGTTTGACAGATTTATGCTCAGCATTTGTTACTTTTCAATATATACACAAGGAAGGGGGTCTTAAATGCATCATTAAAAAACAATGCATAATTACACTCCTCTTTTAGTCTTATGCCAAAAAGATTTGTTTTCAGTGCTTTGATATTTGTCGGTATAGAATAAGATATAATGTTCAGATACAATGACTCTATTGACATGGCTATGAAGTCCACAGCGCGATGCAAGTTCATTTAAGAAAGTATTTTACGCAATTCTTACCTTAATTTCTAGTACATTTTCGTTGCCCATTGAGATCACCACTGGCCTTTCAAAAGGCTTAAACACAGGATTATGCACATAAGCGAGATCAAAGTGCTTGGAAAGGACCCCGTCCAACAGGAAAAAGGCTTTGGTCTTCAGGGGGAGTTGCAGGTCCAGCTGTTGCAGGGAAGGAGTGGTGCAGCAGATGATCTCCGAGTTAGAGCGATGCTGGCATTCCTACAGGGAGACAGTTTCCCACCGTCAGAGGACCCAGGCAGCATCGACACGATTCGGCCAGCTATAGCGTACCTTCAGAATCCACCCAAACCACATTGATTGTCAAAAACGGTCTCCATTTAACTTCCTAACATCGAAGAACACATTTCAGGAAACATGATAGATGTAAAGTGTTCCAAACAACACAACTTTTTTTTTGAACCCAGAGCGTTCCGGGCAGAAGCTATGGTGATGTACCTGCAGCTGGCCTTCCTTCCATCATGTAACTGCTTAGGACAAGGCGGACTGCTGGGGGAACTGCCTCCGCATTTTGTAAAGCAGCTATGGGCGAACAAGGGCTGGACTTTGAGAACTTAGAAGTCCTTGGTTCCGATTTCACTTTTAGGTTATGAGAAGTGGGGTGAAGGCATCACTCAGAAACTGTTTCCCCATTTAGGAACTACGACTGAAGTTTTCTTCACAGTGTGGGAAGCTTCACGGTAAAGGGCTTTGTACACTGCCTGGTTCCACGTGGTTAACATCACAGCCATGTTCATGGACCCTCATGAGTGTGTTAACTGGTAAAACACTCTACAAAGTTAGTCTCCTGTGATGTCCCTGCTATTCCTACAGGGAGGTGGCATGCTGTGCCATTTTTAGGTAAAGACCCTGAGCTCAGGAAAACATACTTCATTCAGTCTGGTCACACATCTGAGGGGTGGAGTGCCAGCAACCAAGGCCATTGGCATCAGCGGCCCCTATCATCACCACCGAGCCTTGCGTCTTTCTCACTCTGTAGCCTCTCTAAATAATTCTGTCCATGTTACAATGGCTCTGTTGCTATTATTTTATATCCTTTCATCTCTCATTTCCAATCCTCCTCTTTGAAATTCTGATTTATGGAATTTTGGAAAATGCAGTTTCCTCCTGATTGTACTTAGACGAAAGCCAGTCACACAAAGTGGTGTATTTAAAGTCAAAGGGTTGCGTTTCTCCCCCAAGGAAAAGACAAACAGGCAACAACATCCCTTAGATTTCCTTTTCTTTGACAAGTAGAGTTGGAGATAAAACAATTGCTTATGCCCACAATAGCAGAAAACCTCAGGATATACATAAAAAGCACAGAACTTGCTGTGTGATGTTTTCTCCTTAATAATTTAAAACTTACTCAGTATTTAAAAATCTATGTTGGAATCAGATAAGACGGAGAGATAAAAATGAATAAAATAGATTGCACTATCTAATTTTATATAAAATAAAATGCCATAGTTCTAAGAGCTATTTATTCCTATCATCTTGTAAAATGGAAATGAAATATTTCACTGCTACCATATTAATTCTCTGTATAATAACAAGAACCTAAAAAAACACAGATTAATCTGCAGGGCTCTGGTACACAGCATGCATTAACAAATTAATCTACGCTTTTGTTACATTAATTATTTCTATATTTTAATGCTGTGAGTTTTCTGGAGTTAAAAATTATTCTGGCTAGATATAGATCTACATCAGGCATCACCATTAAGTTTTTATTTGCTAAATAATAGATGAGTTCAATTCATCATAGCCAACTTTATACTCTATAAGCCACAGGGAACTGAGAAAGAGCATACACCTCTCCATAAGGCGGTGTTTAGAAATGACCATAAAGGAAGGGTCATGAAAGAGCAAACAGTAGAAGATCCCTTAGAGAGTTCACTATCATCCAGTACTAACATGCAGAGCTATTGTACGCTGTGTTTCTGACTCAAACAATAGCAGTTTGTATTATTTCCACATATAAGACAGTTAAGACTTGTATGTCTGAGTCTTCTTGGTGGTACGCCTCTCTTATATCACCTGGAGGGCTTCAAGCAAACATTTAATTATAGATAAATGGCCGAAGTTGAGAATTGTTCTGTAGACCATCTTTGGGTAAAGAGACGAAAGCAATCTCCCCCATTATTTTAATAATGGAGGCTTGCTCTTCAGCAAATGAATCATTTATCAGAGCCAACTTTAAAAAGTCACATGCCAACACCAAAGGGGGTAACTGTTATTTTTATTTGGTTAAAGTAAAATTGTATCGTGGCTGTGGAGAAGGGACGTCTCCTAAATTAATATCAGTGGTATTCTAACGTTGTTTGTGGCCATGTATGGGAATCGGCTTCCAGGCCCTTCACTTCATGCCGTGACTCCCTGGAGTACCATCTCTCGGAAATATGATAAGAATCTAATAACACACGTTAGAGGTGATGCAGCGTGGGGTGATTGAGAGGGTCAAGGTAAATCTCATTTGAGATGACCTTATTGTTTGGTGACTTAGCTTGCCATTTTTAGTCCCCAATTGCTTTTTGTAATTAAGGGACAGAGTAGCTTTAGTCTTTAAGAAATATTGGATGGAAAAATTTCAAAGAAAGTGCTATAATTCAATCTATCACTTGCCTAATTGAGAGTGTATGCGAGAGAGAGCACTTGGAGCCTTTTCTCCAAGTAGAGTGCATATGTCCAGCGAGAGTGTGACATCTCATCACAGAAAAACTGCAACAAAATCTAGACCTTTCTGAGGTATATATTAAAGCTACGGCTGTTTCTTTTTGTTTGCTTGTTTTTCTTTTTGAAACAGGGTTTTAGTTGGCCCTAGTCTGGTCTTGAACTCGCTGTATGGCTGAGGCCAACCTTAGGCTTCTGGTCCGCTTGGATCCATCTTCAGGATGCTGTGATTATAGACACACAGAGATGATGGCAGGCCTTATGTGACCTACTGAAATGGATCCATCACCTTTAATTAAATTATGGTTGGGTTTGCAAATAAAAAAGGAGATGTAGAGAAGTGAAAAATACCACCGACATCTAGGATTAATATATTCTAATGCTTTTTTTGTTACTTGATAAAAGTACTTTATTAGCATTTTGTGTGTGCCAATAGAGACAAAGGCAGTGGGACGGAGATGCAAGGAAGTAGGTTTTAGATTCAGAGCCTGAAACGCAGAGTGGTGGGGCAGATGTTGTGATTTTATTTATCTATTTTTTTTATCAAGAGGTGTATAATAATTTAAAATTTCCTAACTTCAGTAGTCTAAATCATATATATATATATTACAAGAAATACATCTATCTGTAATATATATGCACCTGTAATGCTTTTCTATGAATAAATCTATGTATGATATAAACTTGTCATTTTGCTTATTGGCATCATGTAGTATGTATTTAACGAAAATAAAAACATATTAGCATGACTAAAGCATAGTATTTGCACTTCTCACTCTTAAAAATATCTACCTCACATCTTTCACTTGAAAAACGTATCAAAAGCTGTGTTAGGTTTCCGCTGCTGGGAGGAAGCTCCATGAACCAAAACCAACTTGAGGAGAGACTTGTTTCCTCTTACAACCCTCGGATCACACTCCGTCTGCGGGCTCTCAGGACAGGAACTCAAGGAGGGAGTATGGAAGCAGGAACTGAAGGAAAGACCGTGGAAGAATTCTGCTAGGGACTTGTTCTCCCTCTGTAGGTGGTCCTATCTTTCCCAGGATCATCTATAGAGGGCGGGCACCACTCATACTGGGCTGGCCCCTCCAGCATCAATGAGTAATCAAGACAATGCTTTCCCCAGACTTGCCTGCAGGCCAATCTCATGGAGGAGGTCTCTCAACTGTGGTTCCTCTTCGCAGATGAACCCGGCTTGTGACAAGCTTGTGTTTGTATCAACAATTTCGAAAGCTACTGCCTCAAACTGAAAATCTTCATTGCTATATAAATGGGTTTGTGCGCATGTGCGTTCACGTGTGTGTGTGTGTGTATGTGTGTTCATGTGCAAATGTGTATGTATGAATGTGATTGCAATGTCAGCTCAAGATTCTATAATGTTGAATAAAAAGTGCCGTTTGACCACTGCTGCAAAGATTCCTAGTGAATATTAAAGGCAAAGCCTGTGCACTGGAAGCCTGGTGGTGGAGGCACAGCTCCGAGCAGCCACTCCAAGCAAGGACTTACCACGGTGTAGTTCATTCCCACTTCACGCACATTTATGACCAGTTTTGGGATGCTGACTGAGTTCAGGTTTTTTCCAATCCCTGTTATTGTGCTTCCACCACTGGCAAAATAGAAAACAGGAATATTCAGCGGTTCTCCACCAATTCTTTAGAGCTTTATACTCAATGACAATGAGTAATAAGGATTTACGTTCAATGGTAAAGATAGAGGGCTAGCCAGAGTTGAACAGGAGCTCAGGGTAACACTCCTCTGAAAGTGTGAGAGCACTTTAAAGAAAATCTGTAAGCTGTAGAAATGTCTGATTTTTTCCTGACTAAATGTGGAAAAGAAATGGGTTTTACACTCTGAAAAGTACAAAGGAAAACGTCCGCCATCATTGTTGTGAGACGGTAGAATGAGCAGAAACGAGAGAGGCTGAACTCAGTCCAACAAGACACTGGCTGTGCAGAATCTGGTAGAGGGGAAAGTATGTGTAGAGGAATCCCAAGGTGTGAGGAGAGGCAAGGGAGAGGTGGCTCTGCTGTCAGCAACTGCGCTCAGCTGAGAGCAGACACAGACACACACACGCTCTATATGACACAGGTGTGTATACACTACGGCACTGGGTTGAACCATTCTTGTCTAAAGCATAACTGGATTGGAAAACTGTTTTTTGGCATGAGGTGCCATCGATAAAGTCAAGCTGTCCCTGAATCCCAAATGTAATTTCCCACTGAATCGGAAAGGTGCCTTCAAAAAAAAAAAAAAAAAAAAAAACAGCCCTGCAGTTAAGTGAGGGATGAAAGCGCGCGAGGCTGCTTGGTTGTTTCTGCAGCCAAATCACCCGTCTGTTCTCGCTCTTCTTCTCCCCATCGGCAGCTTTCACTTACCTAATGAAAGATTTGGTCGGGTAGATTTCAGAGACCATGGGGTCCTCCCGGTAACTGAAGCTGCTTGTCTCTCGGTTAGCTAAATCAATTTTCAATTTCACGGGAAACTCGGCGGAGATGGTTTGGGCTGGGGTGTAGCATTCAAGAATACTATCTGATACACTGAACAGAATCAAACAAACAAAAGAACAGAAAGGAGGGAAGGAAGAAAAACAGACATTAGTTAATAGTGATATACATAATCCGAAATTATATCTGTAAGTCAGAAAACAAAACCCTGTGGAGTTTCCTGAGGTGGTCTAGGAGCCAAGGTCTTCCTAGTGTAGGCTGTTTACATTCAACTGGATCCCACACTCAGCCTTGTTGAAAGGCTATCGGTGACTTCAAAACAATTGGCGGTTCAGGCAACCTTCAAAGTACATTTGGTACTGGAACAATCTTAGCTGCTTCAACTCTAAGAAGGAGAAACATAACCACCTTCCAAATCTAACCTCACCCATTTCTCCCCCCCCCCCCCACGTGTCTTCTTTAGCCTTGAATCTTGATAGAAATGCTTATTTGATGTGATGCCAATAACCAGAGCCTCAAGCTCACTCTGTAGCTGGGATAAGACTCGGTGCAGCGAAAGAGTGGATAGCAAGACAAAACTCAGAAGGGGGATAAAGCAATAAAAAGGAAGGGTAGAAAAACCAGCAAAGGGGGCGAATGGCTGTGGGAAGCAGGGAACCATCAGCAGGAGAGGAAGTCATAAATAAACATCTTTACTATGCTTTGTTTGCACAGACACAAGAGAACTTGGCGTGATGCGTCAGGTACAGACATTAATACGACAAAAAAGCTCCCATACCGTTTCAAAGTACATGTTTTCCCACCAATCGAAATGTGTCTAGAATTCCCGCTGTTTAGATACTTTCCAGTTAACGTGAGCAAAGTCCCTCCAGCCTTAGGACCAAAACTTGGAGAGATGCTTGTTATTACAGGATCCTGAGTAGGGAGCAAAACCAAAAATGTTAACTGGTAAATTCCATCATTTAAGTAGATGAAATAAAGATCAAACGTCCTCGGTCATGAACAAAGTAATGCCTGGACTTACTACATAGGAAAATGTGCTGTATTGTGTTGCCCCTCGACTGTTGGAGATGATTACAGACACATTGAAGTGCTCACTCATCGCAGGACCAACTGTGCACTTCAACCTAAAAAAAAAAAAAGCAAGACTTAATATGTTTCAAATGCACGTGCATTTTCTGATTTTCTGGTTTGGCTGCTGGTTGTGATTGTGAGCTCATGACCGCAAACGGCAAGCTCGGTTTCATGGAATCATTAGGTCAAAACTCACACAATTCAATTTTTTGAGTGATCACGCCAAACTTTGTATAAACCGTAATAGGAAACTTCAGACCTCACCATGGCAGACTTCACCAGCTAAGAAGTGCATGATAATCTAAGATTGTAAAACTACATGGTTGGCACATGTGAGATAATGATTGCTATCTCAACAGCATATGAAGCAATGTGCCATCGATGAACAAGCCAACTCTCTCCATCAACTTATGCCAGCAGCTATATTTCTGTGACTGTAGTTGTGTGTGACAAGTCTATTTAAATCACTGAGAGGAACAAAACTATGGCAGTTTTTCCATAGAATTATTAATATTACTGTGCCATGTTGGAAGCATAAGTATTCATGTGGAAGCCAGAGGTCAACCTTGGGTGTTATATCTCAGAGGCCACCTACTGGTTTTGAGATGGGCTCTCTCACAAGGACTGGGACAACCTCGATTAGGCTAGACTGGCTGGCCAGCATGCCTCAGAGATCTTCCTGTCTCTGCCTCCCTGGTGCTGGATTGCCAGTGAGCACCATCATGCCCAGTCTTTTATTGGGCACTGTGTATTGAATTTAGGTCCTTGTACTTGCCTGGCAAGAACTTTGGCAACTGCAACATCTCCTTAGAAGCCAACAGAGCCAATTCTTCATCAGCAATCTTATATAGTTTAATATATAATACATATATTATAAAGCTGAAAATAATTTGTTTCACTAAGTAACTCCTAAAAAAGAATGCATTGTGTTTCTTCTTTATAGATCTTAATTCATCTTGCAATAATGAGTTTTTGAGAACAAGGGATGTTTCTAGGGTGAATTTGCTTTTGTCTTCGGGCTAGCAAGCTTGACATTAATTGGTTTTAGCTTCATTAAAATGTATATGTTAAGGTCTTTTATGACACTGGAATGAAATCTATTAGATACATTCATTCTCTTGAACAGGTTCAACCAAAAAGATTCAACTGTTAAAACTTCAGTTGTTGCTACTACAATGTAACAAGTAATTCCTGCATTACCACTCACTGTAGAATTTAGAGACTGGAGGAGGGATACTTGGGATAGACAGAGTAGAACAAGCACAGGCCTTGATCAGAGGGCTGAACTTGCCAGTTTGTCGGCTCTGATCCCTTAGTTTGGCTAGGCTGCGTCCCAGCTTTCTGTGCTTTATGTAAGAATGGAACTGACACCTCTCAGTGTTTGGGGAGATGCCCGGATGACAGAGTGCCAAGGACTATTACCTGAATATAAATTTAAGTTCACCAAGAAAGAGTCTCAAAAGTGTGATGGATGGCGTCACCCCTGCTGCGAGGACCAGCAGGTGGGTTGTGATAAGAGGAGAACAGTCGCCACTGTTTACTGATGTCCACAGGAGGCTTTGGGAACAGTATTTGGAGTCTGAAGAGGAAGGGCCACTATTTCAAGTGACACAGATAGTTTCTGCAGAAACTATTTTAGTAGTTCCAAAGCTCCTGGAAGCCTGGCTAGTAAGACATTTCGGTAGGTAAGGTCACAAGCCTTGCGACCTGACCTTACCATACAACCCTAGCCCTGGGAACTACAATAGAAGGAGGTGACCAAATTCCTCGAGCCGTCTCCTGACTTCCACACGCGATGCTCCGTGTGCGACAGTAGATTTTTGTCACCACACAAAACCAGTGAAAATACAAGTATTAAACTCCAACTGTGCATAAAAATTAAATCAAACAGACAAGTCAAACAACAACCAGTGGCTACTGAATCCATCTTTTCTTTACCGAGGCCACGTCACCCTTTTCTTTCTCCGAGTCTCTCCAATGCAGAGACCGGTCAAGACCCTTATTAATTCATGATGAACATGTTAAGCATTTTTTCTTTTTTAGAAACTGTAATTAAAAGCCCAGGCCTGTCTTCCAAGCCCGGCCCAGCAAAGCCCCTGCGTTCCTTACGTGTTTGTAGTGCTCTCACTTAGGGCCAAGGTACAGCTCTCATTGCCAAGCAGAACTTTGGTTTTCTTTAAATCAAATTTATTATTCTTCTTGAATCCAAAGTCCCAGCCACATATAGTCAGCATCGTTCCTCCTTCAAGGGGCGCGCTAGTGGGGAAAACCTACAAGGATAAAGCAGAACTTAAAAGGAAAATACAGCATAATGTGATTTTTTTTTCATATTGTGGAAACAAACAAAACTATGTATTATATTTTAATAATTATTTTATTTTGAGAAATTTATGTGCATATGTTTCTGTGTGTGGGTTTGTGCCTGTGAACACATTGACTGTGAAGGTCAGAAGAGGACATTTGATCGCCTAGTCCAGGAATTACAGCTGACTGGGAGTCACCAAACATGGGTGCTGGGAAGTAAGCTCGGGTCCTCTGGTAGGCATCTCTCCAGCTTCCTGGATCTGCTTTATACGTACCCATTTGTATTTCTTACATAAGATTTTCGGTAGCTTTTAAATGTGTATTTGATACATAACATACACAAAATTATGTAATATTTAATACAAACGACACATTTCCATTGGAAAAAAATCAAAACTAAGAGATCCACAAATTAGAATGGTAGTAATCTTTCTAATTCTCTTTGACATTATTTTACCTCATTTTAAAGATATTTTTCCTCATATACGATGTTCAATGTATAAGGAGGCTCATCTTAGGTGTGTTAAAAGTGAATTCTGGAGGCACTGAAAAGATGGTGGCAGCCATGATAAACCAGAACACGAGGCTTCTATGCCGTCTGGAAGACAACAGTTCCTGGACTAAAACTATTTAGGCAAACACACTTCCAAGTTAAAAATAAGCTTCTCGTGGGGAGCTGTGTGACAATTGAGAAAGGAAATGCTCTTTTGGGGGGACACATTGTAAATTGTGCTGTAAAGTACAATGGTGGGAAAATGAAGTGTGAAGATGGAGAGACTCCGACCCCGCCTAGGCCTGCACCAAAGCCTGTCCGGCACCAGCTTACTGTTAGGAAGGACATACAGAAGAACTCAAATTTGCAAACATTCGCATCCTCCCTCAGTTAATAATTACAAACCAATATCTTAACTCACCCTTGTTACGAAACTCTCCTAAAGTCTTAGTTTAATGCTTTTATGATCGCCATTTTTTTTTTTGCCATAAAAATCCATTATAGAGCTGTGTCTTTCATGAAAATTCACCTCATCTCTGTCTAACCCAATGAGAACTGCTGGGGAAAAACATCTGTTTATTATGATATTAGAAATCCAGCAGACGAGAAGCATTGGCGCCCAGGACCTTCTTCAGGCCAAGACTGCCACACGGTTGCTGCTCCTTCTAACGAGAAGGTTTTCCCCATCAAACACAGTAGCTCAAGCTGCTGTAGGTCTGCTCCTTCTGCCTCCAGTCCTTGCCCTGCTCCACGTCCCAACTGAAGCCTGTCACTCAGCACACATCATCGCTCCCTACGAAGAGGCAGAGACTTGGCCATCATTGAGAAAAGACACAGAGTTGTTCAGCAGCTGCACTGGCCAGAGACAACAGTGACAAGAAGTCCCATCCGAGAGGACAGCTCTGTGTTAGCATTCGCTGAGCCGAACACGGTCCCAGCGGCTTATGGAGGAACTGCCGCTCTTCCAGGGGAAAAGGAAGGAAGTTGTCGTAGACCACACACCCTTGCACAGCCCCAACAATGGGCTGGCAAACTCTGAGTTATCCTGAAGTGCAGAGAAACTCTCCGGGCAGGAAAGGAGTGTCCTGCAGAGAGCCCCAGAAGCCAGAACTCCCACCTGTCTGGCTATCACAGGTAAAAGATCCCATCACTGCTGAGGGCATTCCAACAAGACTTTTGGATTGTTAGTGCACTCCACTAAGATAAAATATGAGAAAGCATTCAAAAAATGGAGATTAAATTTTACTACTGAAGCTACTTTCTGGTTTAGCAGGAAAAACAAAGCCACAGATATGCCGACGGCAACACACTGCTATCTGGTCTGCTGTTGCTCCGTATCTGTGACTCTGATCATTGATACAGTTCTGTTGTGTCTCAGAGATCATCTTCAGTCCTATAAGGCATGGCAACCCCCTTCCCCACCCAATACCCTCAGGATATATTGGGAAAAGGCCCCTCGTTTACTGAACATTTCTCCTTGCTCTCAAAGATCAGATGGCACATTTGAAACAATGGATTGGGGCTATAATCCTGAGATCACTCATATCTAAGAGTACAAAGACTCTCAGCCATTGAACACCGTGTACCTTGAGAAGCAGGTTGATGTGTATGTATCAGAATGTGAAATTCTATACATCAGCTGGATTTGCGCATATAGAGTTGAGGGCAGCAAAGCAAAGGGACAATCTGTCTTGTTTTTCACAGCAAGAACACCAAATGTCATGGTCTAGTACAGCATGAAATCTTTCTAACAGCGATGGGTGGGGGCGGGGTGGGCTGGGCTGAGGGGATTTACAGACTCAGCTATGCTGCTTTCCTCTTACTCTATGGCCCAGGCCTCATCAGCGTGTGCATGATACTCTGCAAGCGTCTACGTTTACTTTGCTTTTACTTTTAAGTTTTGTTTTGGGGGTTGGGTTGCAGGGGCAGAGGGCAGAAACAAGGGGAGGACTGGGATCACGGTGAATAATGTAAAATCCACAAAGAATCGATAAAAAGTTTAAAAAAAAAATCAACTGTAGAGCGCTGGACTTCCGAAAGAGGAGGGAGGAGGAAGGCTTGTATGAGAGACTAAGTGGTTCTAGAAAGCTCTAAGCTATTTACTCTGTTTTCAGCTTTTTTTTTTTTTTTTTTTAAAAACAAGCCTTTCATGGTTAGTAACGAGAAGCACAATGGTCAAGAAGAAATGTTTCTCCTGGTCAGGTTATTAGTCTGCCTTCTTAAATACTAATGCAGATAGTTTTGAAAAGCTGTTGGGACTTGACACACACACACACACACACACACACACACACATCACACATACCACAGACATATCACACATATACACACATATGACACACACAGACACACACATACACACACATCAAACACACGTGCGCGCATGCACAAAAATCACACATACCACAGACATATCACACATATACACACATATGACATACACAGACACACAGATACACACACACACACACACTCAGGACAGTTGTCATAGACTGTGAAGACTTCCAGTTTCTGGCTCCTGAAACCCCCAAGGCTGTTTGGAAAAGTATACATTTGCATGTGAGTGTTCAAAGAAGACTGAAGGACACAGCAAGGATTCAGAGTTGCTATTCCCTGTATTCAATGCATTCTCTGGCTGGTCAAGAATTGATATTGTATTGCACCTAGCATAAAATGGTTTTATTGAAAAGCCAGCTAACCACTGCAAATCTCACTCCAAACCGTAGCTAAATGAAAACAGCCATGGTTTCCACTCCGCTACTTTGTTTACTTGGAGCAAACCAGGTGACCCAGCCCTTTAACTTGAATCTTTCATAAGAGGCTTTTACTAAAGTCCAACCGGTCTACACGCAGACAGAAAAAGCCAATACTGGGTCCTTGCTGAGGAAGTATTTTCAAGCAAAATATTCATGGACCAAGAGGTTAAAAAAAACTACCCCTGATTTTCAAACCAATCCTTATGAAAATAAAACAATACTTAGCTTTGCAGTGCCAATGCTGCTAGGCATTGTACTGCAACAGCTGCAGCACCAAGGCTGCCATCCTTGCCAGGAACTAGGATCTTCAAGAGCAGGGTGCACTTGTCTCTTTTTGAACTATATGTCCCAGCATATGATCAGGAAGTATTTTCAAAGTGAATTAAAAGAATGGGATGGCTTAGAGAAGTGCGGATGTCAGTACAGCTATTCCTAGAGTCATCATTTCTCGTTCAAGTACATTGAGACAAGATTTAAGCCACCCACAGGTGGAAAGGGAACTGACCTCTATGTGTAAGGATCGTCAGTCTGCGTGGCTGAACTCTGGGGCCCCCATGTATGTCACGGACCTAAGACCTCTCTCTGTGGAGTTGAAGGCTTCTGCTTGGGCACCTGGCCTAGAGAAGGCCATGAGGAATGAGTGTGGGTGATTCAGGAGGGAACAGATCTGAACTGGGGAGCAGTGCTGTTCACTCTCACCCCGCTGTGCATCACACATGGGCCTAAGGGATAGCAGCCACCCTAAAGAGGACCTCGGGAGCACTCCTCGGATGCAGAGTGAGGTGATGTCCAAACTCCACCTTCGGGACAAAGCTAAGATGAGAGGGCTGGTGACCCCTCACTATAATGAATAAATTGATTTTTGCATTCTTTTTTTTTTGTTTGTTTTTTGGAATTTGTGTTTACCAAAAAATCTTCATGAGAGCTGACGGATGTTCTTACCTTATAAATTGCAGGCAGACAGACCTCTTGAGTCCAGGTGCCGCTGGGGCATTCATCAGAACGCACACATTGATCGTGGCACCAGCCACACTGAACAAAGGATGGGGCGGAGAGACACTGACTGCAAGACTGGAAATGTCCACAGCCCAGGCCATTCAGTGGGATCTTAGAGATCTGCAAAGAAAAAGGACAGAAGGAGTTTCTAGAAGGGTTTTGGTTTGCTCAAGTAAGAGCTGCGTGTGTAAAAGTTTCATATAAATATCACCCGAGGGCTGGAGAGATGGTTCAGTGGTTAAAAGCTTTGGTTGTTCTTCCAGAGGACCCTGGTTCAACTCCCAGCACCCACATGGTAGGTCACAGCTGTCTAACTCCAGTTCCAGGGAAGGACACCCTCACGCAGAAAAGAAAAAAAAAAGTAGGGCGATGGTGGCGCACGCCTTTAATCTCAGTACTCAGAAGGCAGAGGAAGGCAGATCTTTGTGAGTTCGAGGCCAGCCTGGTCTACAGAGCAAGTTACAAGACAGGCTCCAAAGTTACAAAGAAACCCTATCTCGAAAAACAAAAACAAACAAACAAACAAAAAAAACCGAAAAACACACACAGAAAGGAGAAAGGCAAAAATATCACCTGATAGCATCTAATTAGGATAGCATCTATGTGAAAACCCCACAACAATGGCTCTAAGTGATCTAAAAATTCAAACTCCTCCTTTTACTATTGGCACATACATGATAAAAGGTTAACGCTGCTTGCTGGATATGCTGTGCACCTGAGATACTTGCTGCTTGGAAGGCAGAGACAGGGCTGTGAGTTCCAGGATCTTGACAGCATAGCCTGAACTAACTCACTAACACCCCAAACACAACTTCAAGAAACATCATTACTGTCTAGTCCATGAACACTGTCCTATAACGCTAAACTTTCTACAGCGTTTAGAGACGAGGCTCTGTTTAAGATGATTTTAAAATAACGAGAGACCAATTGAAGCTGCAGGGGAAGCATTTGAAACCCTGGAAAGTTCTACGAAGGGTCACATACCATTCTGGTATCAAGGCGCACATCTCTCTCTTAGAAGACAGGGATTTCTGGCTGGAGTTAAATTCCTGTGTGTGTCGCCAGAATTTATCGGCCTGCTCTGGGGTTCTGAGTTAGGACTGTAATTTGCATTCTGTGAGGTTGTTTTTTTTCCACTGATAAACAGGACTGAAGAAGAGCACAATCTAAAGAAGATGCCCTCAGGCCTCACCTCCCTTGGACAACAGATAACTCTACTTCAGGCAGTCTCTGGAAGACTCAAGAAAGAACTAGACGGAGGAGATAGGAATCTAAGACTGAGAGAGAGGTTATTAAAACAACAGCACACAGTATCTATTTAAAAAGAACCAAAGCCATGGAAACAGGCCTTACCTTCTTCCCCGTGACGACCAGTGTGTAGCCATTTTGGTCTGATGGCTGTACAACAATAACTTCTGGAGACACAGGCTGGGAATCCAGGAGGAAGTTCACATGAGGGGTGGCAGGTACGGTCCGAGAAAGCACAACCTGAGGAAGAAAAGAAAGCACACTCGTTCCAAGGGACTAACTCTAAACATAGAACAGCTACGTGCATTAGTGTTCCAACTAAAGACCCGCGGTTCCCCGTTAGAAATCAATACCACCTGCCTTGAAGCCAGTTCTTCTGAACCCTCATGTTTTGCCCATGGTCTCAGCAGTTTCTGGGGAAAGATCTTGCGAACAATCAGCCGGCACATTCAAATCAATCCTTACAAGAGTGAGGGCAGCTGGAAGAGCCAAAACTCTCCCCAGAAGGAAGCCACCACATAGGCTACACTGTCACTGGATTATTCTCTAATCTGTCCTTTCAACCTTCCCCATGGGGCAGTTTCCCTTGACGTCTTGCTAAGAACGGAAGACAGGAGTCCGGAAACCCGGGGACTGATTCCAGTTTCGCGGCTCTTAAGCTGTGTTTATCGATCTTATGAGGGTCAGAATTGAATTTTTTAAAATAACACTGTCTCGTGATATGATATTACTTCTGTTACAATAAAGTTCTCCATTTTGTTCTGCTGTAAAAATAAGGCCTGGTGGCTTTAACAATGTCTGAATGATGTGTACAGAAAAACGGTGTTAGTCTTGCTTTCAGGTATTTATCACTAGGGATATTCCCCAGCGATTCGATTTCCCTCCTTCCTGTTTCCGGACTCCAGTAATAATGGAAGTTCAGAGACAGATAGGCAAGGGATATGTATCAGGACGGTTCTTCGCTGAGCGCAGCTCTTAGGATGGCTTGCGCATGCTCAGAGAGACTCTTGTTGCCAATGTGCGCGCAGCGGGTGTGAGAGAGGAGGCTGGTGCGAACTGGGCTCTATCTCTACTATAACACTACCCTACATTTCCAAGAAACTTTTACAAGCTGCATTTTCAAAGTGTACTGGTTTGTCATATGAAATCCTAGGACAGCTATAGGCACCCCGAAGTTAGAATGAAAGGCCAACCAACCAACCAAACAACAAAAATACTCCCTCAACCATAATTTTACATTCAAAAAACAGAAGTGCGATTAGAGTAGTGATTACGGGCTTGGCACTCAAAAACATACAAAATATACTTATTTTGAAGAAAAATGGCCATTTTTTTCTTCTTTAAAACAATGAAAAGGCCAAGTAGCCTGAAACAATGTGGGATGATTTCCAAGTGTTTAATTTGTTCTCATGGGGTGAACTGTTAACAGCAAAACTAACCAAATGCACATTGAGCCATAAAAATTTAACATCGTGACATTTTTGTTCTACTCCAAACACTCAACACATTGAAAACACCTCCATTAAACTGGGCAGTTATATTTGCACAGAAATTTAATGATGACTCAAAGGTCATGTGGTCATGACCTCAAAGGTCATGAGGTCAGGATGGAAATTACTGTTATTTCCTACATTTAGGGCTCAATAGACATTTGTGACCTCTGTGGGCAAAGCAAAGAGGAGTTTAACTTCCAGTCCCTTACCCACACCCCTGGGCTGCTCACCTATCAAATGCTGAGGATCTCAACCCTCTAGACCATGTCACCTGAATTTCAGCTCTTCAATTTTGCAATTTTAAACCCCTTGGGTGCTTAGCTCCTCCCATTCTCTGTAGTTCTTCAACCCATTATTTCCTCTTTGAATACAAAGGTTTTTTTGTTTTTTTTTTTTTGTTTTAAATCTGCTTTTATCATGCACAAGTCCAAAACGAACACAAACATCAGCTTGTTAACACTGGGTCTTCTGTGATTTTCACTTCCTTGATGACTATGGATCAACTCTTGGCTATTTGCATTTTTTCAACCCCCTTCCCGGTTTCCTCTGTACTCCTCAAACCTACTACACAGTGATCATCTCTCGGAACACTTTCTAAAGGATGTCTTGCATTTTCTTCATAGTGCTGTCACGTGGTATGTCAGAATTGAAGTTGCAGAGCCGTATGGTAATTCTATATATAACCTTGCTCTGTTTAGAATTTCTTGTGTCTATAATAAGCAATCCCTTCTTAATTCCTAGATGGTTATCTCGACTTTATCACATATCTGATTATATGCAACTTCTCTTTCTTTTCATAGAGATGCTCTGCTCTCTGCATTCCTGGGCTTGGGTTGATGGATTTGTTGTTGCCTTCTCTGATTTTGCAGCTGGAGACACCGTACACATGGTGCTGTCATTGTTGGTAACCACGTCAGACACGATGCTAAGTGCTTCTTAAGAGATCAGAGTGGCCTTTCACAATTATTCTGGATGATAAGGTACTGTTTTTGTGCTTTCAATAAAATCCAAGGGAGAATTTAGCTAGAATGTGCAAGAGTCAGGTTTCCCAGAGGCTTTACCTAATGCCAGAATCCGTGTGCTTGAGCCCTCCTTAAAAACTCAACTGTTTGGTTCTAGGAGTCCAGGAGTAAGGACCAATCTGAAGCTTTGAGTGAGAACTCCCAAAGAGCACTGGGGAGTTGAAGCTAGAACAGTCTTCGCAGTGCGTGCTTGCACGTTGCTTCTTGTTTCAGGAACCTTGGCTGCACGAGTCACGCATGCCTAAGAATGTCTCTCTGTTTTGAGTAGCACTGATAGCTCACATGACACTGAACTAGCCTAGCCAGCCAAGTTCATGGACTAGCATGGGTGCTGTCTGCTACAGAGATTGGGCTGCAGGAGAAGGCAGGAAGGCCACGAGAAGAAGGGGTGAATCTTTGCCTTTGCAGTGATGAGCAGAGACCTTATCACACATGCAAATACCTTTTCAGTTCCTCATTAGCCTTTTCTCTGCAGGAACACCCACTGTATGGAAATGCCAAGAATGCTTTTTCTATCATTAATCCCTCCCTCTCTCTCATTGCCAGAATCCTAAATAATTGAGTAACCACTAAAATCCTCAAAACACCCCTGGAGCAATGCTTGCAAGAATTAGGAGTTGCTTTTTGTTGTCATGGAGATATTTCTAGGGACAGATCAGAATTTGGCATGTAAGTTTAATTCTTATGATAAATCACTTGGCAATCTGAGAACAATTAGTACAAAATAGAAGACTGGCAATTATCTTTTGAATTTCTACTGTGTCCATGACTAATGCTTAGCATTTAGACCACAAAACCTTTTTCTTTAATGATCCTGAAAATATAGCTCTAATGCATTGTTTGACGGGGGGCGGGGCGAGGGAAGAATTCAAATTACTTGCTCCTTACAGTTATTAGACCACATAAACTTTCTCAATAAAATATCTTAGAGAGGACGTGAGAAAATACTACACAAGCAAATAAATAAAACAGTATGGTTTCACCCGGAAAATTTGTAAATGTGAACAAAATAATTTTATGTGAGATACTATAATTCATAAAAACTGAATTTCCCTAACATACACATAGATTTATTTTCAATTAGACAACTTTACAATTTAATTTTGTTCAAAAACAGATGAACACAATTTAACATAAAATCCATCTATGTGGCTATTTACTTCCTCAAATGTTTCTGCTGTTCTTTTTTAAAGTAAACAATTCAAAAGTTTCATGTGAGAAGGGGAAGATGAGGAGGAGGAGGGAAAAGAGGAGGAAGAAGAGGGAGTGTGGGAGTGTGGTGGTTTTAGGATCAGTAGGAATTCCAGTGGTCACTCAAGTCTCTCCAAGAATACAAAAGGGTAGGACATGCCCTCAATGCCCAGCAACACTGACTAAATGCCTTCTTTGGCTGTCCTCTGAAGACACACAGTGGCCTTCCAGGTCCTTGAAAGAACCTAAGCTCACCCGGGCTCTTCTGATCTAACCACTCCATCTCCTCTGACACTTTTCCTCATGTGATCCGCCACAGATGTCTGGGGAGCGCACTGCATCCCACCGTGGCCGTTTCTCCAGTGAGAATTCATCCCTCTTCCTCCCATCCCTGAAGCTTCCAGCCTTTCTTAGAAAGGCGTAGCTTTTAGAGCCTATGCAAATATTTGCAATCATTACTGCAGTCAACTTTGAAATACTTTCAGTAGCTCAAAAATCACCAATATCACTTAACAATCATTGTCCAACCTCCCCAGCCTCTGATAACTACTATTCTACTCTTTCTCTCTAATTTTTCCTATTCTAGACATTACATATAAATGGAATCTGACATTATCTAGCTTTTGTGTTGGCATTTTCCACTTAGTATATGTTTTTAAGGTTCATCAATGCTCCTTCTGTTGTCAAACAGTATTCTGCTCTTTACTTAGACCACATTCTATGTATCATTCCACGGGCATTTGGGTGGCTTTTACACTTTGCCTCTGAATAACGCTACTAGGGATAGATGTGAGCTTCCTGTGTGAACATATACTTACATTTCTCCTGTGTGCTGCATCTAGGATAAGGATTTTTAAAACCTTCTGGTAGCCCATTTTTAACTTTTCAGAAGAACTGCTAAGCTGTACTACTCCACGTTCCCACAAGTTATGCTACCACGTGCATTTCCTTCTCTCTTTTCTTCTACACTTTTATGAGACAGGGTCTCTCTACATAGCCATACCTGTCTTGGCCCTCACTATGTAGATCAGGCTGGTCTTGAATTCACAGAGAACTACCGGCCTCTGCCTCCCAAATGCTGGTGTTCTGGGCTTAAAGATGTGTGCCACCATATCTGGCCCTATTTTCCGTTTTCTTAATTATGGCCATAGTGGGTGTGTACTGGTACTTTATTGTAGTTTTATTGTAGTTTGGGTTTATGTTTCTATGTTTATTACCAAGTGCTTTTTTTTTCCCCCAGAGGAAAGTTTTTGCCATTCCTGCTCAGAACCCATAGTCATGGCTGTGAAGAAGGTTTCTTCACAGTCAGAGTGAGCCTCTATGGTGCAGGGTCCTAGAGAAACTGGTAAGCGGCAGGGTAGATGCTCCCTGGAGAAGCAGAGTGGCAGAGGCGGCACACTCCCCAGGCACCAGAAGAAGGGTGTGGGGCAGCGGAGGTGGAGGGGCAGTGGGGTTAGATCAGCATGGGTGAGGATGGGATCCATGAAGAACAGGGAGCCACTGCTGCTGTCATGCCTGCCTCGCTGTGGCGACTGCGTCCTCAGGAGCAAAGAAACCCCTCCCCTTCACGTTACTTCTGTCAAAATTTTGTTACAGCGACGAGACAAGCCACTAAAGCAACTTCCAGGTTAGTATTGCAGACACATCGACTACAGGACAACCAGTCAGTGCACAGAGTTTATCTGCTATGCTAGTTAAGAGCAATAACGGTTCATAAACTAATGCTAACACATGCTTCATATTTTACGCGTCTCTCTTTTTTTTTTACCCCCTAGAGAATTTCATCCATGAAATAAATTTTAGTTTCTCTTTGTCATCTACAACCCAAACAAAAAAAAGGTTCACATTTTCCCAGGGTTTCAAACATTTATGATGCTTCAAATTTCCATACATGTGATACTGAACCAAATATAAGCCTTCTAGAGCATGTATGCATTGATTTTAAGAGACTGTGCATGAACCCAGCTTAATTTTTAGCTATGGTCATGACCTTGAAATTCTTATTTACCCTAAGTTCCTGCCTAGAACAAAGAGACTTCTGAACTCACAATACATAATTTCTTCGAAAGCAACCGACTACCGCTAATAATATTCTTTCGGGCTATATCTAGGTGAAGGCTGTGCGATTCATTTTAAATGATATTTTTAGTGATGCCTCTGTCTGAAAATGTTGTAAGAGATGAATAAACTAACAATCCCTACAGAGAAATGATGTGTGAGTTTAATCTTCATTCAGAAGCATCTCCATCTAATGCTCACATTGCTGAACCTGCATACTACTAATTCTAAACACAACGCATGCCATTGCCTTCCAATGGGAAGCACTGATGTGGCATATCAGAGTGGCGGCGTAGAAGCCACAAGCAATCTGACGACAGAACGTTGGCAGATGAACTGATCTTACGGCAAGGAAGCAATTTTTCTCAACTTCACTGATTACCGATATAATCCTTTAAGTAATGGTCATAAAGAATGATCATGACCAAAAGACATCTTTCCTCTTTTAAGTTTCTTGCTAGACCCAACTAGTCCAGATACGACCAGAAGAGAAAGAAGGTGGTGGGTGTTACTAACACTGGAGGTAACAGAACAGGAAAAGGGAGGGTGCTGAAGAAAGACCAGGGTGCTACCAATGAACTTAACGCTAGCTGTGATTGTGCCCAGGCGGCAGGCACTGTTAGCGGACACAGTGCGGTGGCCCAGGAAATGCTTGTGGAGCTGAATTTAAAACAAGTCTTGGGAAGGCCTCCAGCCCCTCCCCCATCTCTGATTCACTCACTCTCCCGGGCCTGACAGTCACGCACAAATATTTTAATAGCAATGCTTTGCATTTAGAGATTAAAGGCCTTATACAAGTGCTGTTAAAAAAAAATCAAGCAGGCATTGTTTAGATGTAGATTAGATGAGGAGCTCAGAAAGGGAGACGTGGGCAATCCCTGTGATTAGTCCTGTGATCTTCATGGGAATGCATCCTTCTCCCACATGGCCCTGCACTCTGGGCTAGGTTTCCCTGCAAGGGTGCACATCCTCACTGTTCACTTCTGCTGTCTCAAATGCTACTTGGTGTTTTACTTCAAAGCATCCCAAGAGAGTGATCATACAAATCAGAACCGTCTTTTTGAATTCTATTATTACCATACTTCCACTGATCTCGACCCAGATCCATGTACACGACAGTAGATTTAGGTTTAGTCGCACCTGCATGAGATATGTTACACTCGTCTCAAAGTTAGCGACACGTCAGAAATGTCCTCTCTGCCACGCACAGACTATTGTCAGCTAAACAATATAATTCTTCCTAATCAAGTAGCCACTGTGAAATACCTGATTCACTTTGCACCCAACAGCTGGGGCCATGGCGTGGGTTCCCAGCCCGAGCCCAACACCAACACAATAGGAAGGGCAGAAACAGCTGCAAACTCTTGGGATAAAAAAATTTGCTCAGCGGCTCTGCCATTAGGCTCGAGGGTAGGAAGGAAGTAAAATCATTTCTCTGTGTTTTTCATGTGTGGCAGCTGCCTTGGGTGGGAAAAAAAATAGGTTGATTCTGTTTTGTAACAGAAACGCTATAGTATTTATTAAAACAGTGAGTTGCAGAAACTTAGCCTGGCTATGGATTTAGAGTTTTATTCCAGTCAAAACACTTCACAGAACCTGGGAGGGAGTCACTCTGGCAACGCCAGCTGAAGGTCTCCTATCTTCCCTGCCCCCCCTGCCCTCTTCCCTCCACTGTATCTGATGTAAACAAACTGGACCTCAGTGTGGTTGGCTGCCTGATTCAGTTAACTGTCAAATGTTTTAGGTTTATTTATATAAAAGTCGATGGAACATAAGTATCCCTGAAATACATCCCCCGTGGTTCTAGAGACCCCTTATCTGTACGCACTATTGCTGCCGGGCAAGCATTTAATCTCCTCAATTAAAATTGTCTTTCCTTAAAAGCAGGTTCCAGCTTTCCTTTGCTTCATGCATTTGCCCAGTAGAGAAGAATTAGTCGGTTCTTAATACATGTTTGTGACTTTACCTTTTTATCTTTGTGCCATTGATTACAGAAGATAGCTTTTTACTCCCATACACAGTAAGGGACAAGAATAAAGTGTCACCTACAGAATTTTAGTTATAATGAGTATATGATTTTATATATACATGATATATTCCTTGGATGGCATGAACTTTTTTTATTAAAGTAAACTTACTGAAAAGTGGGGTTTCATTATAATTTTAACATGTGAGAATAGACTATGACCCTTTTGATGTTTAAGAAACTACTCCTTTATGGACAAAACAGATTATATTTAGGAATATATATACACACATACACACATATATATGTATCTACGTAAATAAGTATGTATATACAATGTAATTGCATGAAATAACGAACAAAATAGGGTTCATGAATTTGAAGCAGAGCAGGAGGGTGTATGGGAGGGTTTGGAGGGAAGAAAGGAAGGAGAAATGTTGTAATTACAAAAATAAAAAAAAATCTCTCAAATCTAAAGTGACTGTAAAGAGTATTAGCGAGGACCTGGACTGGTAAGATGGCGGCCAACTTAGAAAAAAGGAAAAGCAGAAATGAAGACGAGGGGGAAGCAAGCCATCGCCACGAGCACATCCGGAATCCCCTCAGTTTCCAGTTCTCCTCCAGATCCTTTGGAATATCATAGCAATTATCAGTATGAATGAAGCATGCATTCAAATACAAGCAATGTGATCCCACTTCAAACATAACAGGTGACAGCCATATAGGAACGTTACAGTGCATAAGTACGTGGAAGGAACATGTGTCCCACCTTCACAGCGAAGAACAGAATGAAGGGACCAGGACTGGGGATCAGGGAGATTGCACACTAGATAGGGGATGGGGGAGGAGAGGCCCGGTCAGCAGTGAGGGAGTAGCAGCAGGAGACACAATGTACAAACACATCACAGGATCTTTGTCAACACGGTGACACTGCAACTTTGAAAAAGTGCCACTACGCTCTAGAGCATCAGAGAAATGATTTGCACCTCTTAAACTGTAGCCATGACCAACATCTAGATTACTCTAAAGACACTGAGAACTTTCAAAATTTGCTTTGTAAAATAATATGGATCCGCTTTGTGTAGATGGGTATGTCCAAGGAAAATCTCATCACCCTCAGTGTTTTACTAGAAATCATCCTCTGATCAGGATATTAACTACACCAGGCAACTAAAAAATAAACATCTTGCCTTATAAGACATTCTTAATAGTCACAGAAATTCCACAGATGTCATTGTCCTTCTGCATTAATTGAGAATCTGCTCATGAACTCATGGAGAAAGCACCAATAACTATTAAAGCGATAAAATACGCCTAACGTGAGGGGTTGTTAATTTCTGCAAAGTGCTGTGATTCTTGTAGCTAGGAAACACTAATTCCATCAAGTCTAAAATGTGAACCTTTATCGTATGGAAAGAGTGTTGCTGGCCATTAGAAGTGTTTCTTAATAAAGACTGCGCTTAAACAAATTAAGTATCTGATCTTCTCTGTGTGGGGCTCCACCATTTTGCAGAACGAGGAGAGATTTTGCTGATAACACCCCTTCCTGAGTCCTGCCAGTGTCTCTCGGGGTGTGAATGTCTCTCCTCAGGGACACACATGGCTCACACAATAGCCCTCCTTTGATCCACAGTTTCCCCTGAGAGAGGAAAACACTGCCTGGAAGGGCTTCATTGTTTCATTTTTCCAATCATGTGACAGAAGTTATGAATGGAAAAAAAAAAGGCCGTTCCAGACAAGCAAACTAAAGCAGCCACATTCGAGTTGAAAGGTTCAAAAACTTGACCAAAACAATCTACCTGCTTCATGAAAAGTAGGCCACGCTTCAGCGTCGGCCTTTTAGGTTTGTCTCTACTGCGGCGACTGTGGTTTTCACTGTCTAACCTGTTTGTCAATACCTGACAGGGAAAACCAGAAACAAACGAATTACACGAAACCAGCTACTCCAAGAAAACGCCCACCTGCATGAAGCGACCTTCTGATGTCCCGAGATTGGCAATGGTGAGGTCGCCTTTGATGAAGGTGGATATAGACGTCAAGAGCACCTGTTTGAACTGGCCCATGAATAAATCGACGCGCTGCAAAGCTGTGGTGAACTCCGTCCGATACTCGTCACTGCGCACCTCACAGCCTGATGAATTCCTCAGCAGGGTCTGGAAGAAAATACGGCCATAAAGTTAAGGTGAATCTAGGGCAAACAAACTGGCGAGAAACCTTATTAAATAGCTTGCCGAGAATATCAAGGAGAGCTGGGCAAACAAACAGCCTTAACCATGCACGAATGCTGTAGTGACCGAAATAGTTTCAGTTTTACTAGGTACTGTTGTGTGTACAGACTCTCAAAGATGGGAGGCAAAGAGAATGCTACCTCAGTTTTACACTGTGGTTCAAATGGTCACTCATGAAGGCAGAACCTAGTGCTGTTGAAAGAAAAACAAAACATTAGATATTTCATTTCTGGACTTCCTAGCAGCAAGTCCGGTGAAATGAATTTCAGGAATATTGATATTATTAATTATTAATATAATTAATAATGATATGTTAACTGTTAATGGTAATACTATGAAATATCTTAAAACTCAAGTATATGTTCTTGTTTTGGGGCCAGAGAAGCGGAGGAAAGTAGTGGTGATAGAGTTCATGGGGAGGCAACTGCGCCTAAGACAACCACAGCCATCAAGGTCCTGAATGCAAGCATTTTATACAATTCCTACAATCTTCCTGTGTTCAGAAATTGAGGTAATCTCTGTTTTACTCTATCTGTAAAATAGAGGTTGCTACAGAGAAGTGTCCCCACCAGATAGAATTGTCGCGAAAATTAACTAGCTCATGGAGTCTCAGAGAAGAGAACCAGTCTGTGGAACTCCTGCCACCCCTGGGAGAAAGGCTGAAAAAGAGCAGACTTCAAGTACCTCAGTGAGCAGTTTCCTAAGAGACAAGTACCAATCTGGTGATGTTCCAATTCAACTGGAAGAATTCAAAAAATTCCGTTCATTGATGCAGGGCAATGCCAAGCAATGCCATGATCCCTGGCACTACGTATGCATTCAGACCCCTGGTTTTTCTTTTGCCTGTCAAATCTAAGCATTTGTCTTTCCTGCGAAGGACCATTCACGCTTGACATCCATGGCACACTACCCATGGCTGTGTTCTAGACTCATGCCTGGACCACACACTTATCATACTGGAATTGTGCATCTCCTGCAGTATTTGTTTCATTGATTCAACATTTGTATCTCCACCCACTTGTCTGAGAGATACTTCCCGCTTCCTGACCTTATGCCCCACCTCCCAGAATGACTCTTCCGTCCCTTCAGGTGTTCAATTCAGACATCTAAATGTCTTCGAGATTCCGCCTTTTCTTTCATCCCGCCCACGTAAACCACCTTCAGTTCCCACTAGTGTCATTTTCCAGCTGCCCTACGCAGGTAATCTACCTTCCGTTTCTAGCGGTTTCATTTTCTACCTGTCCCAGCTGCTTTCCTTCGCTGTGATAAGACACTGACCAGAGGTGACTCCGGGTGGAACGGGGTTGTTTGGTTTACATGTCCAAACCACTGTCCATCGTTGAGGGCAGGAACTCAAGCAGAGGCAGGAACCACAGAGAAAAGCTGCTTACTGGCTTGCTTCCTGGGTCACATTCGGTAGCTTGCTTATTCCTCCCAGGACTAGCTGTTACAGATGATTCCACCATCGTGGACTGGGCCTTCCCACATCAATCAACAATCAAGAAAATGCCACACAGAACTGCCTACAGTTTCCCCGATCCCGACTGACTCTAGTTGGTGCTGGTTTTTGTCAACGGACTAACCCGAGACCTAGCCCTGGTCTTTCTGCCTCCAGCACCACGCTCTTTGTCCTAGCCATTGTCAGGTTAGCTGGTAACACTGCAGTAGACCTTATGTCTTGTCTTGTCTTTTAATGATTCAACACCTCTTCCCTTTTCCTTTCTATGTGGAACACTTAATGCATATCCTTGCTCGTAGGAACGTCATTTTTTAACATGGCCTGCTAATTCATAACATGTGGTTCCTACCCAGCTTCTGCAGGTTTGTGTTCTTTGTGTCTCAATGTGCAGATCTACTTTCAACTGTCCATGTATTCCAGACACTGTCCCATTAATGACCCTGACTTATACAGTTTCCTTTTCCAGGGCGCTGGTTCTCAAGCTCCTTCAATACTATATCACGAGTGGTAGACCGAATCATGGAAAGCAGAGAGCTAATAAATAATAACAGAATGACTGAAGAAACAAGGGGGAGGGGCGTGAGTGTGGAGCACTGAGCTAGTGTTTTTTTTTAAGCTATCTTTTGCAGGAATAGAGCAGTGAAAATTTCATGAGGAACAAGGAATACTTAAGTCCTCATTGTCCTGATGACAACTGGGAACTGATAAATCTGGGCAAGATGAAAAGGGTATGAAGATATACTAAGAAAAATGAAGTATTCCTTAGATGAAAATAAATGGAAGTTCATTCTTAGACATCTTTATACTCAGCTACAGGTCTAAGAAAAGGATTTGAAAGCCATAAATCCTTTATTACTATAATTTATTACAATCATTTAATTATAATTTATTACAATCATTTTTATTACAATTTATTATAATAATCATAAGCTTCTCATTTTTTGTGGTGCTTGTGACTGATCCAGGGCTTTGCACACACCAGGAAAGCAGTTACTGCCCAGTCACACCCCCCTGCCCTCCAACTCACTGTTTAAGAACAACAAAATACTCAGTTTGATTTATGTATAATGACTGCATTCTTTAACAGTGACCACCCATCACATGGGATTGCAAAGGTCTTATATTTTTTTTTGCATCTGTGGTTAAAGGTCACCTAACATATTCTATTCTGTGCGCCGACAATTTCTTCATTTTAAATGGCAGTCACTGAGCAAACTGAGAGAGTCTCAGAGATACTAAATCTATTGTATCTTATAATTAAGCGAATGCTTCCGATCCGGACACTTATTTTGATGTATTAATGAGCCGTTGCTCACTATTTAATTAGAAGCTCTTCTTCGCTAGAGTACTATAGATTATTCTGAGGCGTAGCAGGTAACTGGGCTGTACCAGCCACTCAATAGAGATCGAGTCATTGA
This sequence comes from Neodon shergylaensis, assembly GCA_025134845.1. Taxonomy (NCBI): domain Eukaryota; kingdom Metazoa; phylum Chordata; class Mammalia; order Rodentia; family Cricetidae; genus Neodon; species Neodon shergylaensis. Next base: position 13,545,354 of record JABTXL010008822.1, on the reverse strand, counting down.
TAATTGAGTTTCTACTGATGATCACATTTGTAGAGACAGCCATAGCTGAGGGAGGCTGCTTAAAGCGGCAGTGAACGGTTTAAACTCTTAGGCCATTTATTAGAAGAGGGACTGTTGCAGGGCCAGGTTTCTGGGGCTGCCTTATTCTTTCTCCTAGGCTCTACTTCCTCTTCTACATCTGGGAACTTGAAAATCTCAAACTTGACATAGGACACAGAGTTACTTAATGTGTTTTCTGGGATATGAACACAATTATGTAGTGTGTGGAGTTATCGTGGATCATAAACTACTGTCAGCTTTCTGTCATCAAGACCCACGAGTTCTCATTATCTGTTGTCCCCAGCGCCCTCCTCCTGCCTAGGTGATAAGCCTTGGTATCTGTGTCTGCAAAACCACCAGAGATAAGGCCCTTCTCTGAAGCAGCTGGCTTTAAGGTACACCTTGCTGGGTGGGGCGAACAGGGCACTGGGACAGGTGATCTCTGGGAGTTCCCTGGAACGTTTGCAGGCTTACAAGAGCCTGCTGACTTTTTCTTCAGTGGAACAAGGGTGCTGCAACCCGGACTTCAGTCCCTATATACCTGTTTCCACAGATGTAAAGGTTAAATGTAAATCTGCATCAACATTGCAGTAGGATCCATGTTGTGAACTTCAAGGCACTTCCTTTGGGAAACCAGTCTCTGAACCACATGCCTTTAAGGATTAGCAACATGGAGTTATGTCTCTATCTTTTCCCAGTAAATCTGCTCTGTGGAGATGTTGCACAATGTTAGGACAGGATCTGCAGGATGCCTTGATCTCGAAAGATTGTGCAGTTTGGAGCTAAGAAACAAACAGGGGAAGAACATTCTACTTTCAGAATGCATGGATCCATGTCTACTTCTTTTTCATCTTTTCCCATAGCAGAAAGCTAAAGGTAGTAAGAACACTGGTTTCCAGAAAGAAGTGTTGTGCCAACGTTCACTGCAGGAGTGAGGTCTTTTTTCTTATCTCTTTTCCTGCTGAGAGCCTTGGGCAACCCAGAGATTGGGGCAGGCCTGCAGAACTGCGTGCTATATAAGCCTTAGCAATGGAAGTTCAATAATGAGCCTTGGTTTAAGCTCTGCATATTGCAAAACAACATGCAAAGAGAGCTAATTCTCAGTCTGACCTCAGCATATACACTCATAGGACTGTGCACCACACACACACACACACACACACACATGCATGTGCGCACATGCACACACACAAGACTTGTTGTAAACTCCCTTACCTAGCCCCTGTCTTACATCTCATCCTAGAGATTACAGTAGCAATTACTCTGCACTATACCTTAATTAATTCAGTGTTTTGTTTTATTTGTGTGTGTGTGTGTGTTTATTATCATGAGTACTTGCTAGGTTTTTTTTTCCACCTGACTCAGACATATGTTTTTTTTTCTTTTTTATAAAAAGAAAATTGAAGCTCTAGAAACCTCAATAGGTTTGATTCAAAATGTTTCCCCCAATTAACACTGTGATATATGCAGCGAGTATGCAATTATCTTTAATTCAGTGTAATTAAGGATGTGATATATTTAAAATAGTGATTCTTTTAATTGATCGATAGGACAGATTTAGCTCCTCTATAGATAATTTAAATCAGTCATGTAGATATTTATTTTTAAATGTAGCTTTGTAAAATCATTCCAGCTTACTCATACCAGTGCTTACAACCCTGACCATGGCAAGAAGACTTTAATATAAAGGTTATGCATAGTCATATTTTGCATACGTTCTAGTAATGGCTTTGTGGGAGACTCAACTTTCAAAATGCAAAGTGCCCTTTCTTAGACTTTTCCGCCAGTTGGCTAAACACTCAACTGTGCTAGCGTCAGAAGCTCTGCTTGGTTTTCTACCCTGAATGCCACTCCTGTGGGGACTCAGAGGACTTCTGCAGGCAGCTGCACAGGGCTCTGGACTTCAGTGTCTGGCTATGCTTCTTGCAGATGAAGTTTAACTCCCCGGTCACTTGAATTTCTCAGCGATCAGCACTAAAGCCAGAACTTCCCGCACAGTGCAGAAGAATGGCTCCCGGGCAGAGCAGGCTAGTCTCTAGTGCCCGAAGTTGATGTTGTCTGAACCCTGTCCTGTGCTAAGAAGAGAACTCAAGCCTGCTGTTCTCAGGGCACAGCATGAAAGGAAGATGTTTTGCCACTAGTTCTGCTTCCACTGACTTCCTTAGATGAAGACATCCTGAAATGTGGCTTCACCGGCCCTGGGATCATGTCCGCCTGAAGCCTAGTCTAGCTGTGAGTGTAGCAGAAGAACCAAGTCGGGCACAGAGTCGAAGGCACTCTGGCCAAAGGACACCCTTTCAGTCTGGCCGGTCACCAGCATGGCCAGCCACCAACACAGCACACACAGGCCTCTGGTTGGCCTGCTGCTGGCTCAGCACTGGTGAGTCACCAGGTGACAATGCCGCAGCCAGAGTCTCACTTGCGGAGCCTTGCCGAGCGGTGATGACCTAATTCAATACGCGTACTGGATTTGTACCCCTCAGGGCCAGCACGGCTCCACATCTGCCTGCAGGCTATATGTGAATAGGCCTGACTCAAACCCATCATTTTTTCTTCCCCATTTGGGAGGGCAGCTTTTCTCCGCTTGAGTGTTGGAATTCTATAAATCATTTCGCTCAGCCCCTGCCACCTCCGCTCCTGAATATTGAACCCAAACGTCTACAAAGGCCAAGCACATATTCTCCTGCCAAGCCACACCCCAGTCATAGTTTTATCAAGAAAGTATTGCCATGATTACCTGCTCAAGACTAAGCCTGTCAAGATTCCAGTATGGAGAGGGAAGGGGCTCATAAAGCCTGCCCTTAGCTGAGTCCTTTAATTTTGAAGGCTACTAGAGGGAGACTGTGTTCATGCCTTCATGGATGACCCACACCCATTCCATATAAGGCCTCAATAGACTCAATGGGTTAGATATAAAAATAAAAGAACATGAAGCTGGAAGGGAGATAAGCTGGGGGAGGGGGACCTAGAGTGTGGGGGCAGGGGCTGGGTTTGATAGGATGCACTGTATGTATTTATGAAGTTTTCAAAGAATTTGTAAGAAACATAATAAATACGTTAGGCTTTGAAGGTCATAGAATCCTTGTGGCATAGTTTACTTTTTGCGTACATACGTAACGCTTTAAAAATGGAAAAAAAATCCATTAACTTGACACATGAGCCAAAATGTCTTCCCAACCCATCTCCTGAAGGTAAAATGCTCATAGGGAGACAAGAGTCTGACACATGAAAACAGGTAACTCGTCATGCACAGTGAAGAACTCAGCAGACATGCAGATGAAAACTGCCCCGGCCCGAGGGCTGTAAGAGTAGAGAGGAGTACGAGTGAGATCGTGTGGGCTTCCACAGCTGTGCAACTCCGTAGCAGAGATGGATGGCGAGGAGATCTGGACAGAAGCTGGACTACAGGAGGAGAAAATTCTTGGAATAGATTATATTTTATGTACATGTGTGTATGATTTTTCCATTTGCATGTGTACAAATGCTTGCATTCATACATAAATATAAATCTACTCTTGGGGTTAGAACACTCAAGTTTCTCCAATGACATGGTCTCTGGAATTGGACAGGCTAAAACTTTTGCTTCTTTATCATTTCCTAAGGTGAACCCGATATAAAACAGGCTGGGCCCATGTGGTTTTGGTTAGCAGCCTTCATGGTGAGCTTCAGTCTCAGCAAGGAGTGGCAGGGATTCATAAACCCGTTCCAAGGATGGCAGATTTGGATGCTGTGAGGAGCTTTTTCTGTCCTTCTCTATTTAGCTAAGAGAAACCAAACTGTAATGCATTCATTTCACAGAGAAATTAGAAGACCAGAAGTCACAAAGCCAACCGCTCTACTACATTAACCAATCAAAGGGGAGGCTCCCTTTCGGCAAGGAGTACTAAGGACTGTCTTAGCAGAAGACCAGAGGAGCCGAAAGACAGGTGAAACAGTCATGCCCTGGTGTACCGTTGAAACCCATGACTACACTCTAGGCCGCCATTAATCCGCCTGCCAATAGTTCTTATCCCTCTTTTCTATCTTAGCACTAAGGAGTGAGACACATTTCATGTTTTCTCATCTGGTTTTAGATGTGAACTACTTATCAGAGACTTCCTGAGTGGGCTAAGTACTCAAAGCCAAATCTCTCCTTTCAGTTGGCCTATCTCGTTCAGGAGAGTGTTTCTCTGCCTAGCATGTACTTCATGCCAAGGGGTGCCAAGTGAGGGGAGTCCTGTGGCCATAAAAGATGGGACTGATGAAGACATATATTCTTTTTTATTTATCCATGCATCATTTTAAATGTGAAGCCGTGACTGGGATCTAGGAGTGAAAACCTGTGGGTTCCAAAGGCAAATGCCAAGGGCGGGTACCACTATGACTATCACTGCTCAAGCAACAGCCACTAGACTCCAGCGTTCCTCTACCCAGCAATATCACTCAGTTCTGAGCATGTTCCAGAAGGTCCAAAGGAAGACATGTCCTCCCTCCGAAGCCTCCTACTGCTTTTAACTCTGTTTCTGGTTTCAGTTAATTACCAAGTTCAGTAACTTCTGTCTGGCCACCTTCCTCATCTTTCTCTTCATCTCCTTTCATTTTTCCTGCCTTTGAGTCTTCATTTTCCCAAAGTGTATCGAAATCACAGTGCCCCTGTGTTTATTAATGTAAGGAGGGAATATAGGCTAGAAGAAACAGAATTTTTTCGTTTCTCCTCCCTGTTAACTCTGCAAAAACCACTACTCTATAAATTAGGTTTTTGAGATTGGAAGGGAAGAAGGAAAGGTAGTTTATGGGAAATGGTGCTTTTACTAATAAACATTTTACTAGCCAATTTGAAACACAGATCTGAGTTATAGTCATTTGTTTGATAAGTATGTATTTTGTTCAAGTGATTTTATTAAGTACCAGATATATGGAGCTATAATCCATTCCATATCAAGGGATAACAATATGAGTGGAAAACATATCTCTCTACAAGTAGTAAGAGACGTGCTTGAAATGGGTAATGGATGCCGCCATGACACTCAGAAAATTTCAGTCTACTGAGGGGAGAAGGAACGGGAGGGACGCTGGTAAATAGGAGAGTTAAAAAGAAATGGAGAAGCAGTGTGAATCTGACAAGCGAGTGCTGAAGGAGACTGCTTGCAGAGCAGGCGGTAGAGGGCTGGGTTATGCGGGGACTGACAGATCCTACGGGCTACGGCTTTGATAGGCTGGGTGTAGGACAGAGTTCAGCAATGTTCTTGAGCCAGTTTGTACCAGCTCACGGAGCCGTTTACGCAATTTTCCTCCTAGTTGTACTCAATGTCCAAATCTGTTTCCGTGATAACTTGGCATAGGTGGGATGGGATACTGAAATGCCAGAAACTGGCCAGCAGTGAAAGTTGGGGGCATCTACTATCTCCTACCAAGAGTTCGTTCTTGGCTTATTAGTACATGTGAGGGAAAGCAGGACCCAAGCAAGGGATTCCTTGAACATCATCCCAATGAGCGTGGACTTTACCCTGTGCCACTGAGGACTCCCCGGATTGTTGCTAGGGTTGCAGCTCTAAAAACAGGCCGATTTCTAGAAAGATTACCACATCACTCTGGAGACAGATTCAGTAGAGATGGTCTAATTTTATCTTATTGGCATCATTTTTTTAACACACAACAACAACAACAAATGTGTTAGAAGCAATAACATTTTCTATTTCTGCTTTATGAATGCATAGAAAGAAAGAAAATAAGAGACTGTTCATGAAGAAAACTGAGGCAGGCCAAATGATTCCTTGGGCATACTGAATCTCTTGATTAAATAGGTGTTGTTTGCACGCACACTAGCAGCTGGATAAGGCGCTTAAGGAATCCTTGAGCAAGGCCGGACTGCGGGAGAATGTCAACATGGATTAATGAATGAGAGAGGTTGTGTAAACGATTACTTAATCCCAGGGGAGGGTTTCCTGAGCCACTGGGGAACTGGGCTGAGGTTGACAGACAAGAACAAGGTTAGGAGGAAACAGAACATTAAGCAAACAATAGCTCGATTTCTTTTGTGATTTGCCTGCAGCTCAGAGTATGAAACAAAGCCTCACTAAAGCAAGGCAGGTAAAAGCAGCCACCCTGCCATCATGATTATCCACCCAATAACTAGAAAGGAGATCTTAGTTTATATTCCCAGACAAAACAGAAAATGTGGCTGTTTCTTAAGCTAGTTCTTGAACCTCTAATATATAGAGCATTAAATCATGTTCTGGGGGTTAAAACAGAGGCTTCTTGGGGCCAAAAATCCAGGGAAAGCTTTAATTAAAAGCAACACTTGTTTATGGAACTGTAGGTATTCACTTTCCCAGTAGTCCCCAACGCTTCTTTCCGTGGACTGATGAGCTCTCAGTCCAATTGTTGTTTTTTCCCTGACTGAGTCTCCTGCCGCCTGACAGCAATGGCCTTCACCATTGCTACCCTAGAGCCTATGAAAATTAGAAGGTTGGTTTTTCCTTTTTCAACAAGGAACTTTCTTCTCAGTAGGTGGGAAAATTGTCTCATGCGACACCACCTGTAAGGCTGGAATATGTTTAAGTTCTTTGTGTATCTGTCTCCAACTGAAAACTTAAACTTTCGACCTTTAACATCAATTACAAATTTCACCTCCTACTTTTAAACTACCGCTTAGATATCATGTTTTCTAATTCCAATGGATATCCTTACCGTTGGGACAATAATAGAGTTGAAATTGTATGTTATATGCCTAACTCTACCTGGAGTAACCACTTTCATAGCAATTACACTTAAAAAAGTCTGAGCTTAGTCGAGAGTAGGAAACAGAGCTAATTTTTTTCCCCACAGTGTCTCCACATAAATCCAATGTAATTGCTTTTTGTCAAAGTAAAATTATTTCTCAATCACTCTTACTAATATAGCTACTGCTTCTTGTTTGCCATGATGGTAGAGCCAGAAATTGGTTTCTTCTTAATAAATGATCAGTTGTATTCCATCCCATGGCAAACTCCCCATAGTAATTCAAGTTGCTAAGTACTGGGATTACCTAATGTGACCCGAGGTTCACCTCTCTTACTGCACTTTAGGACATTTCTAGACACTTACACTGTCTCGTATTGTTGAAAATATGAAGAAAACAGTTTCACTTTCCTATTATCCTATTCCAAAGTGTGTATATTTCTTACATCCACTTGCTCTTATAAACAGTCTGTTACACTCAAGATTCTGGTCACTTTACTGGAAAACAGAAGTCCTCTGCCTGTAATTACCAGCTGCAGGAAGGGACAAGCCAGTGACCTCCCTGACTTGTAGGCACAGGACCAAGCTCCAAAGATTAAGTGCCTCCTATTCCCTTGGTAAACACCAGTTCTTTGTTGGCAGAACAAAAGCGAACAAACAAGCACAGAAAAAAGGTGAGTGTTTCTTTGGATCCCTCAGACATATTTTTACACCTGCACTTCAGACCTTTGCGGCTTGTGCAGATGATGAAAACAACATTGTTTGCGATTTATTCATAAAAATACTTGGGCAAATTTGCCCAAGATTTTATACGCCTATGATTCCTATGTTCTTTCTTTACTGTTTAAATATATAGAATCATTTCTGGAGACTTCTCAGATCAAATCAACACTATTTGTCGTCTACGGTCTATGATGCAGATGCTCGGTAGTAACGCATGGCAAAAGCCTCTCTTCTGAGACCTTATCTCATTTAGGTATCTGCATGATTAAATACATACAAGCAGATGAAGACCATTAACGTGGAAGAGAAAGGTTTGATGTGTGTGCAGCAAAGATGAAGGAATCGACAACACAAAGATGGTCCTGGTCTGAAAGCACACACAAGGACATTCAGGAGGTGCTCATGAGTTGGGCATGGGTCCTGGAAGGACATTCAGGAGGTGCTCATGAGTTGGGCATGGGTCCTGCAAGGACATCCAGGAGGTGCTCATGAGTTGGGCATGGGTCCTGGAAGGACATCCAGGAGGTGCTCATGAGTTGGGCATGGATCCTGGGAGGACATCCAGGAGGTGCTCATGAGTTGGGCATGGGTCTTGGGAGGACATCCAGGAGGTGCTCATGAGACGAGCATGAGTCCTGGGAGAACTTGGCTCCCCCTTGGCCTCTCAGCCACATGATCCTCATGAACAGGAAACACTAAAAAAGGGATATAATTATGAAGGGTACACTCTGCCAACTCAGAAGGACAATGTGACTCGGGCTACCCCATCACCACATCGCCTCAGATTCCATTACTGTGCATAACGCTGAGGGCTTCAAAGGGACTTATTTTCGTGTTCTTTGAGTTGCATGATTCCTCATCACAGGACTCATGAGTAACGGGAGAACCCTTTTCATAGGCAGAAGAAATATCTCCAGAAATACAGAGTGTTGGCATCAAAGAGAGGCAGGGGACCAAGGAAGAAGAAATCCAGCCTAACAGAAAACCTATCTACTTCCAAAGAAGCTGATGGGATGCTAGGCTAGAAGAGGCAGTGGGCGAGCACAGCCGATATAGCTATAGCTCCTAGCCATGCACGCATTACCTACTTCATGGTAAGCTTTATTAAAATATATTGACAATTTTGGATAACAGGATGTATTTTAAAAAGTTAAACTCTCAACAGGGCACTGCACCTTCTAATACTTTTGTGAAGTACAAATTAATGTGCTTTCATGGCTCCAACCCACTTTAAAAAGTTAAAATTAAATGTGGCAGTTTATGGTTCAGACACAAGGCTATGAAATGGCTCTTGATTATTAGCGTATTAGACACTTGGCTTATGTTTGCCCAAAACTAAACATGTTAAAGATATAATGCTTTATCTATAGTCTAAAGCTTCATGTAAAAGTTAACTTTTATCACTCTAGAGCAGTCTGTTAAGATTAAACCGTAAAAAAATATTGCCTTTCATTTATATTCACAAATTATGTCGTATTTCGTGAATTACAGGACGCCTTGTCGACAGAGTGACTCGGACATTTGCTGTCATCTCCACTAATCCATTGCTGCATGAGGAAAGGGTCAGGTAGAGTTAGCTTCCTGTTGCCCTCCTATCAAGAGTGAGCACTCAGTGAGTAACTATTGCGCTTCCTACTGAATCCTGGCCACACAAAACTCCTTTTCCTCCGACTCTTGCTGAAAATAGTGTTCACAAGTATCTGCCCATCTTATGCCTTAAAGAAAACAGTTCGACTCGGGCACTTAGCTTAAACTAATGAGATGAAAGAACAAGCTTGCAATGTAATTAGTTGAAAATAAATGGAAAATATTGCACATTTTGTTGTCAAGGTAATTTTTAGAGACATTCATTTTTTGCTATCGACTCCCGCTGCATTAGTGCTTGTAACCTGTTTAGTGCATTAGCGCTGAACACTATTGATTCACTCAGAGCTGGTGGGCCAGCTCAGTCCCGCTTTGTCCCCAAATCCTGAGTGCCTCTTCACCTTCAGTGCGAGCAGGCTCCCCGTGAGATGCTAAGAGCTAATCAGATATTTCAAATGTAAACTATCAGCAGGAAATTTAGCCTTCAGATGTATACTTTTCTGGTACGCAGACCTACATTCTAGGCCACCGTGAATCATCTCTGTGTTCTGTCCTGACAGCACGACAAACTGAATTTCCATAAAGCCGGCTCTACAACAGAAAGCTTGCCAAGCCCCAAATGACCTTAATTCACCCCTTTTACCTAGAGTGCAGTCCAAGTGTCACCTGCCATTTAATGGTCTCTGACTGATGAACTTTTCGACAATGTGTCCAAATAGGATAAGTGAAGTGCAACAGTGTATCTTTTTATTCTATACTTATATGACCTGTAAACCATCTTTCCCCACCTGTGAACGTGGAGAACCGTTAAAACGAACTCTTATTCTATGTTAGCATGCACTAGTTAGACCTTCCCCTTTCCTTTTCTTTCTGGAAGATGGGCCAATCTTCCTGAAGTGCTGTGTGCACGCACTTCATCTGCTACTACATTAGCCTAGGTCCCAGGTAAGTGCAGAAATTGCTTCCCCAAGGTAGAGCCTGGCTCATAGAATTGGAAGTCAATACTGCTCAGCCAGTGAGTCATAAGCGAATGAGCCCTCCTGGAACGTTTTAGCTTGAGGAAAAATATATAATTAGCAGACTGGAATGTATCCAGGATCCTAGAATCAATTACCACATCTATACAAAAAAAAAGTCAAGGGAAGGGAGTTTTATTGACTCCAAGAGTAGTCAAGCCTTTGGTTTCTTTTCTCTGATACTTTTGAGTCCTCCATGGGCCCTGGGGATGTGACTTACAGCACAAACATGGGCACTTGGTCATTCTGTGTCCACTTTATCAGTATTTGTGCTAGTGCACAGACAAGTACCAGCAGAAATTCCTTGTAAGTCCTCTCTTAATTCTGGCAGATCCTTGTTTTTCTTGTTTGAAAGAGGAGATAAGGAACCAGGGAGGGATGGCCATTGATAAGACCAAAGTCCGGAGAAAGGGTGCAACACCCAAAATTTGAAATACTACAGTAAGTTTAAAAAATGTTATTACTCAATAGGTTATTATCCTTATCAACATAGGGGGTTCCTCATGCTTCCAGTAATCTCTTACTAAGGAATGTGGGACTGGAATCATCACATATCGGTGCCTTAGCTTCAGAATTTTACCTTTTTCAAAAGTCACCTTTAAAATCCATTTCTTCTCCTGTTAGACTTATTATCCAATAAGTAATACAGAAATTTCCTCAAATGAATCACCACAGAGGGATCAGCAACTTAACACAGTCATGCCCTGCTTTAAAGGAGAGTATGAACAGGAAGCACCCTTAAAATGCAGGGACGTGGTTAACCTCAGCTACCTGACACATGGGAGATGCTGTTACTCACATCCTGAGTAAGTACCCTCCCCAGGTAAAGGCTACCTGCATTGCTGGCCAGAGTTCCAAATTGAACCGTGACCTTTTGATTTTGGTTTAGGAAAGCATTATATGGTGACATTTTAGAATCTTTTTGGGGATGGGTTGAGGGACAGACATGTGACGGTTTAAGGGGGTTAGCAGGGATGAGGCAAAGGCAGGAGGCACTAATGGCTCATTTGCTACTTTATAAAAACACCCCTGGGGTGTGCCCAATGAACTCAGAGAATATTATGAAATTTTGGAAAGAAATTCATTTTAAGTTTCTCTTAGATTAAAAAAAAATTACACTGTGCCATTTTGTATGCCATAGACAGCATGGAGAATTCAAACAAGGCAGGAAGCAGCAACTTGCCCAGTCTGGAAGAGAATAGAGGCAACAGCTATGGAAAAGAAGCAAGTGAAAATTAGTACAGTTTTAGTTAATTTTTTTAAAGTAAAATACATCCAATCCTTGTACCTTAAGGGTTTTCTTTCTTAAAAGATTTGCTTTGGAGCAATGTTTAGTATCAAAAATGAAGACTCTTCAGTAATAGTACACAGAGGGTAACTTTCCCTCATTCTTGGACACAGGAAGTAACTTTGGAATGTGACTTTACATGTTTCACTCCTAATATGAAATGCATTCTCGTGAGAGCACTACGCTGTCTAAATGAGCCATGGCAAACCGATCGGATGACTTGGATGTTAGTTCTGATGCTGACTCCACAGCTACAATTTGAATAGTGTGGGAGATTACAGATACATGGCCCATAGAGAGTTATAAATCTCTGCTTATTTTATTAAATATTACAAGACATGCCCTGAGGAGGACAGATCAATAATGGACCTTGTGGTTTCCTGATGGAATGCTGCAATTATTTCCTTCCATTACAACTTAAATGTAACTCAATTTTACCCATCTATCATCTTTACGATAGTGATAAGAAACATCCCCGAATGTTTGCTTTTCTGCTCATGCCTAATTCCTTGTTTGCATCTTGTTTCGCGATTCCTTCTTATTGAAAACCGTGGCGATCCCTTTCCTTTCTCCCTCTGACTGCTTGGAGTGGTGACCCTGTAACTCTGGCACTCAAGAACGGAGATGGAAAATTACTACCTTTAGCTTCCTTTATTTTGGGAAGCAGTTGGCTACTCTTTGAATTGGAGTACAAGTGATATTTGAGAAACAAGGAAGTGTAATAAAAACAACCTACGTGGCCGACTTTTTCTGGAGCTGTATTGCTATATATATATATATATATATATATATATATTATTTACTTTTTAAAATTCATTTTACCTACCAACCACATTTCTCCCTTTCTCCCCTCCTCCTGCTGCGCCCCACTTCCCCCCAACTCAGCCCATCACTCCTCAGAAAGGGTAAAGCCCCCCATGGGAAGTCAACAAGGCCTGGAACATTCAGTTGAGGAACAAGGCCCTCCCCTCTGCATCAAGGCCGAGCAAGGCATCCCACCACATGGTGTAGGCTTCAAAAGGCCAGCTCAGGCACCAGGGATAGGATCCGGGTTCCACTGCCAGGGGTCCCACCAACAGACAAGTTCTTAAGGCAGAATTTGACTTTTTAAGTATATAAGCAGGATATCTTACTGTACCAAGGCCAGTTTAAAATTTAAGTCAGAGAATGATTTTCCTAAGGGTCACGCAATTCGATTCCATGGTTGTCCCTATCAGCGTCAGCCCACTAGATAGTAATTAGTTTTCTGGAGTTTGGTCACTCATAACATATAGAGAGGCGTGAAGCCTCTCATGAGACACGGAACCTCAATACGCCCTGTTTAAAAAGAAACTGATCATTTGAATTCATCTCTCTTTATATAAGCATTTTATAGTAAAGCTGTCATTTAATGTGAGCACAGGACCAAGCCAGGACTGTTGGGTATTGTGCCTGCCCATGTGATAGGTTCCACATGAGGCTAGACCGTCTAGAGAACGTAAAGAAAGTTCTCAAGGACACCAGGTAGGAAACCGTGGGTTGCAGGCCCGAACGTGGACCTAAGGCTCCTTCCATTAGGTTATACTGATTCCCAAGAAGGTAAATTTCTAGTCATCTTATTGTGCCAGGTCGATGACGGAATCACTGCACGTTTTGTGAACATCTGCAAAAAAGGCTGTGCTACCTACACGTTGCGGATGGAACCCGGATTGCAAGAAGTTAAGCAGCAGGTGGAAGTCACACACGTGTTCTGTCTGCTACTAAACCTCACTTGCTACCCCCACAGCAGATCCACTATCCATTATTAAGATGACCAAGATGCCACTAAGCACATCACCGACATTCAGGACAGATCCTCATGCCCAGCAGTTGGCGAATACAAAACAGACTCTATGTTACAATTGTTTGTTTGTTTTTATGCGTCATTTTGTTTTGCTCTGGTATATTTTAATCTTACTGTTTTTTTTTATTTTTACATATTGCTTTTCCTTGTTTTTATCTTGAGGGAGAGATAGCTGGGGCAGAGAACATGAGGTTGGGTGGGTAGGGAACTGGGGAGAGAATCTGGAATGATTTGGGAAAGGGGAAATAATATGATCAAATATATTGTATGGAAACAATTTTAATTAAAAAAAAAACTAAAGAAAAAGATGACCAAGATGTTGGGGAAATATTTACTACAAGTTAACTTTTTTAGATGTTTACACAATATAGGGATACTTTGATAATGGACTCTAAAGAGTGCAAGGCATTAATGGAATTATATAAAGAAACTTGCCTATCTCAACATGCATTGAAAATCTTTTCTAACATGTAGTATTACAAGTCTCCAAGTGAAATCCATGGCATCCTCACAGAATGAGACTACTGCTCCTGTGGGATTTTTAAATGGGTCTCCTGCTCACCACTGACTTACATTTGCAACCATTGTCTCAGTTAGCTCACTAAACTATTTTTTCCTGGACTTGCAAGTTAATGAATTCCTTACGTATGATTGGTGGAGATTCTAGTAATTTGAAGTGGATTAAGGGATTTATAATGCTATTTATCTCCAAACAGGAGGAAGAGGGTTTTTTTTTTTCCTCCTAAAGTTGAGTCATTACAAAGTTTCCATATTATAGGGGCGTTTTCTCAATGATTATATTTTGCTCAATAATAGCTAAGAGACTATGCATTAGCCTAAGACAACATGAATCCATACTAAATTGAGATGCTTATAAAGATTCACCAATGAATGGGTTAAAAAAAAGGCAAGAAAGATATTTCAAATGAATTTGAACTTGTGGATGGGCAAACTAACAGAATTCACAGTTATATGTCATTATAAATAAGCTCTTATTGTCTGTTGTTGAATTTACTGATATATTTAATAAGAAAACTTAATATTTGGTATTTTAAATGTTTCTAAACTTTTCATAGGATGTCTCTAAATTTTTAAGACAAAAAAAATTTAGACATAAAAATGACGCAAAATACACATTGATAAAAAATAAGCTCTTTAAAAGCCACATTCAAACTAACCAAAAAAAAAGTGCAAATCAAGACTATATTCTTAGCTCTGGCTGTCTTTTAACTCCTACTGTAGACCAGGCTGGCCTTGAACTCAGAAATCCGCCTCCAGAGCCCTGGGATTAAAAGTGTGCACCACTGCTGTCTGGCCTAAGATTCTATTCTTATAGAAGGTCCATTATAGCCAGCAGTACTAGGATTCCACGGATGGGCACCTGCAGCTTGAGATAAGCTCCCAGAAACTGAATTATATGTAGAGACCAGCTCAGAAATACAAATAAGGCATGGGTGAAAATGATGTGCTCTCAGAATTGTCGATGACTCAAAGGGGTTTTCCTGTGGCAGATGTGAAAAGATGCTCGTTAAGACCGTGACTAGATACATTCATGACATGTGAGGGGAGAGGGAGCCGCATAACATCATCAATAAGAAGTTAAGCCTGAAACACCTGCTGTATCCCCAAACAGACAACCGTCTTTCCTGGTACCTAGTGCTTATGCTGCAGTAGAGATATGTTTTATATACAGTGGGGAGATAGGAGGGTAAAAGCCCCTCTGATGGATCTTATCACACAAACTGAGGACTGGGCAGGAACCTAAGTAGAAAGGTACCACCATAGCATACTTCAGCTTGTCCAAAGAACACTTAAGTCTGTCCATGCAATATTAGAGATATTAATATCAAAACTCCTCAATGTGTGTCTAGTCATGAAACTTCATGCTAAAATAAAGACTCAATTCCAAGATCTCATGAGAAGGGTCACCTGATATCTGACCAAGTTAATCCAGTCCGAACAAAGCAGACTCGTCTTATTTCTTAAAGACTCCGTAATTGCTCAGGTCCTGTAAATCATTTTCTTCTTGCTGCCTTCATTTGAGGACAAAGCTGGGATATGACTGCACGTTGGTCACTGGAACACTTTCTGTGGACCAGGTATGTGAGAACAGTGAGTAGCCTCGGTTTCAGAAGAATTTAAGCCGCTAGTAAGCGGAGAAGATGAACAGGCAAATAAAGAATGGAGCTTCGCCGGTATTTGTCTTTATGGAATTTGGCCAGTGCAAAACTTGGCTTCCCTTACAAGGAGACTGTTGGCAAGTTACATCTCGTTTCCCACAAGAATTTTTGAGATGGGGGTGATAATGGTTTCAGGTGTGGCTTTTGGGGCATTTTTCCTGCGTGATAAAACTAGCCTGCATTTTATTGGATAATCTTGCCTCTTTGTTCCCTCTGGAAAACTAAAAAATGTCAAAGCAGGTAAGATAAAGTTCAGGAGGTTCTGAGACTTTTTAAAATGAGTAAGAACATTTACAACTGGGAGGCTGAAACGCACAAAATAAAACAACGAGATAAGATACCGGTATGCTCCTGCAAAGTCGACTGTCTTTTTTAACTTTTCCAGGACAAAATCCAAGCATCAAGCCCAGCAGCCCTGGAAGCCCTGGAGGAAGTCCCATAGGCTCTTTAAAGTCACGATGCTCAGCTAGCTTGCTGGGTGCAGGGAAAGTGCGCTCTCTAAGACGCCCTGAATATTACACTTGCACTTTGGAATCCCAGGTTTCCGAAAGCCCTCCGGCTTTCTTCTCTTCTTTTGCAGTATTTTCCACTGAAGAAGTGGGAAGCCTGATGAAGAACTCCATTGTGTCTTACAGAGTTGGCAACGTTTATTAAACACACGAGGGGGCAATATGCCTTAGTTGGGACTGGCATGGGTGTGGTATATGTATTATCAGACTTTGGAGGGGAAAGGAGGGATGTTTTGTCTTTGTTTCAGCAAAGAATGTATTTTCTGCGTTCCATAAAACAGGTAAGTAATTTTGCACATAGAAAAGTATCCTCGGTGTCCCATCAAGAGCCAACCAGATGTCGTGAATGCTCATGCCCCAGTTGAGCTGCGGTAGAATTATACGCTTTCTCTTATCCAGTTCATTTATGTTTCTCCTAGTTGCAGTTAGAACCTCTATTTCTTACAGAGAAAACTGTCTGGACAAGATACACATTTCCAAAACCCAAATGTCTTTAGACAGGATTCAATGGGACACTATCTGTTCAGTTATGGTCACTGGGGGTTACTGGGTTAGGAGGCACAACCATGCTATATATGCAAATCTAGGCTGAACACAACTTCCAAGGAGGCAATGGACTCCCTAGGTCGGCACTCGCCCTCTGTCACTAAGGGATCAAATGACTTTATTTAATTGTGACACCAATGGTTTTCCTATGCTCTCCTGTTAAAGCATCATTTTTAGTGATAATCAATCCAAAACAAAAAGTGCTATGCAGGAATGCACATCTAAGTATTAAAACTATTTTTTCTTTTAGTTATAGTATTGCCCCGCCTCTGTGTATGTGTGCGCACGTGCGTGTTCATTCACACATGTGCATGAGCTGGCTTGCATGCATGCATTCTCGGATGCATTTCTTGTGTGGGCACATGGAGACCAGAAGGGAACCTTGGGTGGCACTCCTCAGTACCTGTTTGTTTTTAATTTATTATTTGAGATAAATTCTTTCTCATTGATCTAGAGAGTGCCAAGTAGGTTAAACTGACCGACCAGTGAGCCCAAGGCATTTCTATTATTAGTGCTGGGACTACAAGCATGGACCACCCCTGTTTTCTTCACATGGGTTCTTGGAATGGATCTCCACTCCCCATGCTTACACAACAAACATTTCACTGATCAAGCTACCTCCCCAGCCCCACATAAATTTCACAAGATACTATTTTAATCAGTAATGAAGATCAATTTCCTAACAAAGAATTTGTAAACATTTTGGATACAAATCATTGGCTAACCACAGAGATGCCTTGGTATCCCCCGCCCTGTTTTTAGATTGGCGTTTATTCTGCTTTATACCTAATTTTAAGACTTACCCTGTTGAAACAGTGCTCATGGTTGGGTCCATAAAAATGCTGGAGACATCTCACATTGTTTTTGTTGACAATCTTGTTGAAGAACTCATTGACATATTTGATGGGGAACGCGCAGACGGCCGATCGATTCATGGGTTCAGCAGAATCTGGCTTGCTTTGTGCGAACACGCCGTAGAGAATGTCATCATTCGGGCTGGCACCTATCTGCTTAGCAAGATTGGCCCCTGGCTTCCCGACATAGGCGGCTTGGAGGATGTTGAACACTTCCTCCCTTGTGGATCTCTTTCTTCTTTTCTCCGTGAGAATACACTCCAGAGGCATTTCCATGTAGGAGTGCAACCCGGAGTCTACAGAGCAGAACCTGATTATCCTCGTGTGAAAAGTCTGAGCGTCTAGGGTTTCCTTTTGGACAGTCAGAAAGTAAATAAAATGTTTGCTTTCGAAGGCATGTATGTACTTTATGGGGTAGGACTCCCGGAATTCAGGTAAGACATCAATATAGGACTGGTCTGTCAAAAACTTAAAACCATCCTGGGTTTCCTTCAGCCGTCTCACCGATATCGAATGCAATGAACGATCAGGAAGGTAGGTCGAATTGATCGTATTCCCCACAAAGAAATTGATGAACCTGTCCTTTTCAGACAGGAGGACTTTGGCTCCCAGGGCACTCACGACACAGTCAGGACACTGACCTGACTCTTCATCCACATCTGGGGAGAACATGCAGTGAACCTCAGACCGTATGTCAGCCGGGTTGTCAGGAGGCAGGACATGCCGCTGGCAGGTACCTCTGCTGACGCTGCCACAGCTGATGAGCTGATCGTCATAGTACGTGTCGACGAGCAGAGCCATGTTGACGTTGTCTTTCCAGACGCCTCCTGAGGAATTGGCATTGCCGCTGCAGTCCTGACATGGAAAACAATCTGGGTGTTCCAACACGGGCCCCGTCCGGTACTGCGATACCTTCTGAAGGTCTTGGTCATTTAGAACATAAATGTAGTTTGTGGCTCCGAGGTAAATATGATGCCCGTTCAGAACGACATTCTGGATGGGGGTTTCTGAGGTGAAGTTGGGAAGCTGATACTTCATGTTCACATTCATCCCGGACTTCACGAGAGCCTCCTTGCACTCCCCATGGCTCCTCTGCACCAAGGTCAACAGCAGCACCAGAATGCCAGGTGATAGCACGGTGGGGGCCTTCATTGTGAGAAGCGGATCTGCCAAGACACGTTCAAGCAAGAGCTGCTTAGTCGTCATTAGAAACAAAGAAGAAAAATGGAAGCCCTGCTCCAGCTTCGCTGGCAGAAATAACATTTCCTCATTGGAATTTTTACATAGAATGAAAACAAAAACTGCTAGCTAGCGTCTCATAGAGATGCATTGTAGGACTGGACATGACTCCACACAGTTTAATTTTAGAAGTCACGCCACAAGCGAGTAGTTTTCAAGGGCCATTATGGGACGCAAACAACGTTCTGTGTTGAGGCCCATGCGGCAATGGAGAGCCATTCAGCAGTTGAATAAGGAACGCAGTGCATTCTTTCTTAACCCCTTGCTGGTTGCTTAATGTGGTTTCATATCTGTGGCTAATGACTAGGTTGACACTTAAATTTTCTTGGTTAGTCAAGGAAAGGAACTGTGGTTCAGATTCATTTGTTCTAGAAATCACAGGAGGCGTTGTTTCCTCGGGAGCATGTAGAATTACTAGGCTAAATTTAGCTTCCTTGTGGAAGAAACCAATCATAAATCCTAGAAGCGAGCGGTCACATGCTGTTTATAGGATTTTTGTGTGTGCGGAAAAGGTATGGTTATAATTGGCTGTGGCTAACCTATTGTTTCAGACAGACAAATGCTTGATGTAAGATCACTAGGAACAGCTGACTGAAATGAGTGAAGTAAAATTTAATCTTCAGAACTGAAGTTTTAGAATTATTTCCCAGGGGAAAAAAACAACATATTGTTCATTATCAAGTCAAAAAAGCTCTTTAGTCCCAAGAACATTATTTCAGCATTCCGTGGTATACACATGGACCAGTGTTTCTCCCAGGAAGCATGACTGGCTTGTTATTCAGGCTAAAGATGTGCAAACTCTGCTAATAATAGCTAAGGGCAGTGGTAGGCTATTGTTTTGCAAAGAGAGTACTTAGGATGAAAGCAACTAATTACCTAACACTTGTGTTTTCTGACAGGACTGAAGGGGGTTTCAAACCACATTTGGCATTACAGCTATGGCAAAGACTAACCTTGGACCTATGAAACCACATCCAGTATCACCAAGCAACTAACGTGTGATTGGCTCTGTGTTTACACTAAGGAAAATGGAAACATGATTCCTGCTTTTCAGTGAGCCTAAAAACCTGGCTAATAATTAACACACAGAGACTGATGACTAAACTACCTGTCATTACAGCACCCCATATAGCACAACCCCCAAGCTACAAGCATCAAGAAAAGGAAAGATGGCTTCTGTATGGGATCATAATATGAGACATAGCGCACACTCCTTATGTTAGGAGGTCCATTAGGAGGACAGCTTCTGTCTGACTCATTCATTACTGTATTCCAAGAAATGGATGCTGGGGTGCCTGGAACACAGCTGGCGTTCCACAAATATATACGGAACCTGTGTGTAAATAAAAGATAAGCAGCAGGTTCAGAAACAAGAACCTGGGTCCTAACGTTTCGACTTTGGTTCTAATAAGTTTCTAAAAATTGAGAGCCTTAAAGAGATGATTGACCAGTAACTATGGCCTAGAATGGAGCAAAGGAGGGTAATCAGCAAGATGGTGGCCCCGGGAACAGAAGGAGGCAGTGAGAGGCACCATTCAGTAAGTAAGACTTGCCACCTGGCTGGACAGAAGAAAGGGGAGGTGGAGATGATCGGGAGTCATCTGGGCCGAGGTAGAATGAGCTACACAGCAGGCAGCAATAGGAAGCTGGCTGAGAGATATGGGTTTTGAAGCCTGCTGAGTATAATTAAGTGATGGGAACCGAGTAAAGGTTCTACTGTAGGAATGGCTGGAAGGGCTCACTCACATCATTTATCAGGAAGCAGATGCTTGGAATACGTGACGAATGGAATTTCTGAGCAGACGGAACATCTATGCCAAGGAACAGAGGTGAATAATGAAAGCCTCGGAGGAAAGCTGCCCTTATAGATGGGAACATGACTGGCTCAGGGGAGACACATCTGCTTCCGGTGACACAGTAGTAGCCGGCGGAAGAAATGCAAATCCAAAACTTGGGGTACTTGGTACTTCATTTAGCACAAGAGAAATAAACTTCAGGTATATGCATAGAAGTGAGAGTTAAGACCTAGGTTGGTGTGCCTGTGGTAGGACTAGAAGGAAAAGAGGTGGCCAGTGAATTATATCGGGGCAAAAACCTACATTAAAATAACTGAGCAGAGTCAAGAAGGCATTGAGGCATCAAGAGCCAGCACTACTCCAGTGTTACAGAGGCCAGGCAAGGGTCTCAAAAAGACCACAGTCTGTATATGTGTGTAGTTGCTGACCTTCAAAAGAGTGGTTTCAATAGATTTAACAGTAGTTTTCAATACTGTTAAGGTGTAAGGGAATATGTGTTTTGAGGAAGTAGATTGTTCACTTAAGCAAGAACTAGCAGAAGGCAACAGCAGTTGCTTGGAGTTCACTGTTAAATTAGAAAGATGCATGCTTATTTGCAAGACTTCCACCTCTACCAACACTCATTTGGTACAGTGCCTTTCTCTGGAAAACTCATGGTTCCTTGGAAGAGGCAACGAGTGTGAGTAGAAAGGAAACCAGACAGCAAATGAGGCTAGAATCAGTCCTCAAGGGGAGAGTGAATGAAGATTCCTCACAGACAACCAGTTTTGTGCAAAGCAGAGACCCAGTGGAGAGCACATGGCGTGGGCAGGACAGTGGCAAGTACTCGACTCTGAGAAGGGGGGGTGACAGGCACAAGTGAGGGACAAAGCTGATGATGCAATATTCCAAACAATATTCCCGGAACATAAGAGAGGTCATGTTCTCCGATACAACTAGAGAGAAGTCACATGACAGTACAGGAACAGCGAGAGGTTCAGAACATGATACCTCTGTGTTCTAAAAGTAAATCAGAGTGCACAGACATGTGCTTCAAGAATGGATAGAGAGGAGGGACTAGGGACTTCAGCTGGATGAAGAGCCTGTAAACAGAGATCAGTAAGGAAGTAATAAAAGAACCACTCTAAGGGTTCCTTTGAGCCCCAGTGCTCCTTTAAGGTAAGATACAATCAACATTCTCTGACTACCTCTTCACATTCAGGAAAGAGAAGAAACCTCGTGTAGACAGTTGAAAACACACTTGTCTTTGGGGTTCACATGAAGGGAGCTGGTTGAGGATAAAGACTTTGAGGTGATGTGTAGCAAAGCCAGAGTGTCACTGATGTACCAGAGAGCAAAGCAAAGCTTCAATAAGATAAATTACTGGGAGAAGTATAAGCCACAGAACCATAAAAGCAACAATAACATGCATTGTGTGCTTACCACGTGCTGGGCATTCTGTTAAACCGTCTCGTTTCTCTTCAGAAACATCCTGTGAAGAAGGAAGTATGGTTAGCCTCCTGCTCTGGATGAGCATGTCTGTCAGGAGTCACCCAGTGTGATACTCAATTCCACGCCTAGCAGAGAGTGGCCACCCTCGGATGCTTCCTCAACACTGAAGCAGCGTCCAGAACACAGGGGTCAGAGCAGAGCAAAAGTTTCAGAATCATGTTTCTGACCCTGGCCCTTCCCTGTCTAGCCATGTGACTTAAGGCCATCCATCTACCTCTGTGGCCACTGTCCACTACCCTCATGTGATTGTTCTTAAGTATCAACAAGAGGGGAGATTTGGAAGACATATGATCATTTTAAAGTATATGTAGAAAGACTAGGAATTAAACTTACTATTTAACATATCCTTCTCAGTTGTTTTGAAATATTCTAGAACATTTTGGGGGCCAATGAAAGGAAGAAGAATGAATGAATAGAAAGGATTAGGGGATAAATTCTCTCACCAATCCAGACTATATTATATGAAACTTTAAATGTTTTCTCAACGTGACATACATCAGTATGTCTTCCAAGAATGGGAACACTGTTTCTGTATTTTCTCCAAAAAGTATGATGTGAGGGAAATAAATGAATGCTTTTTTCCAAAAGGAAGTCCAAACAATATTATAATTCATTTGCATCTAAGTTGATGCCCATTAAAGCAGCACTGACTATGCCTGGCTTCTAGTTTTTCTCTTGTGAAAGAAACTTCAAAATGATCTTTATTTTATTTTATACAATCTGAGGGATTACGTAATGTTTTAGAAGTAAGGATCGTGTTCTAAGGTTGATACATATGTCACTCACTGTGCTACTGCTGAACTAGCGAGGACTCGGCATATGTACAAGGTAGCTTTTTGTTATCTCACTGGATGGGACAGCAAAGCAAAAGAAAGCCAGAAGAGAAGGATGTAATTAATCATTTAATACATTCCATTTTCTTAACCATCCCGTTAATTAAGACTAGTCTCTGTTTACAAAGCTGTATGTTGATGAGACCTGAGTGCCAAGTGCAGACTCTGGTGCCAAATGTACAACCACATACTCTGGCCAGGTGCATTGTGGGACTCAGCCCATTTGTGAGGATGGCTCTGTGAATTTGATAATAGATGCAGATTAGCGCAGTGCCTAGCCCATGGTAGGTCAACGATTGTCCTATGTTATCACTGTTTGTTCATAGTCCCAGAAAACATAGATGGGCATCTATAATGTGCAAGATACCAAGAAGAGGGCTGACGATTCAAAGATGATTAAATAAATTACTTTCCAATTATCAGTGGGAACAGAAACTAGTAGGGGAGGCAAGCAATCACACAATAGTTTTTAAACTCAAGGCAAGAAGTTCAAAGAAGAGAAACGTAGCCTGGCTATGGAGTTAAATGGGCGTGGCGATCAATTATCTTTTCCTCCTTAGGAATCCATAATTTTGAGAAGCAGAACCCAGCTAGAGTTGTGGCAACAAAGATAAGCTATATGACCCAAAACAAGTCACTCAGTTTCTTCCGCTTCAGCAGCTTCCTAATTTGTCAAATGAATTTTGAATAGTAGCATGCTAGGGTCCCCTGGTACTGGCTTAGCACACCTATTTTGTGTGTCTCTTCTCAGTTTCTATTTCAGTGACCTTATCTTAACAACCAAAATCAGCATGAGGGGACTGCTACATCATAGGAACTGGCAAATACCCCAAACTAGAGCTCTGGCCTCCCACACAGGGATGGTTATTAACTATGTACTGGCATTCCTGAACTCAACTACTGAACTCCAAAGTATGCTCTGAGTGTAACAATTCTGATCTCAGAGATATTTTTGCTACAATTACCTGTCACGCCGGTGCGACCAACTTGCCTATATTACTCTTGCTTCCCAGCTCTGTGCCAGACCTGGCTATGCCTGAAATTGTAGTGTTTATAATGGTAGTGACTCCAGACACACTCACTTCCCTTCTATTTTCGTCTTGACACATTTATTTCTGTGATGTCTCTGAATGAGACTTTCAACCCAGAATGTCTTTTCACCACTTCTGCCTCATTTTTTCTTTTGAAATAGTGCTAGTCATTTCACTTTTTTAAAAAAATTAAATGGAACATATAAAGATGATTCAAACAGACTGACTAATTCATTCTCCTGAAGTCTGGCACACAGCAGATGGCACTGAATCACCTATAAAGCATTTCTTTAGATCTCTGCCGTTGGCAGCAAGGATACTCTCACTAACCAAGCATTTCCTGTAAATGAGCACCTCGGTGCCATCTTGGTCATAAACCTGGGGCATTTATGAGTCCTTACATTAGAGACAGCCTGTTAACTATGAGTTCAGGCTCCGCCCAACCTCCCAAGTTGCCATTCAACTCTTCTCAGCCACTTCTTGGTTTCGAGTTTTCGCATGAAAATACCTTGCATTGGTCATATCATCCCTCCCAAAACTAGCAATGGGGTGGGTTCTCAGGCTTTTGTTGAGTAGCACCTGTGCCGCTAAGCCACTGTACCAGCAAGAAGTAGTGTTGTCCTCAAAGATTGATTCCTTGGGGATAATCACAGCAGGCACAATGAGACACTTCTTAAAGAGGAAGACTTTGTAAACTTTGGCACAATTAACTTTGCTTTGGGAACTGATTCTTCTCAAAAGTCCCAGTGATGTAGAGCTATGTTGAAAACACTTTTCAGTTTGTGAGATACACTCAGTTATACCATCTTTTCTAGTTGGTATATATAAGATAAACATTATTCTCATTTTGTTTCAGATGACATATATGTTTAAAGAGAATAAAATGTTAGCTAAATGCACACAAAAAAACCAAGGTCTCAAAAAAAAAAAAAAAAAAACCAAACCCAAGGTCTCCTTGGTATTTCTAATTTTTAAAATATATGATGCTTATTTGAAATGTTTCTCTTTAGTAGCATTTCTAGGGCAAAGACTTCATTCAGAAGACACAGAAACACTTATTTACACCTGCTTAGCACCCATTATTTCTTCCCCAGAAGCTCTTTTTTTTATTGAGAAAAAAAAAAACGTTTCCCCCTCCTCCCCGCCTCCCATTTCCCTCCCCCTCCTTCCACCCTTCTCCCCCTTCCCCCACTCCTCTCCCCTTCCCTCTCCAGTCCAAGGAGCAGTCAGAGTTCCCTGCCTGTGGAAAGTCCAAGGTCCTCCCCCCTCCGTCCATAAGCTCTTTTGAGAACTCTCTCTGCCCCGTCTACTGAGACTGCCTATCAATCTTATTGCCCAAGTCTCACTGCAGGGAGAGTATGCGCACCAGCCTGGCTTTTCGAGGCGCTCTACTCCTCTGAGCCAGTGCTCAGTCAGGGTGCACATGTGACCAAAGCAAGGACAACCAAATGGATGCTGGCAGAGAATGGCTCATGTTCAGTGATTCCAGACATTCAGATGATACCACCTGCGGCTTTCTGCGGGCCATTTTTGCTACCATGTGGGCTGAGCTAGCCAGAGTTGAAGCTGATGCTGTGGGCAGAAGAGCTCAGACTTGGAGAGAGGGAGGTTCTCACTGTCATTTGGCAATCTGAATCCCACCACAGTTTAAGCTTATAGGAGCCAACGAAATTGTTTCCTTCCTTCTTCCTTTTGTCAGCCATTTCATAGTGATTCCTTTACTCCTTGCAAACCACAAGCAAATAATATCCAGGAAAAAAAATATGAACTTGTGAGTTCATAACACAGGTCAAACGCAAAAAAAAAAAGGTCAAAAAAAAAAAAACAAAAAAAAAAAACCCTCAACTTAACAGGAAATGGAAAAGATCAGACATGCTCAGTATGGTACATAAAATATTCAAATAAAGTGGAACAAAATAGTTTCTTTGTGTTTTTCAACAATTACTTGTAAATATTTCACTTGACACCTGGGAATATATTCATTAACTGAGATTCTTGAGGTGGTTTACCGTTTTATTTCTTTCTCCTATTGTATATTTCTGAAGTCATTTATAACATTTAGCATGAACTCAAGATGAAAATAATGTATCTAAGTGGTGAGTTAAAATAAAAAAATTATAAAATATTTCAACAATACATTTGAGTGTAAAAGGGAATTTATAATTCTGGAAAATGGCTGAGATGCCATATTGAGGAAGCTAAACCAAAAAACCAGTCACTGCCACATATAAGGGGGCTTGCAAGAACGACATTCTAAGGAAAATTCTTAGATGTCTCTAAATTACACCCTTTCCATTAACTTTGAAAGTAGGAAAGGTAGGACTACACCTTTAAGATGGTCCCACAGGTAAAATACTTGGCATGCAGACATATGAGACCCTAGGAGAGTCCATGGAACTCACATGAAGTGATGAGGTAACGTGCACGTCTGTAATTACCAGAGCCTCTGCTGCAAGAAAGGAAGTGGTACCTGGAGAGTATTCTGAAGTGGGTGACCAGCTAGCCTGGGATACACAGTGATGAACAACAGAGACCCTCTTCAAAGAAGAGCGAAGATCAGGATCAATTCCAGGGTTGGCTGCCAACCTCTGCGTGATCATCATGCATGAGCCTGCTTCACCAGATAAGAAAAGGTAGGATCATAATAATCAAGTCACAGCAACAAGATTCCAATAAGAAGTTTCTGACGACATTTCTAGTCCTAGATTTGTAAAGAGCCACAGTACACAGTGTTACACAATATGGAACAGATCTTTGAGAGCATCCGTTACGTGATGAGCAGAAGTCTGGATACTGAGAACTTCTATTGGCTTGAAGACAACAGGATAAACTCTATACCTTAAGCCTGTAGCCTAAATTAAAAAACATAAATGAAAACACAGGACTGTTAAGAAAGCAACGTTTACCTGTGAGTTCAAGGTCAACCTGATCTACAATAACTAGTTCCAGGACAGGCTCCAAAACTACAGAGAAATCCTATCTCAAAAAAACAAGCAAACATACAAAAACCAAAAACAAACAAACAAACAAAAAAAAGAGAATGAAAAAGAAAAAAAGAAAGCAAAAATTACAATTTTTTTCCTGGATTTTTCCCCTATGCCTCCATATTAACCATGGTCTACATAATAATAAAGGCAATATACCACATCAAAATCTTTTTCAATGCAGTTAGATCCTTACTTCCCCCTATCCCTACCTACTCTTTTCTTTCCTCCCTTCTCCTCCCCCTTTTATTTTTCCATCTTCTCCACACAAGAGGTCAAACCCAAGGCCTTTACCATGCTAGGCAACTGATCTACCAGAGAGCTACATCCCAAGTCCAAGAGCTCCTCACAGCTCTCATAGCAGAGATTTCCAATGGTGTGATGAAGGGACAGAAGGAAGCATCCAGACTCTTCAACCCATCCAACTGCTCTTTTGTATGACCATATTTAAATAATCCAGAATTCCCATGAGACAGTCTTATTTTTAACATATACAGATTAATTGGTTCCAGAGTACCTTTCTGGCACTCTAATACACACAGAACTTCTGGAAAAGAGGCGGATGTGGTAGAGGGAGTGGGAGGAGGCATAGGCCATAGGTTGATATGAATGTGCTTTTCCTCTTCATAGAGACTGGCCCTACGGTCAGACTCTTGTTTCTACCTTGTGGGCTGGCCATGAAGGTCTTAAATTATGGGATACACTGGCTTTCATTTATGCAGCACACGCTGACATCGAATAAATTCAACACCCCTGCTTATTATCCCGAACCATGCGTTAGCCAGTTCACCTTGCTCTCCACAGAAATGAGGAAGTTGGCCAGTGCTCTGGGAAAGAGCACTCCGAATACCTGCCTAGTATTTCATTCCTTTATTTCTCTCTACAGTTTAAATAGAGCTATTTGTTATTTCCCCACCCTTGGCCATCTTGTGTTTTTCCTCTAACTCACTTTCAAGTTCTTGAAACCCTTAAAGTTCTTCCAAGACAGAGGCCACAGTAAGGGCCAAACAGGAACCATTAGTTTAAAGAGTAAGCCCATATCCCCACAGAGATTTATGAAGTGAAGGTGTAGGAGACCCAGTTAACTTTGAATCTCAAATACGGGGTTCTTTTTTAGTGTAAGTATGTTCCAGGAATGCATTCAAACGACAATTCTAGTCGTAAGCGGAAAGAGAAAAATAAGGGAGGGATCACCTTCTGGAAAAAACAGAACTTGGAATGAATAGACTTGGATGGAATCTGTTTATCTTGGGAGTCAAACGATTTTCTGTCTTGTGCTTGCCTGCTTTCTTATTTTCCTTATTTCCTCCTTATTTATTATTGATTTACTTATTTATATTGGGATTTGAACCAAATGCCTTAGTAGGCAAGTGCTCTACTATGTAGCTACACCCCTAGCCCTTTATTTGCTAACAAGACAGTCTTACTGAACTTTCTCTGTGGTCCAGGCATACCTTAAATTTAGGATCTTTCTATTCCAGCTTCCTTAGTAGTGAGGAGTAAGGCATGCACCACCGGGCTTGATTCAATGTTTTTTTAAGGATTTGTTTCCCAAACACACACACACACACACACACACGCACGCACGCACGCACGCACGCACGCGCGCATACACACACATCTATCTATCTATCTATCTCTATCTATCTATCTATCTATCTATCTATCTATCTATCTATCTATCTAT
>JABTXL010008822.1:13472316-13504163 GCA_025134845.1 Neodon shergylaensis | reverse complement strand
TCTCTCTCTCTCTCTCTCTCTCTCTCTCTCTCTCTCTCTCTCTCTCTCTCTCTCTCCCTCTGAGTTTGGACAGCTACCTTATGTCAACGGTCAGCAGTTGGAGTCATTTTTGGATCTCCAAGTGATTCTATTGTAATATACAGCTTCAAAACTGGACCTCAGATTGTAGGTGCTATCTCTTAGATTTCCTACTTGCAGGCAACACCTCATCATTTCAAAACAGGAAAAGGTCTGCAATCTTAATATATGCACTGCTTTATGGTGCATGATTATGTTTGTGTTTAAAATAGTAGGAAAACATACAGTACATAATCTTCCTTTTGTACACAATAGCTTTCCGGAAGGCCGCTAGCTTGGGCACTTTAGCTAGTTTCTTCGGATTAGAGGAAACATGTCCATACATAACCTGTGAGCCTTTCTTCCTTTGGAAAACTAGACTGCAACACGGAGCTGATTGCTTTGAAAGGGCACGCAAAGCCAGCAAAGCCAGCAAGGCGGTGCACGTTTTGAGTTTCAATAATAGGGAAAGAAAAAACAAAGGGGGAAGGCTCAATCAGATCCAAAATAAAGAGCCAATATTCC
The DNA here is from genome assembly GCA_025134845.1 of Neodon shergylaensis. Taxonomy (NCBI): domain Eukaryota; kingdom Metazoa; phylum Chordata; class Mammalia; order Rodentia; family Cricetidae; genus Neodon; species Neodon shergylaensis. The sequence goes on along the minus strand of JABTXL010008822.1, from coordinate 13,503,581 downwards.
AAGACGAGAACCTAGTCTGAAGGGGGGAACTTGGAAATGAAGTTCACACACAAACTTAGGATGGATTCAGCTTTCAGAAAATGAGGGCCTCGGTGTAAGAACGAAATAACTAGATTATCCTGCTACTTAGAGACGACCATAGTCTGGTGCAAGGCATGTGGAGTGGCCGGTTTAGAGAAGCACGCTCTAAGTGATGGATGATAAAATAGCCTTGTCTTTTTTGACTTAACTTTCCATAGTAGAATTTTTTTTTTGGGAATTCTAGAAAAACTAAGTGCTTTGTTTAGAAGGTCGTCTAAGATACTCTTGACTGTGTGTGCTGCTCCACTGAACAGTACCCTAAGGAGCCACAACACTGGGCACAAACTGTCAAGGCCACATGGGACCAAATCTAGCCTGCAGACTTTGTGTCCCTCCTGGATGTACAGTGCTTTAAGTATACCAAGTTCACATTTAAAAACTGGCATCTGTGTGGATTCTCTCGAAAATTTACAAGACAGCTGCCACGTGGGTTCATGACACACAGAAAGGCCACACGACAGCTCCAGTGTTGGATACCAAGTGATGACTGTCCCCTCTCTGGTGGAACGTCTGTCAGCACCTGGGAAAAATGGTTAGTTTCATTCATTGAAGACACTTGTTTGCAAATATTTCTATAGGACACATGCAGAACAGGAAAAGAGGAGGGAGATCAGCATGGCGTTTTCGCACAGAAGGCAGAAGGACACGAAGAGAGGGGGGAGACACAAGTGCCCAGCACACAGGCTCTACACCCTAGCAGTTGCCTCACTTGCTGGCACCCACCTGACACCCTGGAGAGGACCTGCGGATGACTATGTGGGTTTTATTGCCAGACTCAGGGCAGAAGGTAAGAAGCTTGCATAGCCTAACGGGCCAACAGCTCTGCCGTTGAACCTGAGGAATGTAGGGAGGTGCCATGAATCTGTTTTTGTGTTATAAACTAAAGGTCCGGGATACCTTTGTACCTTTGCCTTTGAGACTGGAGCTACCCACAGAGGCTTTTTCATTTTATTTTTTTTAAAGAACACCCCACCTTCTAAATGAGAGACTCTGTGGCCAGCTGTGCAGTGCAAAATTTCAGAAAAACACAAGAACACAAGGGTACTATGGAGGGGACTCTCGGCATTCACACACTATCTCCTTAAGGTTCCGGCTAAGGTCATCCTTGATGAGAGGTCCTTCCTGTATCCCGTTGCTGGGTTTCAATCTCCATTCCAATCCTCCTTACCTTCATCGGTGCCCATTCTCCTCATCACTAGCATACAACAGACATTTTATTTACAACTTCTTGTTTGCCTCCCTCAACAGAACCGGGTGTCATGGGTCACAGTTTTGGAGGGCTTCTTCCCCTACAGAAACCGCACACACTAGAACAATGCCTAGTAGATGCTCAATGAAGTATACTAAACCCCCAGCCACATTGTTAAGAGACAAGGAGCTTGGCTTTCCTGAGCACCTGTGGCCCTCTGGCCACATCCCACAACTATTTTCCCCCATCTCATAAGTAGTACACTGTCAGGTTTTCACCCTTATGATGTCATTTATATGAACCATAGCTTTTCCCACATTACTCTATGGCCCTGCGGCTCTGCAATTAGACACAAAACCGGAGATCTGCATAGACATTCTTGCACACATCTACACAAGCACAGAAAGAATACATAAGCCGGGGTCTGTGATTACAAAGTTGATTGTCCCCCATTTCACAGCTCTCACACCTCCTGTTACATACGCCACACGTGCGCGTCTTCTCTCTCAATTATGTTTTACAGCTTATAAAAGCTTTCTTCATTTTGTCCCTTGAAAAGCAAAGGAGTCTGATTTTTACTGGGTGTTTTTATTAAAACAAAACCCAAGGGGAATATAAACGTTAAACAATTTAACAGGGCTGAAGAAATGTCCGAGAATGGGCTTTCTGATGGACTGGCAGGTTACAAAGCCACTCACCGCTCTTAATCTGATAATGGGCAGAAGACCCCACACATATGAAGAAAGGCTTTCTATTTTTTTTAAGTTAAGAGAAAAGTAAAAAGGAAATTGAGAGGCAAAGAGGGAGGCGGGGAGAAGGGGGTGGGGACTGGGTATATTACCAGAGCGTAGAAATATTACACTCATCTTGGTCTCTAACCAGTGGAAAGTCTTGCAGGAGCTAAACCTCTGCTGCTGGCTGGGAATGGGCTGAGCAGCTGGCTCAAGCCAGCCCTAGTCTATAATGTGGGACTGTGAAGGCCTTAAGATGAGCTGTGCCCAATGTAGAGAATATGAAGAAGGAAGCAAGCAGAAGCAGCTTAGACATCCGAAGTCCTTTATGTTTCAGTCTTCAGCGAGTGAGATGACTGAATGTCTTTTTCATGTAATGTTCCCTTAATAATTAGGGATTGTAGCTTCACTTTGTATGTGTGCTATCTGGCTACGCCATTAGACTGTAAATTTCTCAAGGGCAGATCCATTTTTATTTCCCTCCTCCACTTTTGGATATTCTCCTAGAACCAGCACAGATACTGATCACAGTAAGCTTCTTTGCTCGTTTTGGTGAGAAAAATCTGAGTTCGGTAGTGAGTCAGTAAGTGTGAGGAACTCATAACCAACATGATCCCAAACAGACACTGGTCACGGTGTCTACTGCATATTACTGAGAGCTGGCTGTTGTTTTGCACTAAGAAAAACCCATGAAACTCTGTCCTGAGGGCCCAGTATCAGACAAGAGTTGCAACATAGCCAGGCAGGAGAGGACTTCCTGCACTTGAGAGTCTGCATTCATTCACTTTGTCCCTGAAGGGAGAATGATAAGGACTTTAGGTATCCCAGGCACAAACACAGTAGGCCAAAGGGTATCAAAGGGACGCTAGAGGAATAGCTCTGCATTTAAGGGCAGTGACTGCTCCCTCAGAGGACGCTGACAGTTATCTGTAACTTCACTTCCAGGAGATCTGACGCACTCTTCTGGCCTCCATGGGCGCCAGGCACATACATGGTGCAGAGATACGCACACAGACAAAACACCTGTACACATCTTCCCCTGCAGTGGTAGGGAAAAGAAGGAGAGATGGCTCTGGTGATGATCACCAAGCCAAATGCCATGAAGACGAAACCAGAAAACTGTGTGAAATGGGGGCGAATCCAAGGGCTAGAGATGAAAAGCAAAGGGGGACAGAAATGAAAGGGAGTCTGGATGCGTGATTAGCCAAGCCTGGCCATGGGTATGAACCAGAGAGTGACACTTGGACAGCCACACAGTGCCAGCCCCTGAGTTCTTCTCTTTGTTCTGAGAAAACCACATCTGAGAAAACCTGTACCTGCGGTTATTACAAAGACTTGTAAAAAAAAAAACTGACTAACTCTACTGTCAACTATTTATTTCTATCAACAGTGCTGCAAATTGATCTTTAAAGTGTAATTCTAAGTGCAATCCTCATTAAAACATTTTTTTAAAAAAAGTTCAGGACAAACATGGGGAATTTGTTTACATGGTCTTAGAAATCATAAATTGTAGGTATTTACCTTTTTGAGAAAATTATTTTCCTCTCATTATAGACTTAAAAGTAACCCGATATTAAACTTTTATATTAATGGCCTGTCGCCAGTTTTACTATTTGACAGATAAAGCTTGCCCTAGGTTCTCAGAGCCTGTAGTGCATCCCTAGTGTAAACTCCCTGCTGCACACGATCAAGAACAAAGCAGTATGGGAAAAGGCAGCAGTTGCCTGATCATCCTCCACACGCTCTAAATTCATCTTGTTTACAGTGGAATATGCCTAAATTAATAACTATTGATGAGCGCCCTGCTGAGTCTGGAAACTGACCGCCAAGATTTAAAGCACCTATTACACTCTGTAGGAACGCATTTTTCGGTGCTGTAAGACTTCTTTTTGAAGATGGACATATCCCCCGTGTTGTTTATCTGTACACAGTGAGGTAAACACTGGCTATATCACAATCTGCAGTGGCAGAGACCTCGACACCTCATTTCTGCTCCACAATAGAAGTTTCCCCTTGAGAACAAAGCCGAGTCGGCTTCCAGATGGAGAGGAAAGCTATATACCTGTAAATAATCTGAGCAACATTAACAGTGTTCCCATAAAAGCACAATTTATATCCCAGTAGCAAAGGAAAACACCATGTACATCATTTTCAGATCATCTTCATGCAGAAAAAATTCATTAGTCAGCTCTAATAGTTGAGCTGTAAAGGAAAATAATGTTCCTCTGAATCCATTTGCATGGCAATGTGTGTGTGGCTGGCTGCTGGAAGCGACAGAATAAACCTCCACCCAATGCTACAAAATGCGAACCGTCTTCTTAAGATGCCGTCTATATTCTCTCCAGTTACAGCTTTTACAATCTCCTCATATTCATGGACCGTTTTAACTTGGCAATTAGAGACTCCTGATTCTTTCGCCTAAGAAAGTTGACAATATTTCATTCTGCCCGCGAGCTGCTTTGAACACAGCCTGTGATAAGGCAAAAACCCACGGACAGGCACTCATGCGTGAACCCCTGAAACCCTTGCCAACTGCCAAATTAGCAAATGGCTCTTCTAAAACATAAAAGATAGGAAATGAGAAACCACAGTTTGGAGTAAATTCTGCATTGTACTTTCATTGGTGTTTTAATAATTATACCGGTATTAGCCAGACCGCCTGACCTCTGGTTATAATGTATTTCACCTCCACAGAGTCCCAGCAAAAAGATCAAGTAGGATCAAAAATGATGGATCACACACTCTGCGTGTTTGCCAGGAATAAAAAATTCAGACCATCCCAGAAACACCTGCCCTTTGGAAAGACGCCCCCCCCCCCGCCCCACATAAGGCAGATAAAGCAAGGCTTGGGAACAAGGAAATAGCTGAGCTCAAACCTTGCAGGCTACATCACCCTGGACAGGGTGACCGGATCCCTTTTGTAAGGGCTGAGTCAGATCACGATGGTAAAACTTGCAGAGCCACAGCAGTCCATGAGCACCCACTGCTCCCAGCGCCCTGAGTCACACAGGTGGCCGTCAACAACACTATCCTAAGGCGACAAGCTCAATTCTAGTTTGCACCTTCCCCGACCCCATCCCTTCAGTTTCCCAAGCCCCCGAGCTCGCACCCACCTCGTTGGTCTTGCCCTGCGGAGCGGCAACCAGTTCCCTTTAGTGGAACAAAGAAAGCGGAGGTGCTGGGAGAGGGTGGGTGCGGGATTGATGCGGCTGGAGTTTGTACCTTGCGGGGCCAGGGAGCGCGAAGTCAGCCGGCCGGGACCACCCGCGCGCTCCGCCCTTCTCCGGCGAGTCAGCGGTCGCCCCGCATCTGGCTCGGCACCAGGTCACCCGGGATCGGGAGCTGTGGGCGGCGAGGCTGTCCTGGTCACCTGCGGCCCGGGCCGAACCCCGCCGAGCGCCCTCGGACTGCTCCGCCCCTTCCCACACGCGCCCTGCCCGGCCCGTGACTCAGCCGGGCATTGGCGGCGCCCCGGCGCGTCCGGGCTGGAGAAGAGACCCAGGCACCCGCCCCAGCACGTGTCCGTTCGTCCCTGTCGCTCTCGTCTGTCCCACCGGTCCCTCGAGGGGCCGAGGTGGGAACTGGCACCACCCTCGGGGTGGGTGGGGGACACCGTCTCCGCCCTTCCCGCCGCCCGTGCGCCTAGCCTTGGGGGGGAGGGGGGGTCGCGCCTTCTCAAGCCCCGCCCTACCTCCGCCCTCGACAAGGTGAAACTTTCTAGGTGGCAAAGTTTCCCTCTCCCTGGCTACTTGTTTTCTCCTCCTTCCCCGGCTTCCGAGTCTGAAGCAAGCACAGCGGGAGATCAGCGGCCCCGAGTCTCCCCCTCCTGGTGCTCCCGCAGCGAGTGTCACCCGCACTGAGCGCACGCACCCCAGGCGCACCCGGGCGATGCAGCCTCTCCCACGCCCGCCCGCGGTGGCGGCCCCCGCGCTCACCCGCGAGACAGAAATCTGGGCTGAAACAAGGGGCTCATTGTCACAGACGCTGGTGGGAGTGCATGGGCGGATTGTCCCAGTGATTTCATTTTGCAACCATTATCCCCTACTATAATAACTCTAGATTTCTAGAGGAAGAACCCCAGGAGTTTAACCCAGCAGAGGCTTCCGTTTAACTTTCACTTTTTCTCATAGCCGGACATAGGGTAATTAAATAGACAAATAGCAATTAACAAAACCAACACGAAAGTTCAAGTCTCAAATGTTAAAAACGCAGATTGTTGAGAAGGGTTTGGGGGCAATAGTTAACTTATGAGGATTCACAATTACCTACCAGAATAGAGTAAGGTGAAGGGATCTATCCATTGCCTTTCAGGACACCAGTTCTTTCCAACTGTTCTTAGAGCTGGTTTGACAATGGAAACAGGTAGGGATTCGCTAATCACCGCCAGTCACTCCACTGACAGGTGGCACCTACTACACACAGATTGAAGACTAGGAAAGTAACACGTCCTTGTCTCATACATTTCTTATTGCTACACTATGAGCCCCGCATTTTAGCAGACAGTAGACAGAGCTATTTCAGTCCGCAGAGCTGTTTACCTCACCACTCTTCAGTTTGATGGAAAAGGAAAGTTCCTATTACATTTTTGGAGCCCTGAACGGAATCATTTTGCAGATGAATAAAACAGTTCGTACAAGTTCCTCGCAAGGCCACATAGCTTAAGAAACTCAGAGTTAGAACAGAACTCAGTCCTCAAATCTCCTTCAAGGGTCTACAGCGGCTCCAGGCAGGCAAGCTTGATTCAACACGGCCCTTCCAAATATCAAGTGTCAATAATGCAGGCTGGAGCTCACTCTAAAACTCCAGTGTTCCAGGTTACAGGACACTGGACTTGTAATACGGCTACCTGATTAGCTTCAAAGTGTGTAACATACCACAAAAGAAAGTGCATAGATGGCTTTTACACAAACACACACACACGTGCACACACACATGCACACACGCGCACGTGCGAGCGCACACACACACACACACACATGCACACAAAACCACAGTTGTCTAAATGAATGATTAGAGTGCTGTTTCTATTTCCTGGTTTCCATAGCAATATGTTAACTGGATTTTTTACATCACATGTAGTTGCCTTAACAGGTTTTCCGAGTTTGAGGGCTATGATAAAAATAGAAAAACAGAACAACAACAAAAACAATTAAAGTTGTATAAAGACCCAGAAAAGGCAGGACAAACAAACTGAAAAGTAGATTATACATGCAAGCAATATATTATGCTTTTAAGAATAGGATTTTCATTTTTTTTCTACTCAAGGGCAAATTCAAAAACTGAATTGAAATTATTATTTTGATATACTAACCATAAACCAGGATATAATAATTTGTAAAGGGAGCTAAGAACAATGCGACTAAAAGAATGACCGTGAACACTGTGTAACTTACACACTGCCTGGACTGGCCTATCAGGAAGATTATTTCCCATCTTTAGAACGATGGAAGCAGATACTTTCTGAACATTACAGAACTTTTGAAGCAAACTAATTGTTCCTTGACTTTCTTAGCGTCTGTGGCATGGGTGACACACTGCATGATGAAGTTCTACTGGTATTTTCCTAACCATACCAAACCACTGTGGCCGATACTGTTGACTGACTAAGCCAGCACCTGTTCCCTAGCACATTTCCCTTCCCTGCATTGGCCCGCAGGCTTGAAAAAAAAATTCCCAGGCTCCTTTGCAGCCAGATGTGGATGGAAGCTATCTGTCACTCTGGCCATGAAATACAAGAGAAATTTGATGCTACCTTTGGAAAGAGGGTTAATGTCTTCCGTAAAGGGAAGGTTTAAACTGGGTCCACCTCCTCTTCTTGCTGTCTTGAGTTCGAAAGTGACATTTACAAAAGAGCGAGTCATTCTGTCACCAGGAAAGAGGTTGGTGCTGACACTGATGCACACATGCTTGCTCCCAAATTTCATGCTTGTGGGAAAAGCCCTTCGTCCAGACACAAACAGCCAGGGTTTCTGTCACCTGCAGTCTTCAAAGAACTCAAAATGGATACACCCTTGAAATGGGGGACGAGGTGTCCCTAAGCTGTCTGCACAGGAGTCGGGCTCAGGAATTCGGTCCCTTCTCTGCTGCTAGCTAACTCTCGGTGAAAAGAGGGTTCTTATGAGGATTAGACGTGGAGCCAGACATAAAGCATGTGCCCCAACATCTGGCAAAATGTAAGTAGACAAAAGAACTGAACTACCCTTGTCTGTGTGTTTTTAGACACTACACAGAGCCAAACTGGTAAATTGTTATATATTAATGTTGAATTGGGCCTACTGGTGGCTTTGGTCAAGGGAGATGGTAAAGCCACCTCTTGCTCTAAATGTGCCACACCTTTTCTGCCCTGTTTTCACTAATCATTGAATCTTAAGATAACATGAAGCTCATTGTTACATGGCATGCCTTTTGAAATAGAAGTGGAGGTAATTCCTTCGAGCAAGGACTTACTGCTCGCGAGGTATGAGCAGGGCTCACAGACACATGTGGGCTTATAAAAAGTTACTGCAGTTTTGTTTTGCAAAGCAAATCACAGGAGGAAAACAATGAGTTCTCCCGTCTGTCACCAACCTACCATCATCTCCTGTATTGCATCCTGAGTTCTGCTCTTGACTGCATGCTCTGCTGTTGGCAGTGGTAGCAAAGTGTCCCTGCATCCCTGTTCCTTAGGCTCTACACCTCCCTGCCCTGCCATTTCTGCTGCTGCATCTAAAAAATATGCATACACCAAAACCAATAGAAGATTTAGATGACAGCCCATTTGTGTTATTTCTGACAGCAAATAAAATTCAGGAATGTAGAGTTTCTATTACCCTGTGGGACACATACATTGAATCATACATACATCAGAATCATAAAAGTTCTGAAAATTTGCATGTGAGAAAAGAGAACAAAACAAAGAGAAAATCCTGCTTAGCTTCACTTCCCCCATCACGTTCCAAACTTAGCTCACTGCGAATTGCTTCCTCTGCTCTTAATATCCTCAGAGGCAATTTCCTATGGAATTAGTTCACTAGATAACGTATTTTGGGAAACCCGACTTTAAGGAAAAGGCAATGCCAGGTAAGCAGAGGGAGGGCTATGCCTTCGGCTGTGGATGGCAGTGAGATACAAAACTCTTTGGACTGGCTTTGAAGTGGTCATCTACCGATGCCTGCATCTCTAAAAATGCTCCCTGTTTAGTCATCTGAGGGTACGACTGGGTCTCTTCAATACTGAGGACAAAAAGACTGCTTGGTGACAATCAGCAAGTGTCTTCGTTTTAAGCAGAAAACGGAGCAAACTGTAGGTAGGAAAGCTCAAAGTGAGAATTTCCAACCAACAGGGTGCGCACATTTTGTTAGTGGTTTGATTTATTCATTTTAACATAAAGACTCTGCCTCTGCCAAGCAAGGATATCATTTCCTAATAGTCCTCAATGTGTCTGTCATATACTTGGGTTTTTTTCTGATGTCTTCATGACAGGCCAGACCATGCATCATCCTTGCCTTACACGTAGGAAATAAAGCCTCAGAGAGCTCCTGTAGCCCAACCAAAGTTACACAATTGGCCCAAGGCTGCTGTTTTCATGACTGTGCTTCCCACTGTGATGAATAGAAACTGTGAGGGTGCCGGTGAATAATGCAGCCATTTTACTCCTAGCAGCAGAGCCTACTGTTTCTTCTTAATTTTCTTTCTTCTCTGGCCATGAAGTCAGCTGCAACTCAGGACAAGACCAACCCTCTTCCACTTGCCTGATCCTACCGGGCTGAGGTTAGGGTGAGAACCAAAGGTGCTGGTTCCTCCCTGCTGTCCTTCTGAACAACACTTCACAGACTGGACCAAGGGTCCTGGGTAGTCAGGATGGGGGCAGGGATGACTTGAATGTGAGAAAGAAGAGGACTGTTTTTCTCCTGTGCCTTTGTTCCTATCAATTCTGAGCTCTCCTTTGGGGGCTGTATTAGCACACTTTCTATTGCTGTGTCAAAACATCTGAGGCTTCGTACTTTATAAAAATGAAAGCTTGTTTTTTTTTTTTATCAAAGTTTAAAAGCTAAAACTTCAAGACTGGGTGGTCTCAACTTTGGGCATCTTGACAAAGCCTTTTAAACGGTGTATCACAATATGGCAGAGAAATACACAGGGATCAGACATCATGCAAAAGGTGCATTGGATACATGATATGGCCCGGTTTATAACAGCCTACTCTCAAGAGAATTAGGTATTGATTCCTGTAAATTAGGTATTAATCCCTTCTGGAACTAGTGCTCCAGTAACTAAGCACCAGAATGAAGCCATATTTCCCAAAGGTTGCACAGTGTAGCACAGCCACAACTCTGAGACCAAGTTTCTAGTTCATGGATCTCTGAGTGACAAACTGCACCTGAACTATAGCAAGGACACAAGGAATGGGAGAGGGAAGGAAGCACCACATGGCAGAATTGGAAGTCCTGACTAGGGGGTCTTTGGCCAGTCTGTCCTCTAGAAGATCAGAAATGAATGCCAAGACTTGGAATCAGCCGGGAAAGAGGCTCCAATAATCCTTTCTCCTGTCAAAACCTCCCACTTCAAAGCCATAGTCATTTCTTTTCTTTCCCTTTTCTCTTCGACTTTGTGGTAAATTCGTGAAGATGTTTTTGGAAAGGACTGTTTTCATTTCTATCCAGTGCAGCCCTACAGGGTGTTCATTTCCTAATTAGTCCACATGACCCATCAGCTGATTTAAAAGTCCTCACTCCTGCCCGGTAGGTACTATAAATTTGACCAAGAACCTATGCGTGGGAGCTCATAGTCCTTGTGGAAGAACATACTACTACTATTTTGCTAAATAGAGTATCAAACTGCTTTCTAAATACTAATTAATCCCTATGCCCAAGGAGGAGTACAGGTCTCAGACCTCATCATAGAAGCTCTCTCTTTTTATATTCTCTGTCTCTGTCTCTGTCTCTCTCTCTCTCTTTCACAGAGGATGATGGTTAAAACAGAGACTCATAACTGATCAAAGAGAAGAGAATAACTGCCCATGAAACATTCAGCCATAAATTCCACATTCCGCATCCTCCTCACCCTCCTCAAGAAGCACCACGGAAGACAGGTGTAGAAGGATTGTAAGAGCCCAGAGGTTAGGAAGGCCTGCTGTAAAACCGTGTCTTTTGGACATGATACGGCTGCTGTACTCATGGGCTCTTTGCAGCTGAGGTTGCTTTCACAAGACCTGCATAAGATCAAGCCAGTCAACATTCCAGTACCAGTATGGGAGGACTCCTGACATCCCATCCCTAGGTGAGAAGTTATTGATGGCTGCTAGAGTGAGGGGGAGGATATGGAGAGTCAGTTTTCCTCAGTAATGTAGCTCCTGGTTGTCAGTGTTCTAGTCAGTGGCCTTACAGCCGTGCACAAAAAGGCAGCACTACTCAGACTTCATGGGTATTTTACTAAAAAATGAAAAAATATGAAATTAGGACAGCAATATGGGGGGATTTAGGAAAAGCTGGAGATGGGGAACAAGGTGGATATTAAAATATATTGCACATGCAGATTCTCAGACATTTTCAAAAATAAATGATCTTTTAGAACTTCAGTACTTACATAAAGGGTTTAGTTAAAAAAATAATGTATCAATAAAAATAAATATGGAGAGTTAGTGAAGGACTTTATGTGCAGTTGTGAGGACCTGAGTTTAGACCCATGGAAAAGACTGGGTGTGGCAGCATATATTCAACTTATATTACTACCATTGGGCAATTGAAGAGCTAATTCCTGGCTGCTCAACCTAACCAAATAAGTGAGCTTGAAATTCAGTGGGACCCTTTGCCCCCAAAAATAAGGTGTAAAAATAATTGAGGAAGAATTCTAGCATCAACCTCTGCCCTTTATACACAGTGTGCCCACCCTCCACACAAATAGATATTTCATTTGTGGATCAGCATTTATTTATAGTTAGTCTTTTAAAAATATGTCTCTGTGTGTCTTTGCATAATTACTGCAGTTCTGGATTCTATTGCTAACATGAATGTTTGGGCAGTTAAATTCCCAAGGATCAGCTTCTTCAACTATAAACATGGTACTGAACCCTGATGAAAATGATACTTCAAATATTCAGTTCCAATCCAAACTTTATAGAAGCCACTTCATATGGAGCAAAGAGATCAATTCCTGTATGAATTCTGTTGAGGAGAACGAGGACATCTATGAGAAATAAAGTACTTCAATACATGGTTCTTATTAACTACTGTCCAGTCCAAATATGATAAAATTCCATTTTCCTTCCAATATAAATAATTAAATAATCAACTTAGGGATCATATATTTTTGATGAGTCCAAAAGTAAATTAGGCAATTCAAAAATGGCTACAAAGCTGAACAGATTAAGGGGAATTATGTAAGTCTTTTGGAATTGAAAAATGATAGAATGTTTGAAGGGTTTGGTTAGAATTACTGAAACTAATGCACATGATTGATATGTTCTGAAATATAATAAACATGGTTGTGTCAAAAAGGCTTTCCAAAACTTTTACATTGCCAAGAGTTTGGCCTTTTGTTTAACAACCTTAGAGTGTAAACATAATTACATTAATGTATACTCAAACACACAAGAGAAATGGCAGTACCTCCGGATTAACCTTGGGTCGTCAATGATGAATTAAAGAAATAAGTACACAAGCAAGGGTCAGGAGCAGAAAGTTGGCAGTGACACAGTACGTCGCGCTCACTGGCCTATTGTAAACATCCTTGCCTTTCCAACCAAATCCAGCAGAACCCAACCAAGCTACACAAGGGAGGCAACTGCAAGCTAACCTCTAGATGAAACCGTCAGCTGCGATTAGAATCATCTGCAAACTTTTAAGCGTATGCCGAGGGAACTTTCAAGGAGTGTGTAACCTGAATTAGCAAAGACATCTCGTTAACGCTTTCCCTACATGTCGGGTCCATCTGCTTTGGTCTGAACTCCCCACGCGAGAGCTGTTATCAAGGACTGTCGGCTTTTTCACTGCTCCTGGCAACAAATGGATTTGTCAACCTAAAGCTAAGAAAAGCACATTTTCTTTGCTGCTACACGTCCTCAAAACTTTTTGTAAACACTTATTTGTGAGTGTGTGCCACTGTTTGTGTAAGGGTCAGAATACAGATGGCAGGAGTCTGCTCCTTCCACTCGTCCTGAGGATTGAACTTGGGTCATTGGGCTTGGCAGGCAGCAGGTGTCTTTATCTACAGCATCATCTTGAGAGCCATATTGTTCTATATTTTGATGACAGACCAAAAGTGTAAATAACACCAGTGAAATTGATATTTCGGAGTAATCTTATTAGTCTGATCAGTGAAATCATGGGATTTATATTGACTTTCAATATTTGTTCATTTGCTTTTATTGAATTATCTCCAATCAATCAATGTTTATAAGACAAACGTATATTTTATGGGAGTCACAGCTTGTATTGAGACAGCTGTAAATGTGGAATAAAATATTTATACCTATCAAATCTTGAATTGGATCAAGTAGGTTTTCATCCAAATGTTCACAGAGCTCTGTCCATGTGCCAGGGAAATTTGTTAGTGCCTGGGGATAGGGAGATGAGTCAGTTGAGGTCCTTCACATGGAGAACCTAACAGTCTGGCATGAAGACAGACATGTAAATCAGTACACGTGACGCCACTTGGAAGGCATTCCTCACGTTTAGGAGAATTTTGTGACCACGTGCCCTGGGAGACACTGTAAGGAAGCCCGTGCACATCTGTGGAGAATGAGCAGTATTTAGTCAGGTGACTGTATTCACAAGAGGAAGGCGATGAGGGAGTTAAATCTTAGAAGAGAGGGTAAGCAATGTACCTTTGTTGATTATATAGTCTGCACCAATTGTTTACATGACATTTACATTACATTAGGTATTATAAGAAACCTGAGGTGAATTAAAGTGTTCACCTTAGTTAGGTTATCTGTAAATACCATTCTGCTTTCTAACAAAGAAGGGGCTTGAGTAGCTAGGATTTTGAATGAAAGGTGCAGGAACCGGTTCTCCCGTAGTAGTCAGGGCTTTGGTGTGGGAATGCTACCTTTCAGGGGAGCACTCCATTTTGATGGAACATTTGGAACACCGCTAAGACTGAGGCAGTTTCCAAGAGACAAGTATTATCTAATTTTAATGCAAATGAGCAATGATGAATGTGGGCTCTAAGGTAGTGATTACTCAGATACTGGGATGGGAGGAAAGTTGGCGAGATGCTTAGGGTGTGGGATATGTAGAACCATATAAAAGTGTCAGAAACTGAGCAGAAAGGCTCCTGTCCCTCCATATCAAAATATCGTATTGTAAGCTATGGATAGATAAGATTTTATGCATCAATTATACTTTTAAAATTTGAGGGCAAAATGTTAATTTTTCTAAGTCGTTTTTTTGTCTTTAAGTGGCATACAAGCGTGCATTTATTGGGACTTTCTCAGTTTGAGGCACTGACATAATGGACGACGGGAAGTCCCAGCATTAAATCAACCAGTGTAACTTCTATATACTAGGTTATATTCAGACCTGAGGCTGTCAGACAGTCTATTTTCATGTAGTTCCAGATTGGAGTTGGTCAAAAGAGAAGATACATGCTTCTGGGAGGTGGGAGAGAAGCAACCGTCATCTTTCCTGAAGATTCCTGTCACCTCTATGTGGTCAGGGACAAGCAGTATGATGTCAACAGAGTCCAGTTTATCTTTGCTCTGTCCTTGAGGTGGTTATGACCCTGCAAAGCGCCTCTGGCTATGTCAGATGCTGTGTTGAGAACTCACAGAAATGGTGACCACAATGAGCACTCTCCTTCAGATGCTCTGAGGTCCCATCACACAGCAGGGAGGGCAAGCTCTCAGGACCCCTGCCAGGTCTTAACTTTTGTGTCTCTGCATTATTTCCTCTCCTCCATTTGGAAGGTCCAAACCTTCCATGCTTTTCCCACAATGGTGTAGGAAATTCAATTACCATAATGATTTTTGTTTATTTACATTGATTTAAATGTTTAGTGTGAGCTTTTTGTGCACGCACACATGCAAGTGTGTGCCAGTGTACATGTGTGAAAGTCAGAAGATGATTTGGGAGAAGGGTTCTCCCCTCCTCGTACGTGAGTCCCAGGGATTGAACTCGGATCATAGGGCTTGGCAGCAGGATCCTTTAGCCACTGAGCCATTTCCCCAGCCCATTCTGTCTTCTGTATTACTCATGGTGGTTTGCTCCCATGGCTGAAAGCTTTTTAAAGCTGTAACTTAGGTTCATAACCTGCCATGGTTTACATTCACAACTCTAGAGCTTGATACTGTTTAGATCTTGAGTCAGATCATAGGACTCTGACAGTGACTACCAGAAGAGTGATAATCTCAGTGTGTTCACACTAAGATGACAGTGTCGCGCTGCTTGAGAAAACTCAAGGAAATTCAACATTAAGTTCTTACGTCATTAAAAAAATGATTTTATAGTGTGTTTTTATATGAACATTCTGATGTAATCTAGGGTTCCAAAACTTTCAAGGCCATAGAGAACATGTCACAAAAATATCTTTGATGCCTTAGAGAAGGGCAGTGGAAAACGGCAGAGAAGGCTGATGTAGGGGAAGAAATTTTTCTCCTGTGGGAACATGAAGCTGTTAAATGTGGCTGCTAGCTTCAGTTCTGATGATGTCCCTCATGCACAGATTAACACAGAATGAACAGGAGATACTGCCCAGACTCTAGAGTCAGTAGAAAGGCTGTTTCGTAGAATGGCTTGACATAGTACCACAAAACCCCATGTGGGAAAGGTTTGGTTCCCAGGGTGTGATGCTATTGGTAGGAGATGGAAGCCTTCAGAGATGAAGGCTAGGGGAGGTCCTAGGTCACTTTGGGTATGTCCTTGAGACAGACAGTGGGGTCGTAGGATCTTCATTGTTTCTCTCTTAGCATCCGTGGCAGTTTGAGTGAAATGACCCACACAGGTTTATAGGGAGTGGCATTAGAAGGAGGTGTGGTCTTGTTGGAATAAGTGTGTTACTGGGGGGTGGACTTTGAGGTTTCAGATTCTTAAGCTAGGCCCAGTGTCATGCTGCCTGCAGATTCAGATGTTGAGCTCTTGACTCCTTTTCCAACACCATGTGGGCTTGCATGCTGCCATGCTTCCTACCATGTCGATAATAGACTGAACCTCTGTCATGCTCTCTACCATGTCGATAATGGACTAAACTAATCATGTAAGCCAGCCACAATTAAATACTTTCCTTCATAAGAGTTGCGGTGGTCATTGTGTCTCTTCACAGAAATAAAACTCTATGAGACTGCTTCTGAACCACATAGTGAGTTGAGCAACTTTGCTCTGCTTCTAAGTCCCCATTATAATGTACTATCCCCCAAACAGTGGGGCCCATGATCTTGGACTGAAATGTCTAAAACTATGAACCAAAATAAACATTTCTCTTCATAAATTGAACTTTGCTTAGGCATCCATTGCAACAATGGATAGCTAACATATCCAGCTTGTACTGGCCCTGCCTTGGGGAGAGGGTGAAGTTTAAGTCCAAGACTGGTGACAGAAAAATCATCAGATTTGTGAGAACTGCAAAGTGAAGGTGGTCCTTGCTCTTGGTTTTTGACCTCTTCAAAGGAAACTGTGGGTTCTCTTTCCTCAAGGAGGGAGGCTGTGTGCCAGCCGTACTACAGTAGTATCTATCTTGCTTGCTACCTTCTCTGGGAAAGATTTTTCTTATTATATTCACATTGTAATTTCTGGGCAGTCTTCAAAATCCAAACCTTATATTGGAAAGCTTCTTTGCCTGGCCCTCTCCCTGGGCAGGCTGGCAGGTGGCTTCATCTATTTTCCATTGGCATTTCAAACTCCTAATTTAGTGTATCTCACACTGTATTACAATTAGCTGTGGTTTTTTTCTGACAACATAACCCAATGATATATTAATTTGTGCAGTGTTCTCTAACTTCTACTTTATGGATCAGAGAGTGCTAAGCCAAAGAAAACGAGAGAAGCTGTCAGTGTGCTTAAGGGCAAATAGATCCTGTATCTTTTAAGAGTGTTGTATATCCAGTGTATAGACTTGCTGCAAATACAGCCAGACCCAGCTCTATATTTGCATGGTATTTGAACCAGAAATAGCACTGTCCATAAGAATTCTTAAGATCCTTCATCTTTATGTACATATAAGATTGTGAAATTCATTAGCAGTTCTAGGAATTGGGTTGTGTTCCCTTCAGATACTCTGGTAGTCATAATCAGAGTTAGATGTCATGTTCTGAGAGCAGAGCCAACATGTGCAGAGTATGAAGGTCTGTCCAGCTTCCAGCTAGTTCATGTCCTGAGGGAGTCTTAGGTAAATGGCCTTTATGGGCCTGATGACCCCGTGACCTCCAGTGGGTAATTAATAATCTTCCCCTTCTCCTGGGAGACAAATGGGATTAACAAACGGTGACAGTGTCTATTATTCTTAAGGAAGTCACACTGAGATTGGTATCTCATTTCCAAAGGACATGTACACATTACACAAAGGGCGAGACATACAATGTGTGCAGAATTCTTGTGATAAATTTGTCTTTGCTAAGATAACATGAGTGCTAGATCTGGCTTGTTGGCTAGGCAAAAAGTTGTTTGTACTTAGTGCCCCATATGAGATGAAAAACAGAGATTGGTTGAGTCTATCAAACTTGCCAAAGTGAGGTATGTTACAGAAAACAGATTTCACTGGTCTTAAGCAAAAGGGCTGTGCATGATGTCACCCTAATATTCACATGCAGCTCCCCTTGGAAGCATCTGTTGATCATTCTCATGGCACTTAGCTTAAGTGTGGGAAGAAGAGCTCTGGCTCTTCTGAGACCAAGCTGGTCACTGTTAGGGCTCTTGGCTGTTCAAGCAGATAGGACTTCACATCTGCCTGTTTGACTCAGGATTCTGTAGTTTCTTTCCCATGACTACCAACAGAAATGAAATAAAACCCGAGCTAGGAAGGATGCCTACTTTTGGCAAAATTCTAAAACATATAACAAGGTCTCCATTGTTGAAAGGACAGCTTAATCCTTGTACAGGGGTGTTCATTTATAGTTCTACACAGTCATGTGGGGTGAATCAGATTTCAAAGGTCAGGGCTAATGTAATTCTAATAGACGTTCACCCATAGGACTTTGGGGCCTGATTGTGGGTTCAGAGCGGCCCTTAAAGCTCAAGATAGTTGACACAGAAAATTCACCTAGTTAGCCATGATGATGAAAGCAACCTAGAGATCCTAAATTCAGGTTGAGTAGAGAACAGAAAGGTCATGATGAATAAGGAGAACTTTGTGCCAGGGTTGGGGGATGAGAGAAATGTGCAAATCTAGAGGTGAGAGGTGGGAAGACTGAGGGCTGGAGAGAAGGCTCAGTTAAAAACACTTCAACACTTTAACAGTTTCAAACAGTAACCCACTTCATCTAATTTGTGCTGAGCATATACTAATGAGTGTGGGAGAATCTATTGGAGTATGGTCAGCCTATCAGGGACCACACCTTTCGAGAAAACTCTCCATCCCTCAGAAGCCATGAGCTTTCAGTAGTTCCTCAGTGAGAGATGGGGGCTTGTGAGCCCTCCTACCTTGGTTGACTGGCTTGATGATTTTGTGCAGGGCTTGTGAAGGCAACCACACATAGCTGCTGTGAGACTGTGAGCACAGTGGTCTGGTCGTATCCAGAACATAGCTTCTCTCCAGTCCTCCCTGACCTCTGGCTATTACAGTCTTTCCACCATCTCTTCCAGAATGGTCCTTAAGCCTTGGGGGAGATGGTGTGGCATATTATGGATGTCTCATTTGTGAGTAAGCACTCATAAACATGTATTTAATACTCTTTGAGTACTTGTGAGATCTTATGCTAGTCACAGTTTACTGCACAAAGAAACCTCTCTGATGAGGTCTGCGAACTGTGCTACGCTCTGGGAACAGAAGTTAGAGAAGAGTCTGATGCTGTATGTATTCAACAGAGTAAGAGTAGTAGGTTCATCACTGGGGCCTCTCTATGGGTTCTTGGCTAAATTTACAACACCATACATATTTCTCTCAGTGAAGTGAATCTTAAATCCCATAAAAAGACTCGATTACCCACAAACACTCATGCCACTATTGCGCACATAGGCATATCATCCTATGCTTGTCATTATTATAACTTTCGGGGTTCCCAGTTGTGTAAGAATGTGATTTTTTTCTCCCCCAGCAGCCTGCACAGTGCCTTCTGGTAATACAGAAATTGGTTAGTATGAGGGAAGCTGTATTATTTTGGGAGTCTCTGTGACACAATCAACTAACAAGTAGAGGGGAGGCATCCCATCCCTGGCACTGGGATTTTTATTTGGCATCTTACAGTTTCTTGGAGGAGTATCATATCCACGTAGAATAACTCCAATTTAATTCTCTATATGAACACACACACACACGAATCTTAAATAGTAGGTTGGTAAATTTCTAAATGGGTTTCCCAAACATCCTTCGCATTTAGTTGTACCTCTCTAGCCCCTTCTTTCACCCTACCCTTGAATCTCTCTTCCAAGTACCACCCTCCCCACCATTCTCTCTTTGTCCTTCATGCTACCTGTGTTTGACAGTTTCCCTCCCCTTAAGATTTTCTTCCTCCTCCACACCAATGGTCCCTTTCTAGTCTCATGGATTCTATAGGTCCTCTAGCTTAAACACACACATAAATCTAAACGTTTGATGGCCACATATGAGTGAGGCCATATGATTTTTGTCTCTCTGGATCTGAGTTTCCTCACATAGTACAGTGTTTTCCCTTTCTACTCCCTGACCTAAAGTGGCAGGATTTTATTTTCTTTACAGTGGGATAAAATTCCATTGTGCACCAGTATCACCTCTTCATTATCCATCTCTCAGTTGATGGACAGCGAAGCTGTTTCCATGCCCTGTCTATTGAGAATAGAGCAGCAATGAACATGGATGAGCATGTGTCTCTGTAGCACAAAATAGCCGTTTGGGTATATGCCCAGGAATGGTATAGCAGGGTCGTATGGTAGATCTATTTCTAGTTTTGGGGGGGAATTGTTTTACATAGTGGCTGCACCAGTTTTCACTCCCACCAACAGTGCATAAGGGATCCCCATTCCCCATAACCTTATCAATATTCGTTGATTTTTTTCATTTTATTAATCTTAGCCACTATGGCTAGGGTAAGATGAAATCTTAAAGTAGTTTTGATTTGCATTTCCCTGATGCTTAAGCTAGTGAACACCCTTAAAAGTATTTCTTGACCATTTGTATTTCTTCTTCTGAGAAGGACTTCATGCTCTTACTCGCGGAGCCATCTCTCTGGAAGGGTATTTTGACAGCAAATTATAGTGTTAGCTTTGTCTGCAGCTCAAGAGAAACAATTTGAAGAAATCATTTTGAGTCACAACTTCAGAGCTTTTAGCCCATCATGTTCAGGTAGGCATCTTGGAGCCACACAGTTCATGTCATGGAAGCCAGAAAGGCATTTTTTTTTCTTTGCTTGTGCCCACAGGCTTTCTGTTTTCTCCATCTACTTGTATCCTATGTAGAAACAGAGCATTCTCTCTTGTTTTTAGGTTATGCGCTCCTTAACGTCAGGACCTAGCTATTGCTCAGATGTCTACTTCTTACTACTCTTCAGAACACTCTCAATTTTACATAACAAATCTATAGGCGAAAATCTGTAGTTTTCTTTAGAAAACCCTGTTTCATATATAGGAAAGCATGTATATGGGTCTTTCTTTTTAACAAGAGCTTCAGTACTGACAGATGAAACTCTTGAATGAAAGAGTTCCATTCACAGGAGGTAGCACTATCTCCCAAGCTGTTGTAGTGATCATCATCTTTTCTGTTTCTCTCTCTTCTTTGAGAAAAGGCTTCACACGGTTTTTAGGTTCTGATGACCAATATATATATATATATATATATATATATATATATATATATATATATTTAAGGGTTAGTCATTAAAGGCAAATTTTTCCTTTCAAAAACCACCTCTCTACTTACTCCTGTCAAACAACGTAATCTATACACTTAGGAGTTTAGCCTCAAGATGATCTTGATGGGTCACTAGCTTTAAAGGCTTGCTCGTGTTTCGGACATGTCAATCCATAAGAAAGGATTCACCAGGTAGATGGGAATCACAGCCCCTCATTCTACTAACTAGCTTAGTTGGGATAAGTGTGCTAGGAGACACGTTCAACATTTATCCTGTTCTTGTGATGTGAAAGACCAGCACCTCTGAAGGAATGTTAGGACATTGCCCTTTTTTGAGAGTCAGGAAAGAAGTCTACTGAAGGAGACTTGTGAAAGGTTTCCCAGGAGACTGTGTTAAGGTCCCATTCCATCACCGCCTGCTGGTTATTGCCAGAGTTCCTGGACTAGTCACTTGATCATTTCTATGAATGTAACTTGCTTTTCCTACGAAGTCTGAATGTCAAACTGAGGCAGAGACTTCAGTCTATTAGCCATAGACCAGATTGCTAGAAATAAGCACAGTATATAAATGTTCACTTAGTGTCTGAAATAGCATTATGTGCCCCGTGAGGCCCCATGGTTATAACTCTTTTGTATTTTTTAAAAAAAATCCTTTAAACACATGGAGTGTATACAAAACCTTGGGATTTTAAATATTGTCAAGAAATGTTATACCAAGGGCAGAAAATGTATAAATATTCACATATTCCATTATTATTTTTATTATTTATTCAACACAAATCTCTAAAGTTCAGAAAATATATAGTGCATATTCATACATGGTTTATTATTTTATTCAAATAAATCAGATATCCTCTATCCCTTCCTGACACATTTGGACCGAATAACTCTTATTTAACAATGCTTTTTCCAATTTAATCTGGAGACAAATTGGAAGCTTAGTGCTAAAAAATCTCCTTGATGAAAATCTTTCCAATGTTATTATTATCCTTTGATTTATATACGGATTACATGTCGCTTTCTTTTAAGCTGAAGTGGCATTTCAAAATAAAGGTTTCCATTTTCTCTTTGTTTTAGTGACATGGCTTGCTTATAGTGGGCATAGAATAATACTAGCTGGGGGGTAACTACGAAGGCGATTATCAGATTGCCATTGAACCTCATGCTTGTTTGGTATCCTTTCATGGCGGAAACCAAGTCAGCTCATATTGCTTGACTGTAATGTTCATCTGGCTTCCTGCCATGTAAATGGATGTATTAATATACCATTCTCAAGTGTGTTGTGAAGTTTAGTTAATTAATGCTTATAAAAGCTTTTTGAGATTGTATACTGAAAGATATGGCAGGAGTTAAAATTGTGTAAAGAGCAAACATTGAGGGCACTCTAGAAATTGTTGCTTAGGAGAGATGAGATGCCTATTAGCCGTGTCTGAGTCAATGGCTTCTGCTCTCCTTAGTTTATTGATGTATTTTATGGCTGGTGAATAAAGATGACTTAAAGGTGCATCATCTCTTTTCATAGTGCAGAAGCCTTTATGAAATTGTGGTCAGAGAGGTTTACATAAAGCATTTGTCTGCTGTTCATCCAGGCAGAACATTCAAATTGCGGATCTCATAAAAAGTAAAATATTAGTTGGGAGATTAATTCTTGCTCCTGACTGAGTACACTTTGTGGCAGCCACACTATTCATCTATCCATTTTTTCTCTTAAAGCAACAGGATGCCTTTTTTTCCATTTCCTGAGCACATGGCCATCTAGAATGAAGATCTACCGTGCTTGTCTTTCTGTAGCTAGGTGTGGTCTACAGCAACTCAGTTCTGGCCAATAGGATGTGAACACAATTGATTTGTGGAGCATATATGTTATAAACATAGAGGGAGGCTGTATACCCCTTCTTTATTTCTGCTTAGAGTGTAGATGCTATTATAATATAGTGTAAACCGCATTATATAGGTGAATGATAAAAACAACCTGAAGATGAAGGAGAAGCAAGACAAGCATCCTACAGCTTATACATCGAGCCATTGTGTCAGCCTTGCATGGTCTCACTTGGAATGTGTTTTAAACCCTGTTATTTTGAGACTTGGCTATAAACAGTCCGCTCTACATTAACTTACACCTGCTTCCACAGGAAAGAGGCAATGATATGATGAATGAATCTTACATAAATTAGCTGCTCCTGGACCAGGGATCCTTTGAAAACCCACTATAACTTATTTATCTGCTAAGCACATTAAAACCTTTTAATCTGAGAGCATGATTAATCTCCCTAAGATGGATACGGAAATTCTCTTTAGCTGACAAACCTCTGCTTGCAATAACCTTTTTCTCTGAAAACCTTCAAAATTGAAAATATTAAAATTGAAAATAACTATTTAAATTAAAACGATTAAATTCTAGTATATCAGACATAATCATAGCTGACTCTTGTTTCATACCCTGCTTTAACTCACTCTTAGACTGTTTATACCATTTTCTGACAGTAGTTCATTTCTCTCAATGGCAAAATTCAACAGAGCTGACTGTATTTTGTTTCAGACTTTAAAGTTCGTCTCTGTTCTGTATTCTCTAAACATACAAAATTATTTGGAACTCAGAAAGGTACTACTACTGTAGTAACTGCTTTTTAGGTTTGGTTGTTATTTGATTCTGAAATATTTTTCTTATATGTTAATTGGGGAACAAACCTTGTATAAATTTGTTCAAATATTAGGGTTTATGGATCGCTGACTAAAGCTTGGAATACTACAAATATGGATGGTTTGGGATTATTATGTTAAATGAGAAAATATGACACATTCATGATGGTGTTTATATTTATCACATTTATAAGACAGAGTCTTAGGTAACTCAGACTGGCCTGAGAATGACCTTGAACTCCTGAATCTCCTACATCCCTCCTTAAGCGTGCTGCAATTGCAGGCATGCACTATGAAGTTTATGAAGTACTGGGGACCAAATTCAGGGCTTCTTGCATGATAAACAAGCACTCTACCAGCTGAACTACATTCCTAGTCATTGTTTGATTGTGAGAAAGTCATCTTGGCTTTACACTGCATGACATAATTAATTTCTTCTATTGAAAGCAATTGTTTTTGTTATCTATCGCTGTGATGCAAACCACCTCAGCTATTAGAATAACTATTGATTCTGCTCACAAGTCTGAAGTTTGATCATTATTCAGAGGGAGCAACTCATAGGGCATACGCTCCACTTCATAAGGCGAGTGGGACAAGGCAGCCAAGGCCAGAGGTTCTACTTCTGAAGCAGCTCATAACATGAGTGACAGTTGGTGTCAGCTTTGTTCTGAGATGTAGGAAAATGCTGAAAGCTGGGGCTTTGGTCACTTTCCGGTATGCTTTGATTCTGGAATGTACCCCATAAGCATATGTATTGAACTCAATTGGTGATGCTATCTTGGGATATTTCTGAAAACTCTAGAAGGTAGGTTCTGATGGGAAGAAGTAGGCCACCGATAGTTCTGTTCTGCCAGCTGCCTGCACCCACAATGCAGTGAAATATATCCAATCAGGAGCCCAATAGTTCTCTCTCTTTTTTTTTTTTTTTTTTTTTTTTGGTTTTCGAGACAGGGTTTCTCTGTGGTTTTGGAGCCTGTCCTGGAACTAGCTCTTGTAGACCAGGCTGGCCTCGAACTCACAGAGATCCGCCTGCCTCTGCCTCCCGAGTGCTGGGATTAAAGGCGTGTACCACCATCGCCCGGCCCAATAGTTCTCTTGATCATTCCCCTTTCATACTAGTTGAATTTCTTTCCAACATGGTACCTAATTTCCAAGAGTGTGCATTAGAAAGGACACAAAAAGAAAGCTGCCAGTTTCTTGACCTGGCTCTGAGAACTGGAAAAGCGACATTTCTAGAAGGTTTTATTAGTTAAGCATTCACAATGACAAAAGACAAAAAAGACATAAAATTCACTTCTTGGTTGGATCAGTGTAAAACATTTGGGACCATCTTTACTTCAGTACTAAATACTTTCCAACTAATATTTTTTGTTATTGTTATTATTGTGTATGTAATACATATGAGTGGACTTATTTATATGTCCATCTGGAAGCCAGAGGTCTATGTTAGGTATATTCCCCTATTGTTCCTAACCTTATTTTTCAATCAAGGTTTCTCACAGTGCCTGGAACTCACTGAATTGGCCAGCCAGCAAGCACCAAGGATCCATTTATCTTCACCTCTTCCAGTACTGTGGTTACATGCTGAATTTCACTCCACCTGGCTGTTATGTGGATGCCAAGAATCTGAACTCAGGCCTTCATGCTTGTGCCTGAATCAACAAAGTCACCTCTCAAGCACCTTCAACAAATACTCAAACACAACAATGGAAAAAATGTAGTTGAATGATGTGGGATATCCTTCTGTATATGTGTTTCTTTTGATGGTTGATGAATAAAGCTGCTTTGGTCAATGGCTTAGCAGGGGAAAGCCAGGCAGAAAATCTGAACAGGGATATATATACAGAGAGAGTAGGCAGAGTCAAAGAGACACCATGTAGCTGCCCAAGAAGCAAGATGTAAGGTAACAAGGCACAAGCCTCGTGGTAAAGTATAAAATAATAGAAATGGGTTAATTTAACATACAAGAGCTAACTATGAGTAAGCCTGGGTCATTGGCCAAGCAGTGTTGTTATTAATAGAGTTTCTGTGTGATTTTTGAGGTCTGGGTGGCTGGAAAATGACAGCACAACCTCTGTCTACAGTTGAGAAAATAAGTAGAAACCGTTACCTTTTGTAAGAAAAAGTGATAGAATATTATTATCTTCCCAGAAGAAGTAAAAAAAATGGATCAATGAGTAGTTTATCCAACGGTTCCCTATCCTTGTAGCACAAATGTAATTTCAGCCCTTGAAAGTGGCTACGGGACAACAAAAATTTCAAGGTCATCCTTGGCAACACAGTGAGTTCAAGGCTGGTTTACGTGAGACCTTATCTCAAACGACAACAGAATATCAAAACAAAACATCTAATGTCAGAAAGCCTGTATTTTGGTAGTTTGAGGGTTTTTGGGCTCACAGTCCAGTGTAATAGAATTTTTATTGACAGTATATGCCAGATACTGATGGCTCTCTACTCGGTATTGATTCTACTCTCTCTTCCTTACTCAGAGACTCTGAATTTATCCATATCAGCAATATTCCCATGTAAAAATTCTAAAAGTCCCTTGATTCCTTTGTCCGGGGTAACAGTTCTGGCCAATGCATTACTTTTTGAACTTTCTTTTTATTTATTCTTTGTGTTTTCCACATTGTGCAACTCGATACTATTCATTTCCCTGTCCCTTCATACTTGTGCTCTGCCTTTGCAAACTCCCCACAAGAATAACAAAATTTAATAGAAAAAAGGGAAACTCAACCTCATCACGGAAGCTGTAGTATGACACAGTGAGTCACGCAGCAAGCCCTTTTATCCATACATTTTTCTTTCAAGTGTTTATTGCAAACAGCCACTAGTCTGGTTCAAGACCTCTGTTTCTGCTGCACTGTCGATGCTGGGCCCCCACTGGGGCTCCTCTTGGATATCTTGTTGTTGTTCTGTGTCATGGAGCCCCTGCAGCTTTGTGTCTGCAGGACTGGCCCCTTCACATGCTCCAGCAGTTCACAGATGGGGTGGATATTGGGGTGGGCCAACATACAGCCCTGGTCAGTGGGTAGTGCAGCCTTGGTCATTCCAACAGCTCTGCCCTGTCCTCACCACCAGGGTGAGCTCTCCTGCACTGCCTTGGTTAGTTCGCCCCTTGCTGGGTGGATGAGGATGAGCAAGGGGTAAGGGCAGTTGCCCTGCTTTCATGCCCTCAGTCTTGGTTCTTCTGAACATAAGGTCAGGGTCAGCTCTACTGTATTGCCTAGGAAAGGCGCAGGGGCCACTTTCCCAAGTGCTGTAGCTAGTAAGGGGGAGGGTCAGCTCCCTTTCCTGTTATGTTGGTGAGGGCTGAGAAAGCGGGGCATCTCTCCTCTGCCCACACCACTGCAAGACAGGCGAGTAGTGGGGACAGGTTGCCTATGCTCACAACTTTGGGACTGGCTCTCCCATACCTCCACCAACAGGATTGACTCTATTGTGCTGCCCAAGTAAGGTGCAGGGCCTGCTTTTCTGAGTGCTGCAACTGGTGAGGACAGGAGCAGCTCTCTCGCTCTTATGATGGTCAATGCATTATGAACAAGACTCTCTGGATCAATAATTTTAGGAAGATGTTTCCAGAGGGCTTTCTCTCCTCCTTTGTTGCACAGATTACGATGATACTCTCTGCGGTGGAGCAGCTTTTGTCAGAAGTGAGTACAAAAAGAAAGGCTTCATGTCAAAGAGGAGAAGTGGAAGACTATTTTCCCAATCATACGATGTCACCATGCCAGCCTTATCCTACCCACCCTGGACTTCCTAAAACATGATACCAATAATCCTCTATGTAGTAAAACCAAAGAAATTTGGTTTATGTCCCATAAAGTCTAATTTAGTTCTTAACTGAATTAGTACAGTAGAAAAGTTGACAATAGGTATAATCACTAGAGATTAAGAATGTGTCATAGCATTTAAAAAAGCATCAGCAGATTTCCCCTATGCTCACTGTGTTCCTTAAAAAACGGGTGGGGGGTGGTGGCAGCAATCTGACTACCCCTTTCTTTTCTTATATTTATCAGGCCAAATTTGGGCATGTTCAAAAGTTCTTGGTGTCAGCAAAGCAAAACAACAATAACAACAAAAAAAAACAAAGCAAAAGGCCCCACAATTTTTTGTTTCTTTTTGTTTATTAAATTTATTATTATTTTATTTATTCATTTTACATACCAACCACAGTTTCCCCTTTCTACTCTCCTCTGATCCCCCACCTGTCTTCTATTCCCCCAATCCACTATTCCTCTATCTCCATGTCTCCATTGAGAAGGGGTAAGACCTCCCATGGGAATCACCAAAGCCTGGCATATCAAGTTGAGGCAGTACCAAGCTCCTCCCACTTGAACCAAGATTGTGCAAGGTGTCCCATCATAGGGAATAGGTTCCAAAGAGCCAGCTCATGCTCTTTGGAACAGGTCCTGGTGTCACTGCTAGCGGCCCCACAAAAGACCAAGCTAAACAACTGGCACCCAGATGCAGAGGGTCTAGGTCAGTCCCATGCTGACCCTCTAGCAGTCAGTCCAGAGTCTGTGAGCTCCCACAAGCTCAGGTCAGCTGTCTCTGTCCAACAAACTTCTTACTGTTATTTGAAGCATATTGAGCTCTGTTCTGTCATGCTCAACACAATCCACTTTGTTCAGCATTCCTTCTAACACACAACACTTTACTTGGTTTACTGGGGAAACAGAAAGTAGGCCAGTTCATTGACAAAGTGCTTGCAGTAAATCAGAGATGTAACCATTGTTACAACATATGAGTCATAGTTTGAGCTAAGAATTTTGCAACACATAATTTAAATTAGTTAAAAGACTATACCAAAAGAGTAGAGTCAACCCATCATATGGGTATATACTCTAAGTAGGTGGTATAGGCTTGGCTATTTTATTAGAGACCACATAACAATGGCTTACACATGATGGGGAGTTTGCTGTTTTCTTTAGTGAGAGTCAGAATTGGGAAGTGGTCAGGGTTGATGTGAGGTGATTGGTTACAGCTAGGTAGCTGTGTTTACTAAGAAATACAGTATCCTTCTGTGCCATTGCATAGGCTGGAATGTTGTCTTTAACCTCCTATTGTGGCCAAAGCTGGCTGATTTCCATTATGTGCCTATGCTAGACTCCAGAAATGTGAAATTATCAAAGGATAATAACCTCTTATGAGGATGTGATGCAGAAGTTTTTCATATCCTCTTGGTTCAGACCCCACCGGCTATGTGAATAAGCCACACGAGCTAAATGGGCAGTTATAAACTGGCTCTAGGTGGGATCAAGTGTGCTAAACTGATGCTAAGGAGTCTGTATCATTCAAAAGTTGAAGAAACTGGATACTGGGTGACAAATGGCTACCTCTTTAATGAGTGTCTTGTCTATCTTCAGAGAATAAACCATCTTTCATGCTAGGAAGCTTAAATTTTTTTAAGATTTATGTATTTATTTTATATACAATGTTGTCTGCATGTATGCCTGCAGGCCAGAAGAGGGCACCAGATCTCATTACAGATGGTTGTGAGTCACCACATGGTTGCTGGGAATTGAACTCAGGACCTCTGGTAGAGCAGTCAGTGCTCTTAACTGCTGAGCCATCTCTCCAGTCCTGGATTCTTAGATTTTTGGAAAAAGGATGTCAGAGCAGACGTTTGTTGCTGTGGCACTGAAGTATACGGCTCAGCTCTCAGTAGCAAGGTCTATAGCTCTGCAGTTCTTTACACCAGATGGATGTGACCTCCTGACTTCTTTTCTATTTTCCTCTGGTTCTCCTGTTATGTTATCCTCGTGTGTTTATTTTTAATATATATGTGTTCATGTTCATATATTGAATTACCTGTACCTGTGTGGTGTGTGTGTGTGTGTGTTTGTGTCCCGAAAGACAATGGTAGCTATCATCCTTAGCAACTCATTCCTTTGAGATATGCTCCCTCCCAGACCTGCGAGTCTGGCTGGCCAGTGGGCTCTCGGGATCCAGCTTGTCTCCGTCTCCCCAAAGCTGGAATTCCAATCACTTGCATCGTGCCTGGCATTTATGGATTCTAGGGATTGAAGTCTGATCCTTCTGCTTGCAAGACAGGTGCTTTACCAATAGAGCCATCCCTGAATCCCTATCATCTCATCTTATTGCCATCTTGACTGACAGTCCTTAGATTTTGATAGGCATATGGAAATGCCCAAAGCAACTATGTGATTAAACTGTACCAAAATCAGGGTTGGTAGGAGGGGACAAGGGATCCTTTCTCACTGTGTAAGCTCCAGGGCATCTCCAGTCTCATGTCAACTGTTCACCCACTCACAACCAAGTTACCCCTTGGTCTTCCAGCTTGTTTTCCTCTGTTCAGCCAAACCACTCTCTTGTTCTTCTTAAGCTTTTGCAGCCCCACCAGACCCATAGAGAGTTCAGTTTCTATCCTAAGTTGTTTACCTCCTAGAGGAGACTCTATTGCCAACTGCTGAAATAATAAATGTCCTCACCTCATTAGAAAATGAAATCAACTCTTGAATTTGTTGTAAAAATGTTGAGGACACTGTCGATGACATCACTCAGTTTCCTCTCTAGAAAGCTTCACACCAGAAAGTTCTTTCAGATTTCAGTGCCAGGAAAAACTTTGCTTCTCCTGCAGCAAGCTTCCTCCCTTCTGATAGCAAGAGCTTTACAATTTTTCATGCTTTCTGAAGCATGGAACCCAAAGTCAGTTTTGCAGCTCTGTCATTGCAATTATGGTAAACACACAGCTACTGGATTTAGTGTTGCTCCATTTGCTTTGGTCATTTTTTATATCTATAATATTGACTCAGATTTTTATTATAAGCTATTTAAAATCTTTTTGTTAAAAAGAGGGAAGGCAGCATGATGCATGCTATCTTGCAATCAACAATGCATGCCTGTATTTCCAGCCACTTGGGAAGATGGTTGCTTGAGCCCAGGCATTCTAGGCCAGCCTATCTCAAGGCTGAAATTTGTGTAATTTGTGTAATTTAACTTTTCCTTTTTTTATGCTGCTGGGCTCATACTAAAGGCCTTGCCCTTGCTGGACTACTTTGTGCTATTAAGCAATACCTTCAACCCACCATATAAGTTTTCTAACAGCATGGGTTAATGACGGGTGTTTGAAAACTATGTGAGCGGTCTAAAGTTCCCAGAGGTCCTAAAAAGGCAGACAATTCCTGGACAACACTCTCACTAGTGTTTTTCTGGGGAACAGCTCTATCCTGGAGTTTAGAAGGAGAGTGAGGCTGGAAATGTGAAATGGATTAGTCAAGGCAAGACTGAGAATAAACCTTCTGGCAATGATCAGAATTAAGAAATAATAGAAATTTGGGTGCAGACTCAACACACAAATGATGTGGGATTCCCCTCTGTATGTTGTGAATATCTTTGGTTAATAACGAAACTGCTTTGGGCCTATAGCAGAGCTATAGGGGAACAGAGCTAGGCAAGGAAAACTAACCTGAATGCTGGGAGAAAGAACGGCTCAGTCAGAGAGAAGCCATGTAGTCCTGCTAGAGACAAACACTGAAACTTTAGTGGGTAAGCCACAGCCATGTGGCAATACACAGATTAATAGAAATGGGTTAAATTAATATGTAAGTGTTAGCCAATAAGAAGCTAGAGCTAATGGGCCAAGCAGTGATTTGATTAATACAGTTTCTGTGTGATTATTTCGGGGTTAAGTGGCTGGCAACTAACTAGTAGCCTCCCCCAACACACACACACACACACACACACACACACACACACACACACACACA
>JABTXL010008822.1:13434546-13472306 GCA_025134845.1 Neodon shergylaensis | reverse complement strand
ACACACACACACACACACACACACACACACACACACACACACACACATTGTTGTGGAGCCTAGCAGTCAGGGCCAGGATGTTTTCAGACAGCAGGAAGGGATTAGAAACCTACAGTGCACAGCAAGACAGACTTTGGTGATGCTACTGGTCAAACTTGGGCTAACAATAAAGGCTTACTCTAGGACAGTTAGAAATTGAGGCACAATCATCTATCTAGGATAAGTCAATGTTTTATGTGTGCTTTCTGCAATTCTGTAGACTTCCAAGAAATTAGTGGCTTTTAGTCCACTTAAAGATAAAATGTAAAGATAAGATTAACAGCATTTCTTTCCTCTAGGTAGGTAAAGGTAAAGAATTCCGATACCTTCTGGAAAAATCCTTAGTAATTACCTCTGACTTAAAATATTCCTTCCAAAATTAAGGGTTCAGAGGGACTCATGAGATTCAGGAATTAAATAAGCCTCTCAAGTCTGGGAAATCTAAAAGTTATAAGATTCATAATGACCCCTCAGTTAGGTTATAGAAGCAGCAAACACTGCAGAGAGGCGACTGACCAGCTGAAATGCCAAGAGGAGACTCTATGGCTCCCCCTCCCCCCTTCCTGCCCTGTGCTTCCTACTCAGTGTTCAGAGAGCTCTGGGGATTCAGCTTCCATAAGCCTGTGTTGCGTGAACTTTGCAGCGAAGCAGCTGCATTTGTTGTCCCAGCTTTAAGTTAACACAATTAAAACTTATTAGTTCCCAAAGCAGGGCTTTGGCAAGATCACGACTATCGACTGTCACGTGCTCCTCCTCTGGGGTGGTTAGGCGAGTTTGTGTTGCATCTTTCCAGGAAAAGGCTCACACAGCATCGGTAAATGAGACGATAAAGTAAAGCTAGAGAAGACAGGGGCTCTTCTCAAGTCTTCCTTCTTTGAAGGGAAACCTTGGGATTTGTATTTCACTTTTGCTTTTTCTGAGGCGCAGACACCTTTATGGAGAACCACACGTGGTCCCAGGCAACTGCTCAATTCTTTGTTGGTGGACGCAGGCTAACTTAAGGTGAGACTGATGAAGAACTGCTATTCCTCTTGGTTTACGCTACCAGCCGTCTCCATCTGTCCCTGGCAACTGTTGCTAGGAAGTAACTTGCAAGAATAAATAAACAGGAGGCAAGCCACTGTTTTAGTATAGTATATGCATATAGTATAGTGAGTCAGTTTTTAATTCGTGTCAGAACCAAAAGGTGTGGGACTCCCTCACACCTTGGGAGACAAAGGAACTGTTTACCATTGATACAGTGTCCCCTTGTATTAAAGCATCATCCTTCACAATAGCCACAAATAGCATAAAATATTTCGGAGTAACTCTAACCAAACAAGTGGAAGACTTGTATGACAAGAACTTTTAATCTTTGAAGAAAGAAATTGAAGAAGACACCAGAAAGTGGAAAGATCTCCAATGCTCTTGGGTAGGCAGAATTAACATAGTAAAAATGGCAGACTTACCAAAAACAATCTACAGATTCAATGCAATGCCTATCAAAATTTCAGCAAAATTCTTCACAGACCTTGAAAGAATGGTACTCAACTTCATATGGAAAAGCAAAAATTCAAGGATATCCAAACAATCCTGTACAATAAAAGAACTTCTGGAGGTAGCACAATCCCTGACTTCAAACTCTACTACAGAGCTACAGTACTGAAAACAGCCTGTTATTGACATAAAAACAGATAGGAGGACCAATGGAACAGAATGGAAGATGCTGATATTAATCCATACACCTCGAATGTCTGATTTTTGACAAAGAATCAAAAAAATATCAAATGGAAAAAAGAAAGCATATTTAACAAATGGTGCTGGCATAACTGGATATCAGCATGTAGAAGAATGAAAACAGATCCATATATATCACCATGCACAAAACTCAAGTCCAAATGGATCAAAGACCTCAACATAAAGTCAGCCACACTGAACCTCATAGATGAGAAAGTGGGAAGTACACTTGAACACATTGGCACAGGAGACCACTTCCTAAATATAGGCCCAGTAGCACAGACACTGAGAGAAACAATTAATAAATAGGACCACCTGAAACTAAAAAGCTTCTGTAAAGCAAAGGACATGGTCAACAAGACAAAGCAACAGCCTATAGAATGAGAAAAGATCTTCACTAACTGCACATCAGACAGAGGTGTGATCTCCAAAATATACAAAGAACTCAAAAAACTGATCATCAAAAGAACAAATAATCCAATAAAAAAATGGAGTATAGACCTAAACAGAGAACTCTCAACAGAGGAATCTAAAATGGCTGAAAGACACTTAAGGAAATGTTCAACATCTTAGTCATCAGAGAAATGCAAATCAAAACAACTCTGAGATTCCATCTTACATCTGTAAGAATGGCTAAGATCAAAAACACTGGTGTCAACTTATACTAGAAAGGTTGTGGGGTAAAGGGAACACTCCTGCATTGCTGGTGGGAATGCAAACTGGTACAGCCCCTTTGGATATCGGTATGGCAATTTCTCAGAAAATTAGGAAACAACCTACATCAAGACCCAGCAATACCACTTTTGGGTATATACCCAAAGGATGCTCAATCATACCAGAAGGGCATGTGCTCAACCATGTTCACAGCAGCATTGTTTGTCATAGCCAGAATCTGGAAACAACCTAAATGCCCCTCAACCGAAGAATGGATAGGGAAAATGTGGTACATTTACACAATGGAGTACTACACAGCAGAAAAAAAATAACGACATCTTGAATTTTGTAGGCAAGTGGATGGAGCTAGAAAACATTATATTGAGTGAGGTAACCCAGACCCAGAAAGACAAATATCACATGTACTCACTCATAGATGGTTTTTAAACGTAAAATAAAGAAAACCAGCCCACAAATCACAGTCCCAGAGAACCTAGACGACAATGAGGACCCTAAAAGAGACATACATAGATCTAATCTACATGGGAAA
This sequence comes from Neodon shergylaensis, assembly GCA_025134845.1. Taxonomy (NCBI): domain Eukaryota; kingdom Metazoa; phylum Chordata; class Mammalia; order Rodentia; family Cricetidae; genus Neodon; species Neodon shergylaensis. Next base: position 13,469,347 of record JABTXL010008822.1, on the reverse strand, counting down.
TAGAAAAAGACAAGATCTCCTGAGTAAATTGGGAGCATGGAGACCTTGCAAGAGGGTTGGAGGGGAGGGGAGAGGCAATGAGGGAGCAGAGGAAAATGTATAGCTCAATAAAAATCAATAAAAAAACAAATAAAAAAGAGCTCATAATTATTGTCCCCTTGGGACAGATGTGGAAAAGATGCCTCAGAGAACTGAGCAACTCACAGAGCTAGTTAAGTAAGGATTCGAAGCAGGCCTGTGTAGTGTACCTGAGCTGTCTTACATTTTCAAATTCCTTGATTATTTTTATGGGTTTTTGACTCACAGTTGACCAGAGAGCCTCCATGGGATTTTCTTTTGAAAAACTGTCATTATCACCATTGTAAAAGGAATAGATACTTCATTTAGAAATTCAGCAAACACTGAAAAATTAAATAGTCCGCAGTAGTGAGTGTTTCACATTGTTTGGTGCCTGCACCATGAAGGTTGTTTGCTGTATAAAAGAGAAAATAGACAAAGTCCCTTTAAATGAATTTGACGTTGACAGAAAGTCACATTAAGAAATATAAAGGCTAGCTAAAGAAATGTCTTTTTATACAGTGGGAACATTCATTAGACTAAGATAAAGAATTGGATATGTGTCAAGCTGAAGGGAAGAATCATGAAATCTTGACAACTAGTGGCCTGAATTCCTGAGACAGCACAACGGCTGCAAGCAACTTAATTTAACTGTAAACAGGCACTCCCACCAACAAAACTGTGTTTATAATAATGTCTCATAACAAACTGCCCTTGAGGGAGAGGCTAAGCCAACCTCCCAACCTCCTAAGCAAATCTCATCCTATTTTAACATTAGCAACCTCCCAGCGAAGAGCAAAGCCTATCAAAAGACTTTTTGTGTCGTTCTTTCTGGTCCATTAATGCCAATGGTCTGCAAATATATTGTAGTTAATCTATGATACCTTAAGAGCAAATTATAAAAATGCTTTGCAATTCAGAGAGCCTGGGAATTGACTAGTTAGATGGCTGAATCTTAATGAGGTTAGGCCTAACAGGTGCCTCATTAATTACTCATAGGTAGAGCGCATTCTCCTTCCTTTAAAAGTGAAAGAGGCCTCTATTTTTAGCATGGAGCTTGCCTCACTGTTTAGTTGTATCAAATCCCGTCTCCACCATCTCAGAGTCTATGTAGAAATACTTAATACCACACAAATCAGCTCTAGAAAAGAGAAAAGGATTTATATTTGATATCAGAAATAGTTTAGTTTAGTTGTAATCATAGCAAATGTTCCAAGAAAATTTTGCCGAAATTTCTCTGGGTGGCTTTTAAAAAGGGCTTCTTTGTTATGCAGTTATTTAGGGGATTTCTTCTTAAAATACCCCAGAAGTGAGAAACCAAAAATCAATAGAATACACAAGAAAGTAAAGACTTTTTCAAGACATTTGGAGGAGAGCTAGAATGTGTGTTATTTAATTTTTCTTTCCCTCCAAAATGATCACATCAACAAGATCACATCCACACTGAGATTTTTTTTTGTATTCTTCTTTCTTTTGTAGAGCCCCAAATAAAGTCTTTGTTTTTCAAGAGCACCTATTCTGATGTCAGTCACAATATTCTTAAAAAGTCAACTTAAAAATTGCTTTATTGATTTTCAACACATCAGAAGACAATATTTACTGCAAGTTTTCGTGAGGTGAATTCAGCTTGCAGCTGGCTTTTAAAACACCTTTGGGAACCAGTTTCAGAAATTTGAAAAATTCTGTCAAATGATTCTGTTCCCTAATAGAGATCTTCTCTGGAGAAGCGTCAGCTTACAGAAGTACTTGGATTATCCTCTAGATTTTGGGTTAATGATTCTGTTCTCTTTTATTGTAAGATAAAATATTTCGTTTCCAAGTCTTACTGAAAAATCTTTAAAAAATATATTCAGAGTCTTTCCTGTCACAGTAAATACAAGGAGTACATTAATCTTTCTTTGGCCAATGAAAATTTCCAGGGCCTCAGAGATTGATCTTTCTGAATGTCAATAATCATTGTGCAGTCAGAGATTGCCATGAATGTGGATGACTTCAGCACATAGCCAGAGAACTGGTTAACTGAGTAAATCCTGACAGATGCTTCCCTTCTTGACGCGTTTCTCTTTTCTTAGCCTCAAAATAGAGTTCCAGCCAAGGTGTGGGATTGGAAATGTTTATTCAGAACTCTTGGTTAGGTTTAAGGCACAGTCTTGTTCTATTCTTAAGTGATTTTTAGTGAGTTCAGGCGTTAGCAATTCATTTCACACCATGTTGTTCATGGTTTCAGGGATGGTTAGAAGGGCATCAGCCAGATGGAGAGATGGCCTGGAGTAAGGGCAGTCTGCTTAGCATCTCAAACAGAGTCACAGCCCATCCTGACTCAGAAAGCTGCGGTAGATGGTAGTCAGCTTTACTTGTCAGCCTGAGAATTTAGCATTTCCAGGGATGAGAGTTTCAGTGAAGGGATAGGCTTGTGAGCATGATTGTGAGTGACAGTTGTGAGTTAGCTGATGTGGGAAGGCTCAGACCACTGCAGGCAGCATTATTCCTTAGGCAGTGGAGAAAGAGAGCTGTAAAGTCCATAGAAATAAGAAAGGGACCTAGGGGTGAGCCCACTTCTCTCTGCTTTTGCCTGTGGTTGTGATGGGATTATGACCTGGAAAGTTAGCAGAAATAAGCCCTTTTCTCCCTCAAACTGTGTTTTGCTGGGGTATTTTACAGAGTAGAAGGGTTGTGAGAGTCAAGGATCCACTAGGTAGACAGTGGGTGCTTGGATTTGGAATAAACACAGGGCTGCGTCTGTTTGGAGCATCCAGCCTGAACGAGGCAGGCTATAAAGAAACAGTGGGGCTTGTGGTTGCTGGCTACATTCAGAGTAGAGAAAGGAGCTACATAGAAACCCCAAGGAAGATATAAACTATACAGGAGAACCAAGGCAGAAACATCTGCCAGGGTGGTAAACAGAGGCGGTTGGAGAAGTTATCTGTCTCTTCTACCGGATATAAATACTGGAACATATATTCAGTTTTAGAGTAGATAGAAAGATTGAAGGGAGGGAAATAAAAGCCCCTGACCCTTAAAATCAAAAAGGAATGTCAAACTTGTGTGGGGGAAGCCGTGGAGCCTGATTGGGGTTCCCAATGAGACAGGGAGTGGGGAGTAGGGCCACAGAGAAGAGAAGAAATCCCAGCGCATTGTGAAGCAGATGCTGGGACAGCCTGGCACATTACAGGAGTCTTGTGTTTGGATAGTAATACAGAAACTCTACCCTCCAGGGCAGGCCCAAAGTGGATCAGCTGAAGCAATCTGTAAGGAACTGGAAACCCAAGTTGGTATGAAGGAGGTGTGAGCCCTGAGTTTACACCACTCCTGGGGTGCAGGAACCCTGTACTGAAAAATGAACACCAGTACCACACTGGGACTCATGAACCCCCCAGGCTTCGGGAAGAAACAAGAGTGAAACAACTCTGAAAGGATTGTCCCACCACGCAGAGTACAATAGAGTAAAAATAAATAAATAAATAAACACTTAGAAAATGAAACTCCATGTGGGAGAGAAAGCAGCTGCAACAACCAGGAGAAATTATACCCAAAGAGCTAGAGATTATAGAATAATCTGAAACATGATAAGCACATTTAAATCTTAAAGAGATAACAAGAAACAATAAAAGCATAATAAAAATAAGAGTGTACTGAAAAAAGAGAAGGCACAGTCACACACACATGTCACATGTATGCAATACATGACACAGTCATATATATATATATATAATGTGTGTGTGTGTATATACACAATAGGTGAAGTAAAAATTCAGATAATGTTAAATAACAGATTATTTCCAGGGCAAGAGAGGATAAGTGATCTGAGAACTATTGTGAAAAATTGTAATCAAAACACAGCACTTAGGGAGCTGGCAAGATGGCTCAGGGGTGAAGGGTTTGCCCTAAGTCTGATGATCTGAGTTCTGCCTCCAGAAACCACAGAGATGAAGGAGTAAACTGATAACTACATCTTGTACTCTGACCACTGCTACCACTGCCCCCCCCCACACAAACAAAGAGAGAGAGAGAGAGAGAGAGAGAGAGAGAGAGAGAGAGAGAAAGTAAAAAGAAATCAAACAGCAGTCTGATATACTACAATCTGGGCATCTGGGTAAGATAAATAGAAACAATTCCAAACCCAGGCTCTTCAAAAACAAACAGAACATCTTATCTGTTAGAGAGAAATGGATTAGTGAAAGAAAATGACAGATAGATTGAGTGCCATTTTCCCACAGAAAAGCTAGATATCAGGAAATGATGAGATATATTTTCAAATGTTGAAGTAAAATATCAATCAATTTAAATTTCAGTAGCCAAATAATTACCGTTCAAGAGAAGTTGTTAAAAGAAAAAAAAGTTGTTAGAAGTTGTTCAAATGTTTCTACAACAACAAAAGATCTGTATGTAAGCAATAGATTTCTTTATCAGCACAATTAAGGCATCATTCGCTGTAAACACACATTAAAACATATCTTGTGTCCCTTTGATCAAACACCTGGGAGAATAACTTAAAGGAAGAAACATTATTTGCCCGGTTCCTGGTTTCAGAAGGTTCAATCTATAGTTTCTCAGCCCCTTGGCATCATGGCTGGAAGGAGCATATAATGGAGGAGTTTCTTTACTTCACAGTAGGCAAGGAAACAGAGAGTGAGTGAGCAACCCAGGGGTAGGAGCAACACCAAGAGGCATGCCCCAGTGACCTTCTTCTTTTTGATTTTGTTTTCAAGACAGTGTCTCACTGTGTAGCTCTTTTGTCCCAGACCAGTTGACCTCAAACTCACAAAGATCTTCCTGCCTCTGCATCCCAAGCACTGGGATTAAAGACGGTCACTGCTACACCCAGTTTCCGATGGCTTCTTTAACTAGGTCTTCTATTTAAAAGTTCCCATCACCTCCCAAGATGGCACAACTGGTTGAGAACCAAATGCTCAACACATGAGAATACGAGGCTTATTTCATAGTCAGGTCATAACATGCCCCATGACTATATGTAATTATCTGATTGAATATAAGATTAAACATTTATAATGATGATAACACAAATAAAAGAGATTGAATTACTCCCAAATCTCTACCTCCATGCAGAGAACTGCAACATTAGATGCAGTCTCTTTGTAAAAGAAGGGGACTGTGTTTCTCTGCCTGGTGACTGTGGATTTAGTCACATGGCTTCCTCTAGACCCTTAAATGAAGTACCAATGACACCATGCTAATTTCAAACCCAGGAACTATTTAGGAGCTTTTGCTTGTTTTTAATCTATTGATACCACTACCAAGGGACAAATGCCTCTGAGTGTACTACTTACCTTTAGTTTTCAGCCCTACATTACTTAGGGTCATAGAGAGGAAGCCTCCATTGGAGAACGGCCTAGATCAGAATGGCCAGTGGGGAATTGTCTTCATTGCTAATAGTTGCAAAAGGGCCCAGCTCACTGTGGACAGCACCATCCGTAGGCAGGTGGTCCTGGGCTGTTTAAAAGACTAGCTAAGCATAAACCAATAAGAGCGCAAGCATGCAGCATTTCTCTGTGGTTCCTGCTTCAAACTCTTGCTTGAGTTCCTTAATGATGGATTACGATCCGGAAGTATAAGCCAAATAAATCACTTCCTCCCCATGTCGCTTTTGGTCTGAGTATTTAATCACTGGAACAGGAATGAAACTAGAACAAAAGGCCATTTCACTGGTCCCAGAAGTGTGTTGCCAATCATTATTAATATTACAATATTATATTTTAGTTTTCAAGTCCTTGAGTTTGAGATTGGATAATGATATTTGATTTCTATTACTAGTAGGATGAATCATCAGAAATTTAGTGAATTAGACATGTTCTCTTACAGTCCTGGAGAACAGAAGTCAGAAATCAGTCAGAGACTCAAACTTGGGCATCAGCAGAGAGTTTATTTCTGGGGCTATAAGAGAAGATTTGTTCCTTTGATGTTCTTACCTGGAGACAGGCTACATTCTTCACTAAAGAGTTCTTCCTCACTTCACTTGTATGTTTCGCTTTCATTCTCAAGTTTGGCTGCGCTCACATCTCTGTCTACTTCTCTCTTCAAATGAAACTTGTGAATAGATTTAGAATCTCTCTATGGTTGAGAGCACTCTTTAACCTCAAGACCTTAGCTTAATCATGTCTTCAGAGTTCCTTTTCCATGTGAAGGAAACATTCCAGGTTCCAGAGACTGGGGCGTGGCTATTCTGGGAAAGGGTAACAATTTAGCTCATCATAATCAATAGATAGGATTTTACTTATTTAAGAAAACTGTAGTAAATAAAAGTCTAGGAGACTTACTGAGCACATACAAATATTGCAAAGAAGGTGAAATGATATAGTTAAAGCATGATATTAATACAGCAATTAAGCAATAGATATTTTCAGTTTGTTATACTTGGTTTAAGTATATGTCTGGTCTTTCTATGTGGCATGGATCAAGTCATTTATCTTTCCGTGACCTGTTTCCTTATATGTGTAATAGACATAGCTATAACAGCATATACCACATGAGCTTTGTATGAACTGTAAATGAATTAATGTCAGTTAAATGGTAAGAACATTGGTAAGGCACAAGTTAGGGCTATGATATAAATAATAAAAATCTATTTTATTTTAGAATATTTATATTGTATTTATCTATATATTTTCTAATTTTAATATATTTATGTTTTCTTTAAATGATAAAATAAAAGTAAACCATCCAGGATAAAAGATGGAGTAAATGAATTATTTCACTCTTAACTTTTCAAAAAAATTTAAAATATTTGACAAGCTCTGAAGGTTTTTTTGGAAATGGCAACTCTTATACAGTGGAGAGAGTTGTGTAAATGATGCTAACTCCTACAAAAATTTGGAAATATTTTATTTGTTAAAGATAATCCTGCTTCTCCCTGTATACCTCAAATATCTGGAGGGGAAATCCACATTTAATAAAAGTAACATAACAATGGCACAGTCTTGAATCAAGTTCCTGAGGAGAAGAGTCCACAGCCAAGAGTATGGTGTGTACCAGCTGTTCAGGGTATGGAAGTGGCAGCTAACGATGTGGATTCATGTTTTAAAAAATCTAGTTTGGACTTAGTTTGTGAGGGGCTTTGAGATATAAATCCCGTAGGAGTAGTTCTTCCTTTAGCATAAGGGTATTTTTATATCCTTCACTAGTCAGTCACTAGAGCCAGTTACAAGTGATCTAGGGATAAATCTGATGCTGAGGGACCCACCAGGGTAAGGCAGCTCCTGTCAGCCAAGGGTGATCAAAGGAGCAGGTGTAAGGCGTAAGATTCCAACACTCACCATGGCTGTTGGTAAATATGCCATCTGAGTAAAAGAGGTTTTAATGGAGTATATAACTCCCTAAAATATATAAAACAACGAAGCCTCAGTGTTTATCAATAGAAGGCAGGGATTCAAATTGAGGCATGCGAATACGATGAGATTCTACATGGTTAATATGAACGACCTACATGTGCTGTATATGCAAAAATCGGAAGTATGGTGTTGAGTGAAAGAAAGCAACCCAGAGAAAGGTATGTATGTATACATGCTTTCACTTGTGCGTGTTAGTAATGCAACAAAGGATATGTGTTTTGTATGGTTACATAGTATACAATTAAGATATCAAAAGGTGGGCTCACTCTGATTTCATTAGGAGAGTAGCTATTTTTAGAACTGATGAATAGGAATAGAATCAGGAAGGATACAAATCAAACTCCTGGTACATCTATAAAGTTTTCTTGATGCAGCAAAATGGCTTTTAGTGAATGTAGTCTATTTTTTAAAAAAAAAACATTCTTAAGCTTTCTAAAATATTTGAAATTATTTACGTAAAAGAAGGTATTGTTTGGTGGATACAAAACAAAGTTATAATTTTACCGAAGATCAACTTGGTTAACGAAGGGGTTTATTAGGGTTAATTTCAAGAGCTTGATGACTCAAAGGCAGCTTCATCACCAAAATTCTCACATGAACATGGACAGTGACTCGGGAAAACTGTGTTCCTGAAGGTCTGTGCAACTCGTAGGCAGCCATTGTTACTGCCTATAAAACCTTAGCTAGGATTCTAGTGAATCTTGTAAGTTTCGGGAACGTGTTGAAACTTGTTAGTTTTGTTTCTTATTGAACCCTGTACATTTCATATAATTCCTCTGTCCTAAGGTATCTCCTTCAGAGGAGGCGATGTTTCAATTCAGATGAAATAACTACACAACAGAAAGAAGGAATATTCAAGGAAAACGACCATATTTCTGTGCTGGGCCAATGTGGAAGGAAATAGAAAGGTTGTAACTGATGTCCTTATCTGGCTCCTAGAACCATGATCTGGCTGTCTTTCCAGAACATTATGAGTAACAAGCAGTTATATTTGTTCTTTCAATTGTATTTTGACTATGAGAATATTGAATCAGAAAATAGAATAGTCTAGACTCTAGACTTAAATGATTAATTAGTAAATTTAGCGTGAGGGAGATGCATGGGGGAAGATGGAGGGGAAAAGATAAGATCTTAGTAAGAAAATCCCAGGGAATTTTAGTAAATATTTATTTAGCCCTTCATATGCATCATACAGTTGCTTGGAAGTAAACTGCTTGATATATATTAAGCAATATGCTAGGCTTGGTGGGGGGGTCAAATGAGTGACGTTGTCCCTGTCTTTAAATTTGTGAGCACCAAGTGGAAATTGGTGAGAGAAGTGTGTCTGAAGAACTTGGAGGCATCTCAGCCTAGAAGCCAACAAATGTATTTATGGAAAGAATCCCTTGTTTCTGATTCAAATGGTTTCTGTGGAACTCGAGTCTTCCAAGATATTCTGTGAACAAGGGGTTTTATATCTAACATGTTAGGAAATGCTGTGTGCCATATTCCGTTCTCAGAGATTCACAGGCGATTAACATATGAAGACTGCTAAGGTGGTTTATAGAAAAGAAAGCTGTACGGGAGCTTTGCATCTTTCTAAATTATTCAATATCCAAAAGAATTTAGGAGAGAATGGAATAACACCAATGAAACAACTTAAATGTTATTTGGAATTTGTTTTATCCGTGGCTTCTTTACAGTATGCTTTCCCCAATGCCTTTGAATTATTCTATTTCTAAAAATTATTGGTATATATTTTTAAAACATTAAATCTTCCATTCTGGGGTTTCTTTTCTGATATCGTGCTTACAGTGTTAACCAGAGGTGCTGTCAGTTTTACTTTGTGGGAAAGTAAATATGAGGTTTCAGCACGTTCTTTCAGCTCTTCAAAATAGTAGTCAGGCAGAGCTTTTGTGAAGGTGCTCAGCATTGTCCTGTCTGTAATCCTATTTTATGGAACTCTCACGCCATGTTCATGTCTCACACGATGCTCAGTCTTCAGGCTTTAGGATCAACATGTCAATGGCTGTAAATCAAATGACCGTGCTAAAGTGTATGACTATGCCACAGCCATTTGCGGCCATCCATTTAATTGCATCCTATAAAATGAACCAGGAGGTATAAGTTTACAAACACAACATCTGAGGTGGTGGTAAGATTAGAGCTAAATAACACATGGATTTTAAACTTGGCATGAAGTCCTGAGGGCTGGACCTAAACTAGACTGCTGACAAGGAGCGTCTAAGCATCAGTGTGCATCCCCATGAATACTCTGCAGCTTTAAAGGACACACTAGACTTATAGACAAAGTTCACCCTTCAACAAACTTCTTGTTTTTACTTCACTGGAGCATTATGATATTCGACCAGTATTATCTTTGTTTAAGAAAACAAAAAGAATATTTTACTTTCTTGGAGAACTTTCAGTATAAAATTCTTGATCCATGACTACTTACTGCACGGTCCAAGTTTCTGTGGGTGGGGTGCTCCATATTCCTCTCATATGTCCAAGTAAAGTAAATGTATGAGTTAAACACGAAGTCAATTTCCATTTAATTAAATACATTGCTATTTATTTGTTCAGGCTCACAACGACCTATTTTCATAGGTCTTTTAAGTTGTACATTTTTCCTTTGTACGTGCCTTTGCATCTGCCGTTGGTAAACTGGGTAACTTCAGCAAACACTTTATTCTTTTAGCGTTTCAATGTCTCTCCTTTTTCTGCAAGCAGGGCTGTTGATTCAGCAGTTGTGGGCTATTAAGCTCATACATATAAACTGTTTAGAATATACTGAAGTGCATGACTTAAAGAATCATTGCACAAGTGTTATTTATTATTATTATTATTATTACTTAACTATATTGGAAGAGACTATAAATGATTAACAATACATAATTTTATTTATCAAAATCTGAGGCTCAATTAAGCATGGTTAGCATATTAACTAACCTGCTACCCTAACATATAAGCAAGTATTCCAGATTACATCTTATCCTTGGTGTCTTAGTTGGTTGCTTTCTAAGAAAGTTTGTACAATAAAGCTGAATCAATGTTTAAGTTTGGGAGGGGGAGGAGAGGGAAAGAGGAGGGGTGGGAGACGGGAGCATTATAAATGGTGATAGATGTTCCTGTTCTTGGCTCTTCTTGAAAGTTTATGTGCTATTTTTCAGGCAATATGAGGAGATGAAGGTCCCACTGCCTTACACTTTTATCATCTGTCTACTTTAATGTTTAGACCCGATGTCCGTCTATCCTTGACAACCATTCTGATTCTCCTTTATGCCCTTTTGGCAGACAGACCAGCAGGCAGAGTCAGCAAACACTGGAAGGTGTATCAAGGCATAATACAGGCATGAGATGCAGGGGGTCTATGTTGAGCTGGGAATGGATCTAGGAGAAAAAATTGCTTTTGTCCCACACCCTGATTTAATCTCTGAACTTATCAAATATTTCTTCATAATTATTTTGTGACCATAAATAGATACAATTCTTCATTTGCTTTCAAAATCATACTCAGTAAAAAGGTAGAGAAGTTACACACACAAAAATATTTCTTACTAAATTTGAAGAGCAATTGAGACAGGGATATATCTTTTAAAAAATAGAGAAACTAGCAGTAAAAATACTAGTTTGTGTGTGTGTGTGTGTGTGCGTGTACTAGCATACTCACGTACCAGAGGTCATCAATGGCTGTCTTCCTTAACTGTTCTCCAAATTATATTTGGAATTGGATCTCTCACGTAACCGGGAGCCCATCGATTTGGATAGCTAGCCAGCAGGTCCTAGAGAGCCTCAGGTCTCCGCTTTCTTAACTGGAATCACAAGCACATGCATAGCCTGCCATTTTATTTTATTTTTATTCTTTTATATGGGTTCTCAATGTGTGACTCTGGCTAGCCTGTGGCTCACAGTATAGACCAAGCTTGCCTTTAACATCACAGAAATGCCTTTCTTTGCTTCCCAAGCGTATATTAAACATATGCAGCAGCCCGTCAAGCCAGGGCCTTGTTTCTTACATGGACACAGGGATCCGAACTCAGGTCTTCAGTTTATGCAGCAAGTGCTTTGCTCAAGAATAATCCAACTCCCAACTCCCCAGTCCTTGTTTTTTCAAGTGTAGAAAACTTTTTAGATTAGAAAATGAGTTTTAGTGTCCAAAAATATCAATGGAACCATAAAAGCATTTCTTACATATATTAGAACATATGTTCTTTAAGTTTGGAAAGACAAGATAAATGTCAGCAGATTCCCACAATAGTATATACTCGGGTATGGGATGTATCAAACTGTGTCTACACAGTCACAAATACATGTATACTGACATGGTAACTTCAGTTCAAGACTCGAGGTAATATATACATATAGGGAAAGAGGTTGGGACAAGAGTTTAAAGATGAAAAAGATGAACTTTTCTAATTCTTGTATGTTCTTCTCAATGTTCATTTTAAACATATGCAGCAAGAGCAGGGAGGGAGGTACAGCCATCCTGTTGTATCCATGGAGAATTGGTTGTAGGTCCCTAAGGATACCAATTAGAAGATGTTGTCTTCCTTGTATAAAATAGCATAGATCACTGTGTAACCTGTGCACAATGCCTGCAACAAAAGAGGCACTGTGGAAATAGTTATTATACTGTGCTTTTAAAGAATTGAAAAAAATCTGCCTATGTTCAGTACAAACTTTTTTTTTCTTCAATATTGGTTGGCTCCAATGCTGCAGAATCTATAGAAATGGGAAGGCTACATGACTTCCTGTTAGAAGGTATAAAAACAATCTGGGGTTCAGGTGACCCAACCTCAAAAACGACAAAGTGTGTTAAGATATTTGAACTATCTATTATTTCATCAGTTAACTGTTGTATTGACATAAGTCTTCAGTTTTGAGGATAAGATGGGAGCTATTTGTTTGTGCATACTGTGTATATGTAATATGTAATACACACATATTATATAATATATACTAATATATATATATATTAGTAGAGACATATGTTTTTGATGAGGGAAAGTATGTATCAGCAAAAATATGCCATGGAGGAATATGTATGCAATAGGATAACTTTATGCTGTGTTACTAACACAAAAATTCCTGACTTGTATTTGGTCTTCATAACTAAATTGTACATGAGAACACAAAGTCTTTTTTAGGGTCAATGGAAACTCAAGCTTGGAGTGGCTTCAGGAAGATATTAGAAAAGGTAGGATTTTCTCCTTAAATCCCAAAGCAAGATTCAAAACTGAAAAACGGAAAGTCAACTTACTATTTACAACCATGGGCTTATTTCCTGATTTCCTGCACACTGAAGCAGTGACTTTAAAAAAAGACGTGGCTGACAGAGGACACAGGTCCAAATCTGCTCTCTGAAACCCCGAGAAGCTAATTTCCATGTCCAAGCTAATGTTTCAAAGAGATTTCTTTTCATGTGTTCTCCTAGGAGGGCAAGATTTCAAAGAGGAAGCTAAGCAAAGCAAGGTAACCCTGGTGCTGTCGGCTGGGGCTTTCGATTAGCATTTCTGACTAATACTTTGGCAAAATTACTCACAAATATTTCCAGAGTTGAGAAATAATCTCGTGGTAGTTGTTTGCTCATATTCTGAGCCCAGCGGGTTTGTAACTTTCTGCCGTGGGAAGTGTGGACATTCTGGTTTTACTATCATGTTTATTTGTGCATGTTGTTTCTATGTCAAACAATGTGCTTAGAAATGGGAGAAGAAATGATTGGCATCAAACTCTGTGAGTCAATTATAGATGTACATGCATATACATGTATATGTGTGCATATAAAAATAGACATAGTAAACCAAGAAGTATTTAAAGCAACTGACTCTTGGTATTAATTAAAATATTAAGTAGATGACATAGTAAAAATGTAAAACTTTGGAAGGCCTGGTTATAAAACTGGAAAGACCTCAGAGACCATCTGTTCGAATCGCATCATTTTACAAAAGGAAATTTGAAGACCAGGGCAACAAAACAACCTTTCCGGGGTCACATGCCAAGTCAACAGCAGAGCTGTGACAGCCATCAGGTCCCCTAACCTCTGGACTATGCTCATTCACTGAGAGTGCTTCAAAGGGTGTTTACAACACGTAGCCACAGCTTATCTTTTGGTTAATTCTACATTGACTTTCATTTTTCTGGGTGTAAAACAGTCTTCATCAATGTCATTCGCTTAAGGTGAAACAGATCTTAACAAAAATGGCAAAGGTTTTATTACTTATTCTTTATACTTATATATAGTAATATGTGTGTGCATGTGTGTGTGTGTGTGTGCATGCGTGAGTGTATGTGTGTGTGTGTGTGTGTGTGGTGTGTTCAAGATGAAGGGGGAGAGAGAAAAGCAAGAACATATACACAATCTTATTCATTGTTTCCAAATCCCTAAATAGTTTTTATTTCAAAGAGCCTTGATGAAATCCATAGGTGGGAAAACTAATGCAAACTGATGTAAAGACATCAAAAGGTTCCAAGTGTGATCCCTTGCATTTTATTGTAGAACTGGCAATATGTTTAATGATAGGTGCTCCTTCAGACACTGGAGATGGCACACTGGTTATGGAACTAAGAGGGAGAGAGGAAAACAGATTACTCCGAAGCGATGGTGTTGGATCTGGCCTCAGAGACAGTTTCTCCCTGACTTTCTGCTCTCCTGTCTCTTAGTCCTTAACTTCCCCAGTGACGGACCATAAAAATTAGAAACTCAGGTCATAGAAGCCAGAACCCACTTTCCCCAAAACAGCATCTTTTACTTTTCTGTGAAATAGGTGATATTAAAACTTTCTGACCTACTGTGTTTTACTATAAGTCAAAAACTCCCACCCAAAAAGGAAGCAAGACTCCAAAAAATCCAGAAGAATCTAAGACACAGGCCCTGATGGATTTCAAGACTCCATCAGTTCCTGTCTTTTGCATCCATCCACATTGTCTATATACCTGCCTGTTGGAGCAGACTTCCTTTTGGACTGTCAACTAGCTCCCAAATCAAGACACAGAGACTTTTTATTACCTATAAATGCTTGGCCTTATCATAGTCTTGTCCCACTATCTCTTATAATTTAATTGAAACTGTTTCTTTTCATCTACATTTTGCCTCTTGATGTGGATGTCCTCTTGTATATGTGTTGTTTTTATTGGCTAATGAATAAAGCTGCTTTAGCATATGGCAGGGCAGAATATAGCCAGGCTGGAAGAGATATAGAGAGAGAGTAGGCAGAGTCAAGGAGATTTCATGTAGCTGCCAAAGGAGGCAAATGCATGTAGCTGCCCAAGAAGCAAGAGGTAACAAACCACGTGGTAAAATATAGAATAATAGAAATAGGTTAAGATGTAAGAGCTAGTTACAAATACACCTGAGACAATGGTCAAACAGTGTTGTAATTAATATAGTTTTTGTGTGATTATTCAGATCCGGGCAGCTGGGAAATGAACGAGCAATCTTGGCTTAGAGCCTCTGGGATTTTTTTTTAAATCTCTCTTTCAATCTGTATGTCTTACTCCTTATCTAGCGGCAGCCTGGCTGACTGGACCCTGGCATCTCCCTCTCTTTTTCCCTTGTTCTCTCTTCTCTCATCCTCCCTCTCTCATTTTGGATTCCTCTTTGTGTTTACTCTCTCTGTCTGCTAGCCCTGCCTAACTCTCTACTGCCTAGCTATTGGCGATGCAGATTTTTGTTAGACCTATTAGGTGCCTTAGGCAGGCAAGGTGAAACAACAGCACATCTTTATATAATCAAGTAAATGCAGCATAAATAAATGGTAATATAGCTTTACGTAGTTTAAGTAATATTACACAACAGTCTGTGCTTCAAGAAACTGGAGCATAAGAATGTATAGTTCCCTCTGAGTCCCTAGACTTTCAATATGGAAGATTTTCTGCCATGTATAATTCTAAGTAAACTTGCAGGTTTTTTTGTTTCTTGCTCATCAGTCTTGTCTTAACCCTGTGGCACCTGCAAGGGTGTCAGCTGTGGCTCCTTATGACTCCACCCACTTTCCACTCACATAAAGATAAGACACATGGCATAGCAGCCTTATAACTGATCATATAGCCATTCTCAATTTTGTTCCTAATGGTTATGAATAAGCGATTTGGGACCTTTAATTTATTCCTAATATAATTTTATTACATTAGTTTAGACTGTTTTGTCTTACGACCAGGCAGCTCAGAAAATCTTTTTGCATATTTGATTCTCTTCAGTTCCAAACATGTGAACCAAAGATAATTAGATGAAGTAAGCAGAAGACTACCTATGGAAAGTAAGCTTTACCATCACTTGTGGTTCAGCAACTGGAAGCATATTCTACACTGTGTTGTGGCAGCCACCTAGCCCAAGTTCCCCATTAAATCATCTCCTTTTTCATATTTCTACCCCTTAAGTTAAAATGTAACTTTCATTTTATAATCTTTTTTTTTTAATATTTATTTATTTATGTATTTATTATGTATACGATATTCTGTCTGTGTGTATGCCTGAAGGCCAGAAGAGGGCGCCAGACCTCTTTACAGATGGTTGTGAGCCACCATGTGGTTGCTGGGAATTGAACTCAGGACCTTTGGAAGAGCAGGCAATGCTCTTAACCACTGAGCCATCTCTCCAGCCCCTATAATCTTTTTTTTAAAAAGATGATTGTGTGTGTGTGTGTGTGTGAAGATATTGGATCTCTGGACCTAGAGTTATAAGTGGTTGCGAGCCTCTTTAACATGGATATTAGGAGCCAAATTCTGGTGCTCTTTAAGAGTAGCAAGATATTTTAATGGCTAAGCCATTTCTCCAGTACTTATGGCCTTTTATATATTTATTATAAGATAGATCAAGTGTTAGAAATATATGGGAACTGAATTAAAGAATTTCCACTCCAAGACACCCAATCACTCCATTTTGTTTTTCTTTTCCTCAAGAACCGAGAATCTTTATTTTTTTCCCTCCTCCCATTCCCCTCCTGCTCCTCCACTCACTCTCCTCACTCCCCCTCCCTCCTTAAGGGAGGGCAGGGTATCCAGCCCTGTGGGAAGTCAAAGGCCCTCCATCCAGGCCTAGGAAGATGTGCATCCAAATAGACTAGGGTCCCAAAAGGCCCGAATATGCAGTAGAAACAAGTCCCAGTGCCTTTATCAATGGCTTCTCAGTCAGCCCCCATTGTCAGCCACATTCAGAGAGTCTGATTTGATCACATGCTCCTTCAGTCCCGGTCAAGTTGGATTTGGTGAGCTCCCATGAGAACAGGCACACTGTCTCAGTGGGTGGACCAGCCCCTCGTGGTCCTGACTTCCTTGCTCATCTTCTCCCTCCTTTTGTTCTTCAGATGGACCTTGGGAGTTCAGTCTGTTGCTCTGATGAGGGTCTCTGTCTCTATCTCCATCCATCCCTGTTGCCAGGCAAAGATTCTATGGTGATATTCGAGATAATCATCAGTGTGATAGTAGGGCAAGACCAGTTCAGGCACCCTCTGCTCTGCTGCCCAAGGACCTAGCTGGGGACATCCCCGTGGATCCATTTTGTTATATATTCAGTAATTGCAATGGCTTGAATGAGAAATACCCACTATAGCCTCAGGTGGGTATTGGTTCCCTGTTTTGGTGGTGCTTTGGGGGAGCTAGAGCCTGGTAGGAGGGAGTATGTCATGGGGTGGGCTTTATCCTGTTTGTTTGGTTTGTATTTGTTGTTGGCGATGTGATCTATGACTTCCTGCTCCTGCCACCATGCTTACCACTTGTCCCTGGCCATTATGAACTAACTCTCTTGGAACTGTATTCCCAAATAAAGCATTTCCTCCCTAAATTGCTTCTGGTCATGGTGTTCTATGACAGCAACAGAAAGTAATTAACACAAAAATAATGATTGGAGAGTGATCAGTCAAGTGTCTATAGTTAGGATGGGTTTACTAAGTAGATTATCATGTACATGCATTCCAATGGATCTAACACGTATATTATCATATAATTATCATATAAATTTTTGTTATACACCTAAATGTGTTCAAGGTTCTGAAAAATCTGTCGTCAAACTTGAGACTGGTTCAGTCCCAGGTGGAATTTCAATTTGGTCAGTGGCAGACATAGAGGAAGCACAGCAATCCGTGAAAACTCCCAAGGGCAATCCTTTCTTTATAGACAGGAAAAATCACCAATGAAATTTTTGACCTGTCATAGAGAATCAGGATAATTATATGCTCATAGATGAGTAGAGCTGGATATCTTAGTTTTTCTTTGTCTTTACCTGAGTAAAATTTGTAGATTAAAACCAAATCAGTGCTTGGCATGCATTAAGCCTATCCCCATTTGGGCTGTCCCTAATTGCATTACGAAAGCCAAGGTAAAGTGAAGATTCTTGCTTATTTCTCTGTGCACGCCTGTCTCAGTGGAGAAGGCTGCTCCATCCTTTTGTTAACAGGACCTGCAATGTGCATTTGCTTGGATTGTGTAAGGAGTCAAGCTTGTTGTGCTCCAATACTCACTTAAGACATCCTGGGTCAAAAAAGAAGGAAATGTTGACATCTAATTGAATGATAAAGAACCAAGAATGAGGTCCCTACTGAAACTTGACTTGCCGTCGGGCAAGTCTTCAGTATCTCTGAGCTCCAATTTTTACTTCTGTAGAACATAAGAGAAGGGTGTGTTGAAAGATTGTAAGAGTCAGAGTTTGTAAAGACAGAAATTATCTTCTGGACATGGCAGGACATTTGCAGACATATGACATTAGCTGTGGTTGCCTTCTCAAGACTTGCACAAGATCAAGTCAGTCAGCATCCTAGGAAGGGTAGGGATGGGATCAAGATCACTAGGCACAGCTGAGATGCTATAGACAGTTGCTAGATTTTGGGAGAGGAAAACTCATTTTCTTTAAGCTGTGGCCCCTGGAAGACTAACCATGTTGTCATGGCTTTATCCAAACCCATTAATACATGGCCAGAAAAAATTGGACTTTCTAGGTTATAAACAAATGGAGGGGAACTCAGAGATGGCTCAATGGTTAGGCGTAAGAATACCTGTGGGTCTTGGAAAGGTCCTGAGTCTAATTCCTAATTCCTACAAATGACATACAAATGTCTTAAGAGTCCAACTGTAGGAATTACATGTGCTTGTTTCTGTGGCTATTATCCTCTCTCTCCCTCTCCCCCCCTCTTTCTCACATACGCACACACACACATACACACACTTGAATAATTAAAAATAAAGTAAAGCCTTTAGAAAGAAAAGAGTACATGAAGTTGGGTTCAGGCATATGAGGAGATGAGGGCAGATCTGGGAGGAGTAAGGGTGGAGTGGGGGGGGTAAATACAATCAAAATACATCATATGCATACATGAAATCTCAGAGTTAATAAAATTGTGATGCTTTAGAAAGTAACGATTCTAAATCTACTGGAAGCTATCAAAAGAAAAATATACAAGAATCAGTAATAGAGTAACTTTTAAAGGAAAAACTCATTTCACAGGCTATAAGATCTAATGAATAATATCTTTTAGGTACTTAGTGGAGACAAATTAACATACTTACTATATCAGCCCTTAAAGTTTACTGGGCACTACAGGGATGAACCTCTGTAAACTGAAAACATAATGTGTTCCAAAATTCAAAACATTTTGTGTGCCATGATGATGCCAAAAATGGAAAACTCCATAAGAAATTGTTTCAAGAAAAATTGTTATTAAAATATCATTTATATGAAATTATATTTAGACTATGTGCATAAGATGTGTATGCGAGCCCTATTAACTAAGTCTCTTACATACTATTGTAACCACATAAAATATTCTTACTCCCATTTTACAGATAAGGAGACTAAGGATTATGGAATTCAAGTCAGAACTGGTTTCATGGAGCTAAGAAGCAGTCGCGTCTGAGATTTAAATCTAGATCCTGCATTTCTGTTATATTTTTGTCTTCTTTGTTTTCAAATTATTGTTGCAGGCTAAGGAGTCCATTTTCCCTCTCTTTAATCATCCTCTCCTCTTCTGTTTTCTCTCCCTCTTTCCATTTGAATTCATTTCCAGTCTCTGTCTTCCTCCTGTTCTTAAATACCACATCCTGGGAAGGGTACCTATTATTTTCAGGTATCAAGTAATTCCATTTATTAGAGAAGATAATTATAGGAACTTTTCTAATCTGAATGCTCTTAATGAATGGCTCCAGTCACTCCTCTGGAAAGTGTAAAATTGAGATGCAAAAAGACTGTTGAAGTCAATTAATAGAAAGTTTATCTTCCATAAACTACCCTCTCCTGCAGTCTAGTACACATATTTATCATTATTATCCAGCAGACTTCAGGAGCTACAGACCAAAGTTGGCTATAATCTCAGTAATTACAATATTGTTAACTCCTACTCCTCAGAAACAATTTGAGATGTATACTGTAACACACACAAATATATATATGCTATGAGTGAGTTATGGTCTTATCTATATTAGAGGAGAAGAGACAAACAGAGCTTAAAAGCCATTCTGCCATTCTATTCCTGCAGAGGTCATGTTCTTGGTTGGCTGTCCAATGAGAGAGCTCAACCTCGGTTTCCATCTTGCTTGAGAGAAGCCCTGCAATGTCCCAATTGTCATCTGTGTCCTGACTTAGTTACAGGCAATGACATAAGTGATGCTTCCCTCCCCTCTGGAGTTGGGCTAAAAGGCAGGGACAGTGGAACCACTAGTACAAGCATCTGAGGTCCTCATGGGTCTTCAGAAAGGAAGAAAGGTTCACAGCCACAATATTGTCTGTGGTTGACAGCTCCATCCACAGAAGGTCTTGTAGGGATCATCATGGCAGTAGTGGTTACCATCTTTTCCCAGGATATTGCAGGTTTTCTCTGTGGTGGTGGAAAAAAAATACCCTGCCCCCACCATGTACTGTTTTTTGATGTTCCGTTGCTAGCCCCTTAATTGATTAACAGAGCTATCACTTTGCTTTAACACTAATGCCAGAGGTTGGGCAATTTGGCTTTAGTCTTACTGAAAACTCTACAATCAATGCTTATGACTTGGGATTTTCTTCTACCCCAAAGCAGCTTTATTCATTAACTATTTCACCTTTTTCTTGTCTTAGGGACATGGTTGAAGACACACAGGTTTGCGATAGCCTCATTCAGTAATTTAGCATCTTAGGGAGGGGGCTCAACGTTGAGCACTTCCTTTTAGATTTTTCTGCTCTCAGGCTCTGTCCCTTTGTGACCTTCATCACTGCCTGTTTTCTCTCATGGGAAAGCTCAAGAAGCTGGTGCCTTTCAGAGCATGCTCAGCAGGAATAGCACTCAGCTCCTGTGCAAACCTTTGCTGTCCTTCAGCGCACTCACAGTTCAGACTGGAGGTGACTCTATGTCCAAGTGTGGCTTCTTTACACTGATTTTCTAGGCTGCATCCAGGTAAGCATCTCCTTGCCGCACCATTTCCATGCATCCTATCTGGGTCTTGGTATGCTTACTGGAAGTTCCTTTGTGCCAGATTTTATAAGAAAGCCATTGACAAGTCAGCTCACCCCATCTCTAACGTCAACTTTCTGCTGTGCTCCAAGTATATTGAAAAGCCAGATCTTAAACCTTTGAGTCATCTGGCTGTTGGGAATAAATCTTAGATAAAATTATACAGCAGAGGTCAGAAAGAATTTCTTCTCTCTTATAATTATTTATGTTTCTGTGTGTGGTAGGTGTGTCTGTATGTATATGTGCTCCCACGTGTGTGTGTGGTAGGTGTTCCTGTGTGTATATGTG
This sequence comes from Neodon shergylaensis, assembly GCA_025134845.1. Taxonomy (NCBI): domain Eukaryota; kingdom Metazoa; phylum Chordata; class Mammalia; order Rodentia; family Cricetidae; genus Neodon; species Neodon shergylaensis. Next base: position 13,448,265 of record JABTXL010008822.1, on the reverse strand, counting down.
CTCCAAGTGTGTGTATGTTAGGCATGTCTGTGTGTATATGTGCTCCCAAGTGTTAGGAGGTCTGAAAGCGATGTCAGAAGTCTTTCTCAATCCCTCTCCACTCCCCATGTTGGAGTAGGCTAGACCAACTAAAGCACAATTCATGTAAAGCCTCTTAAAAGAAGGAAGGAAGTTCCCAGTGCTGTAGGGTTCCTGAGGTTTGAGGTCATATGTTAGTCAGCAGTTATGGGGCAATAATGGGCTAATATGCCAAGTAGCAAGGACTTCCCTTAAGCTATTTCACGAACTCTCTTCCTTTGACCCAGTATAACCAAAGTATCTGTTAGGGAAACGAGCCTTTTGGCACGTTAATGGGACTTAAGCAACTTTAGGAAGACTTAACTTCCTCAGTAATCTTTGACTTCAATATGTTGGCCCCACTAGGAAATTAAAAAAAAAATCGGAGTTCAATTACTAAGCATACATTATTTTTCTGCCTTTTAATGTCTATTAAACAATCCCAGTTCATTTCCAAGGCAAACAGGGCCTCTGGCCAAATCAAACTGAAGTAGAAATGACATTGTGAAATATAGACTTGCTTCTATACTTTACATAGTTCTATCACAAACTGACATGTGAAATACAGAAACAAAAATACTAAAATAACAGAAACTAGCAATCACTGATCATTAAGATTCCTTAATATAAGTGGACTCAACTCATTTATAAAAAGACACAGGCTTACAAATTAGTTATGAAAACAGAATCCATCCTTCTGCTGCATACTAGAAACACACCTCAGCCTCAAAGACAGACATTGCCTCAGGATAAAGGGTTGGGAAAAAATTTTCCACTCAAATGAACCTAAGAAACAAGCAGGTGTAGCTACCCTAACAACTATCAAAATGGGTTTCAAATTAAAATTATTCAAAAGATACAAAGAAGGACATTTTATATTAGTCACAGGAAAAATCCATCAAGAGGAAATCTCAATACTGAACATCTATGCCCCAAACACAAGGGCACCTTCATATATAAAAATAAAAAACAAAAAACAAACTCTTCTAAAGCTTAAATCACACATTAAACCATACACCAATAGTGGGAGACTTTAACACTTCACTCCCACCACTAGACAGGTCTGTCAAACAAAAAATTAACAGAGAAATAAGGGACTAACAGATTTTAAGACTGAAATGGACTTAGTAGTCATCTATAGAATATTCCATCCAAGCATAAAAGGATATACCTTCTTCTCAACACCTCATGAAACCTTCTCAAAAATTGACCACTAGGTAACAAAGCAAACTCCAATAGACACAAAAAATTGGAAAAACTCCATGTATTTTATTGGATCAACATGGCTTAAAATAGAATTCAACAGCAACACTAATTCTAGAAAGCCCACAAACACATGGAAATTAACAATGTTCACCTGAATCTTCAATGGGTCAAGGAAGAAATAAAGGAAGAAATTAAAGACTTCCTAAAAGTCAATGAAAATGACCACACAACATACCTTAATTTATGGGACACAATAACAGCAGTGTTACGAGGAAAGTTCCTAGCACTAAACGCTACATAAAGAAGCTCTAGAACAAAAAGAAGCAGATTCACCCAGGAGGAATAGAAGACAGGAAATAATCAAATTGAGGGATGAAATCAACAAATTAGAAACAAACAAAACAATACAAAGAATCAATGAGACAAAGAGTTGGTGCTTGGAGAAAACCAACAAAATAGAAAAACCTTTAATCAAACAAAAGGCAGAGAGAGTATCCAAACTAACAACATCAGAAATGAAAAGGGAGACATAACAACAGACATGGAGGGAATCCAAAGACTCATTATGTCATATTTCGAAAACCTGTATTCCATAAAATTGGAAAACATAAGGGAAATGGACAATTTTCTCGATAAATATCACTTGCCAAAATTAAATAAAGATTGGATAAGCAATTAAATAGACCTATAACTGCTAAAGAAATAAACAGTCATCAAAAGTCTCCCAACCAACCAACCAACCAACCAACCAACCAAACAAACAAACAAACAAAAAAACCCCCAAACCAAAAAAAACCCCAGAACTTTCAACAGAGGAATCTAAAATGGCTGAAATAAGGAAATGTTCAACATCCTTAGCTATCAGAGAAATACAAACAAAAACAACTCTGAGATTCTATCTTACACCTGTAAGAATGGCCAAGATCAAAAACACTGATGACAGCTTATGCTGGAGAGGATGTGGGGTAAAGGGAACACTGCTCCATTCCTGGTGGGAATGAAAACTGGTACAGACCCTTTGGATGTCAGTATGGCAATTTCTCAGAAAATTAGGAAACAACCTTCCTGAAGACCCAGTAATACCACTTTGGGGTATATACCCAAAGGATGCTCAATCGTACCTCAAGGACCTGTGCTCAACTATGTTATAGAAGCATTGTTTGTCATAGCCAGAACCTGGAAACACCTAAATGCCATTCAACTGAAGAATGGATAAAAAAAATATGGTACATTTACATACTGGAATACTACATAGCAGAAAATATAATGACATCTTGAAATTTGCGGGCCAATGGCTGGATCTAGAAAACATCGTATTGAGTGAGGTAACCCAGACCCAAAAAGACAAATATCATATGTACTCACTCATAAGTGGGTTTTAGACATAAAGCAAAGAAAAATTAGCCTATAATTCACAATCCCAGAGAACCTAGACAACAATGAGGATCCTAAGAGAGACATTTAATCTACATGGGAAATAGAGAAAGACAAGATCTCATGAGTAAATTGGGAGCATGGGACCATGAGAGAGGGTATAAGGGGAGGGAAAGGAAGGGAGGGAAGTGGAAAAAAATATATAGTTCAATTAAAAACAGTAAAAACAAAACAAAAACAAAATGAAAACCCCCTAATCAGGACAGTAAGGCACTCACTGGCCGGGCATTCCCACTGTGTGCTAAGGAAGTTCTTGGCTGCCCAGGTTAATACAGGGAAATAATGCAGACAGTCTAGTCACCGTGATTCATGAGGCTTAAGTATAAACAACCTCAGGATGATTAGAGCTAGTGTGCTGGTGACTTCACTCTTTTCTTTGTGTCGTTCTCTTAGCGTATAACTTCAGGCAAGGGCCTTTAAGGACGTGGTTTTCTGCCTTCTGATTACTACTAAGATATTGTGTTTGTTTGTTTCAGTTGCCAGTGAAATTGCTAGGTGTGTTCTATTTTAAGTTTTTGAAGTAGCTCAATTTTTGTCTTAGTTATCCTGAAGAGTGAAATGTGTTTTGTTTCTTCTTTTCATCTCCCACACAAAGTAATTTTATGTGTGGATTAGGTGTTCACTGTGGTAATAACACCCATTATTGAGATGAAAATTTTTAAGTTTTTGCATTTTGGGGGGGAAATGGTTTAGTATGCTGTCAGGGGCAGAGGGCCATACAGCCATGAGGCCTCTTTATGTAGTGTGCATTTGCCTTTGAAATACCACCAGGCTGTCTTCCGGAAATATGGCTGTTTGCCTTGAGTAGGTGCATGGTTATGTCATTGCTTCATGTCCAGAATTTTAAAGTTTTTTATTTAGCGAATGTCATAGAAAGTTGTTTATATTTTTCCCTGCTGGGATTTCTGAAGGTCACTTGTGAGCTGTATCTTGCACTGGTATAGCATGTGTTTAGTCTTATACGACAACCTTCCAATCACTGCAGAGTTCCCCAGTTCAGTCTGAAGTAGCCTGTGAACGCTACCTGTGAAGCTGAGAAGTCTGCAGAGCGGAGAGAGTGGCGGGTTGTTGCATCTACCTTGATTATTCAGGAGTTTGGCAAGGTCTGTGCTCCCAACCTGCAAAAACCGCATTTCCTCTCTAAGGGGAAAAGTTGATATGACTCCCGATGATCGGATCATTAGCGCTTGTTCCTCAAAAATGCCTCCTCTCACCTCACCGCTTTTCAGAGCCAGTGCCGTATCCATATTTTATAATCAAACCTTCCCGCTTAGGTGGCCGCCATTTTTCGAACTCTTCCTAAGCAGGTCTACACCAGGGGAAGATTACGCATGTGAGGGAGGAGCCTGGACCTGACACAGGAAGACTCAAGAAATGGTAGCTGTTTTGAGACTTTGTTGGATTTTGCTTACAACCTGTATGCCCTTTTATAGAAATTCTTTGGAATGCCTTTTATAGTAAGATTCAAAAGTCTTATAAAACTGAAGGTCTCTGCTTAATAAAATGCTTCATTTTGGATAACATTTAACAGGATAATCCGTGGATATCACCATAAGCATGAAAGAGAATTGTTTCAATAACTTATTACAAGTCCTTTGGAAAGATAATCTTCCTTATCCCATCTGTAAGAAAAACATATTATTTTTCTCGGCGCGATCTGATGAGAATACTAATTTGCTCATACTGAAGTTTCACTGAAGTGCTATTGTCTTATTGTGTTGTGCGTTTGAAATGTTTAATTTCAAGAGATTTTTCTGGTGTTCCTGAAGGTTGAATAGAAAGGTGAATAATTCCTTATATTTCTGCTTTCTTGCTTAGTGTACTTGTGCGAGTTTATATTTACAAGTATGTGTTGTGTGTGTGCGTGCACACGCACGTGCATAAGCATGCATGCACATGTGTACTAACCCATGCAGATGGGAGTGGAGGCTAGAGGTTGACACCTGACATCTTTAACAGTGGCTTTTCCATCTTATATTTTTTGAGACAGAGTCTCTCACTGAACCTGGAAGTCACCATTTTGGCTAGACTGGTTGGTCTTCATGTTTGTACAAAAGTACTTGGTCCCCTGAGCCTTTTCCCCAAGACTTGAGCTTTTCAATGCAATAGAAACTTCCCTTAAATATTTGCCCTCCATCCTAAAATTAGGGCTAGAATCTCAGAAAGCCCGAACCTCAGTTTGGAGCATGCATTCATACCCGACACAGCCATCACAATTCCTAAATTAAAGTCATAATCAAATTAAACTACAATTTTAAAAAGTGTGTATCCAGATTAATGAAAGCACACAGTTAATGAATTACAAGTAGAAACAAAGACTTACTTCCAAATAATGTAGTTTGATGGTCTCGTTATTCATTTTGTGGTCTCAGCGATCAACCCTGAAGAAGAATGTTAAATTAGCCTATGTTGATGAGTGGATGGCTTTCCCACTTGTGTGACATCCACTGAAGCATGGGCGAATTTGAGTCCAGGGAGTGAGTTCAAGCTGTCTTAGCAAGAACACTTACCAGGGTCAGTCTTGTCTAAGTTCACAGGAAGGCAGTCCTCTACCAATCAAGACAACGATTTACATGACCATAAGGGCAAGGTGGGAGTCGGCTGCAGACGTCCCCAGGGAGACAACCCTGGAAATTCTCTGAGCTAAAGCTCCTATTGGCCCAACAATGTGCCCATTTGCCAGAGCAAATCATTCTCCATTTCTTTTGACTACTAGTTAACCTTTGCAAGGATAACTAACGCATGAGTGGTTTAGCACAGGTGGCTGTCACACTCCTGAATGCAAACTTGCTCAAGTCACACGGATTCTGAGAATTCATCAAATTGTGTTGCCCTAGGAAGCAACTTTTGTCACTGAAGCTAACATAGGATCTGGTTTAGACATTTCATAAATAATTATTTTAAAGTTGCTATGTATCAGGTACTCAGTAGGGTTAGGAATCCAGATGTAAGTACAACCAAGTCCTCACTCCCAAGGAGCTCATGGCTTGCTGACTGTGGAGACAGCCTGTGTTGCCTTAAATTCTAGGAATAAGGAGGTACAGATAGTCACATGTCACACCTATAACTGGGGAAACAGTGTTGATGACAGAATCCAAACGTCAGATGTTGGGGTTGCCTAGTTTTCCTAGTTACGATTCCGAGCATGGGGTGATGACAGTGTTCCCAAGATTTTGATGAGGAAGGAAAAAGTGACTGCAGTTGGCAGATGAGAAAGTCTGAAAGAGCTAAAATGCTATCAGTCTCATTGGAGAGAGGGGCTGGGTGGGGTGGGGTGCGGTGTGGCCACCCAAGGGTACCGACTTAACCTCCTAGCTCATCTTATGGAAGTTTGGCTGACAGTTTGAAGAGCTATGTAGAGTGGGGGCTGATACTATGAGGAGTCCACCCACTTATAAAGCAGCCCGGCCTGCTGCTCTCTGCAGGAGACTGATGCAGGAGGTGTGAACCCAGAGAAGTAAACACAGGGTATCTAATCAAGGGGTTATGACTCTGCCTGTCTCTAGAGCATTGCTTCAGAAGGGCCTGCCTTCCGAGGGGTAGTCCTACCTTATGGGTGGTCCCTTGGCCAGGTGACTGACTGGTCCAGCTGGAATGCTAAGCTTCCAGCCAGGCCTGGGATTTTCTTCTCTGAACCAGAAGGAATTTGTTAGACCTTAATGGACTCTCACTGCTTCTGCGGCACTTCTGGCTTCAAATCCCAGGAGGTCAGGGAGACAAGAATCCATCATGATATTGTTCAGATCAGGCATAACGGTTTAACACCAGATATGTCTAAACCTTGCTGATCCAGTAAAATTTGACTCTGAAAGACCACCATGGTTTATGCGTCTCTCTTCTCTGCCTTCCTTTGAAAGCATTTGTAAAGACCTGGCAATAGCATTTTAATGAGCTACGGTAAAGTTACTACCCATTAAGAGGTTATTAAGGCTTTTTAGGGAGAGTATATAAAATAAGTATGAGGAGCCAAGAAGCATTAAAGTTGGAAGGGGGAAACTCAAAATGCTGAGAAAACCAGCATAAAGCTAAGACAGTGAGGCGTGACTGCAGGCCATGCATCAATCATGTCCTGTGATGAGAGACTTCCTGTGACGTGCAAGCTCGACAGGAAACGTAGCATCAGGGCAGATCTCGGTAGTCCCAATGTCTTCAGAGCCCTCCCAGCTCCTTTTGGATTTAGATGACCTATGACTTAAGCTGCTCTGTCTTTGAATGATGGTGGAAGTGTTGTTCACGAAGGTAGACCCTTTCATGACTGCTTAGTCTTTATCCTGAATTATGGTCTTTATGTTTCCACTCTTACCTCAGGCTTTTGAGAAGGACGTAGTACATCACAGGACACTGTGTTTCTGGTACTATTATCAAATCTTTCAAGAAAAAGTGAACCCCCCCACTTCCTTCCTCCGTCTCCCTCAGGACTTGACTTGGCCTTGAAGAGAAGAGGAAAACTTTTGTCTAGCTTCTTTGTCTGGGTAGGCTACAGGGAAGTAGCTTTCGTTCCTTGACAATTGCTCAAGTCCTATGCATGCTTAGCCAGTCACCAAGTGGGTTCTGAACACGGTATTGATAATGGTGACAATAGTAACCATCTACATCACTTCATGGCTTACATTCAAGGCGCAGCACTAAGCATTGTAACTACTGTTTAAGTCCTATGGTGTAAGATCTTTTATGTGCACATCATTTTAACACTGCATCCACCCAGCAGGATAATATCAGTAGGTTCTTCTCTAGGGACATGGCCTCTGTCTTACAGATGAGAAAACTGAGGTACTGGGGTGGGGGTGGTGTAAAGTAATTTGCTGAAATTGCACAGCCAGAAAGCGGCAAAGCCAAGTTTTAAACCTGGCCAAACTGTTGTTTAGCAAAAATATGAAAGCAGTTTGCATAATAATACCAAAAAATATTCTGTGGCATGCAAGATGGGATACCCTTGGATAGCCCCACTTTTTGATAACCAAGCACTGAATCCTTTACGATATTCTTGCCACATGCTGAGTTGACTGTAACAGTTGTCATTGTTGTTATTCCTCGTCTTCTATATAATATATATTTTCTACACTAACATTTTATGAATTGTGAGCCTTTTTTTTTGGCTTTTACAAATACAACTTATTTTACTAATCCAGATGGTGTCTTGCGAGACTGCCAAAATGCATGAAAACCACAATAATACTAACATTTCATTTTAAAGGGAAAAATTACCCCTCCATTCTGAACTCTCAACCATTCAAATTCTGGAAGCTTAAACCAATAAGTCTTTAGGGACTTCCCCTATTGTTCACCAGAGAAGCAGAATCTCCTGGAAGTATTCTAAAACACATACCTGGTTTCAGAAAATACGGAGAATGAGAATTCCCTGTCTTTCTCTGCTTAGAAGGCTCCAAAGAGCATATCCCAGCAGGTGTTATCAGTAGCAATTAAATGGTGAAGTAATTAAATGGTCCTCCTGCATAGCTGAAGCTGCAGATGAGTTCAGAGCATCCCCAGAGGGTGGGAGCACCTGCTAGCTCAGTGCTGGCACCTCCCTCAACAACAGGGCCCTCCTGTCATCGCTGTGATTTGTAGCCACTTGAAGGATTTCATCGAATAATTCCAATAATCATGAAGGGATTCAAATGCTATCTGTGGCTCAAACTCTAGATGCAGAGGCAGGAGATGGTGTCACTGTGCTCTTGGGAAATTTGTAATCCAAAGAAGAAAGCAAAGGTAGCAAAAAATTATAGGTGCTATGGATGCCCGAGAGGGCAAAGGGGTAGGGAGGTCGGCCACAGGACATGCTTGAAGGTTTCCTGGCAGAGTAGCTGAGTTTTGAAAGATACATCTACATATTTTCAAGATGGAACGTTTAGTGAGAAGCACAATGTCACAGAAAGGCAAGTGACATCAGGGAAAGACAGTTCTTAGGTGAGCCTGGAGCAGAGTGCCTGTTTTACCTTTTATCTCCCTTTGAATGCTGCCTGCATGCCTCAACTTGTCAAATTCAGAGGGCCAGACCTGTGTTTGTTGCTTTGGAACTGCAGGAAGAAATAAAGTAACCAACAAGATTAGCAGAGAACACAAAAGGAGTTCAGGAGAATGCAATTCATATCCAATATGTACAGTCAGGAAAAAAAAATGGTAAATTTACCGGACTAAAAAGATTCTGGCCCTGTATGAGATAGTGGTATCTGTTTTGTTCTCTCTGTATTTTTCTCCTTTTGCTTCTTCACTTCCCAAGAATGTCCCAAAATGTACATTTCTTTTCCACAGGGTGTTTTAGATTGTTATGTCTGAGGCACCATTGCCAGAAGAACCCAATTTTGTTTGGAAGACAACTTGGCTTGCTAAAGGAATAGGAGGGAGGCCAGAGTGACGCTAGCCTAGGAAGGAATGGAAGAGTGCTAATGGCATGCAGACATGTACCCCCATTCCTTTCTGATGTCCCTGGAAGCTGGCACAAGTGAGGAGGGGAAGGAGGCAGTGTGTCACAGGCCGCTGGACACATACATGCTCCTGAGCTCCCAACCTCAGCAGATTGCTCTGCTTAGGAAGAACTAGTGTGCCACCAACTCCAAGTGATTGTATTTAAGACTTAGGGGTTCTCCAAATCCTGGCGCTGGAGAGTTGGGGAGATGAGAGCAATGTCTATAATAATTGAAAATAATATCTCCCATTCTGAGTTATATTTAAATTAGTGGTTGAAAAATAATTAGATAGTCCTTCCACACTCAAGTTAGTGCATCAAAATTTATAGCCATGTGTGTCAAGGAGCAACATCCCTGATGTGCTAAGAAACAGGTACTAAGAAATATCTAAGCTAGAATTAAGAAACAAAGAGGACAATACTCAAAAACAAGCTAAGAATAAGAAGGCTCTAAAGTCAGGCTGCGACCCTGGGACTAGAGGGAAATTGGTGGATCTGGGGGACTCGGGAGACAGAGGTGAAATGAGGAGAAGTATTAGTTAGGAGACCCAACCCATGCAGGGGATTTGAACAGGGAAACAACATGCAGAATTATAAACTAGTAACTTTGGGTTAACAACTAACCGATAGGACTCTGAAAAGCAGGTGGAAGACGTAGCCCTGGGCCCTAAGAGAAGAAATTCTCCATAGCTGAGTCAGAGCTCAACAGAGAGCTTGCTTCTGTAGTTCCCGGAGTGGTAAGGTTTGCTGAGGTTTCATAGCCTGGGGCTAGCAAACTGAAAACAATCTGCTAGATGATATTGCGACAGGCCTAGCCCCTCTGGGTGGGTGGAATTTGTTGGGACAGACCTAGAAGAATGTCGCAGAACTTGCTGGAGGTCACTTCACAGTGAGCATCCACAACTAGGAGGCTAGTTGTGGCACACAGCGGAACTCATGAGGAAGTTGCTCATGGGAGAGGGCTTGGTGCTCATGGGAGATGGGCATCATTCCATGTTCTCCATGATGGACAGCCACGAGAAAATAAGAAGAGGCTCCTGCATGGCTCCTGCCTGCCTCCCCCACTGACACAACCTCACACTGGGCTGGCTGACTGCCCAAACAGGAGTGTTGCTAGCACCTGTCTGCAGGATGACAGCCAGGACAGTGAAAGGTGGATTCGGAGCTTGGAGACTACAGGTTGATAATTGGGGTGCAGTTAGGGGGAGCCCTGAGATAACAGCAATGCTCTGAGTGTTTCTGCTTTTTCAAATTTACATGTTGGCCTCCGAGCCTCACAGTAACGGTACTGAGCAGGTCATGAGTGTCGACTTCTCACCACTGGGATTATTTTCCTTATAAAAGGCCCTAGAGAATTCTGCTATTGTCTACCACACGATGACACAATGAGAAAGCACTACCAACAAAACAAGCTATTGGCTTTCACCAGACAGTTTCCAAGTACTGTGACTGGGAACTTTCCAGTCTCTAAAATAGTGAGAAATACATTTCTTTAGTAGCTTGGAGTCTATTCATCTTATGGTGTTTATCATAGACAGATGAACTAAGGCTGCGACTTGCAGGGTGGTTTTTCTTTTCTGTAGCTGTGTTTCTGTTGATGTTTTATAATGAAAACAAACATCAAATCAGGAAGAAGAGTTGCATTCAGAATTAAAGAGGGTCATGTCTATACTGAAGCATGGGAGTACCAATGCCTTATAGAGGTAGGAGGTCCCTCTGAATGAAGTCAAGAGGTAGAAGGCGATAGAGGTATATGTAGGACAGAGAAACCTTAGAGATGGAAAGAAAAGAGAGACTTACACAAGGAGCAGAGTAGATGAGCTACAGAAAGGGCAAGAGGAAATAAGTTGACTCTGTCTATAGTGTAAAGGAGCTGAGATAGCTGGTGTAGAACCCATCAATAATTGACTATGAAAATGCCCAAAAGCTGGGCGATGGTGGCGCACGCCTTTAATCCCAGCACTCGGGAGGCAGAGGCAGGCGGATCTCTGTGAGTTCGAGACCAGCCTGGTCTACAGAGCTAGCTCCAGGACAGGCTCCAAAGCCACAGAGAAACCCTGTCTCGAAAAACCAAAAAACAAACAAACAAAAAAAGAAAATGCCCAAAGTGGGTATAGGACTCAAGGGAACGCAGGAGTTCAGTCAACATTCCAGGCGTAGAAAGTGCCATGATGACTTTGGAACTAACTTTGAAATGGAGTAAGGCACATGTAGAGGTTAATCTTGATTGTCAACTTGATGGAACATAGAATCACTTAGGAGACAAACCCCTGCGAGTGTCCATTTGTAAGGATGCTCCCAGAGAGGTTTAAGTAAGACAAGAAGACACACCCTGGATGTGGGTGGTACCATCTTGTGGGCTGGGATCCTGGAGTAAATGAATAGCAGGAATCCAAGAGCACATCAGCATCCATCTCTCTGCACATTCTGTATGTGCAGTGCTCCTGCCCGCACTGCTAGAGCTGCCTTCTTGTCTCGATGAATGGTGCCTTCAAACTGTGAGCCAGAATAACCCCTTCTTTCCTGAAATTACTTCTGTCGGGTACTTTGCCATAGCAACAAAAACAAAACAAAACAAAAGTAAAAAAGCAACCCAAGTGCAGTGTTGCTTTATGTATGTATGTATGTATGTATGTATGTATGTATGTATGTATGTATGTATGTATTTTGAGTCAGGGTCTCCAGGGTAGTCTTAAAGACTCTATGTAGTCTTTATTGGCTGGCCTAGAACTCACGATGTAGACCAAGCTGCTTTATAATTCAGAGAAATCTATCTCTGCCTTGCAAGTTCTGTGATTGAAGGAGTGGACCAGGATACCCAGACACTGCTGTGTGGCAGAGCAAGGTTATAAAGTCAGACTTCACTTTCTCTAGACACTGGTTTTTAACTAGTACTTAATTTTGTCCTTGTGTGTATGTCTTCTCTACTCATTAACTCATTTGCAATTGCTGTTGTCCAGCAACTACTTTGTGTACTATGTGATGCCTCTCGAATCACTAACAACAGGGGCTGTAGTGATTGAATATTCATATTTACCAAATAATACTTAGACTTAAGAATATCCAGATGGTTAACTCATCTGATTTGCTCAATAGAAAAACAGGGTGAGGGGAAGGGGAAATTTGGGGTCAATTTATCAGTACTGGGGGGAGCAAACAATTACTCATAATTACAGTGTATCCTACTTGAAATTTTTATGCCAAAATCCACATTAGGATATCTACTTTAAGTATAAGTATAAGGGAGAGTTAAGCATTTCGATAAAAATTTAAAATTCTTTTCCCAAAACATTAAGTTTATTTGCTAGAATTTATTTCAAGCAAATAACTTAGGTTATGTTTAATGAGTAAGTTTGAGTTATTCATAAGAAAGCCGTTAATGAACTAAGCAGTATGTTTCTGAATAATTTCCTAGTCATTGCCATATAGGAAATTTGCATTTGGGAGACAAGAGGAAAAGAAAAAGAACTAGAATAAGGTGTCGTGGTGGGAGGTAATGCTGGCTTCTCAGGGCGGGTGATCCTGGCTTCAAAGCTCAGAAAGTTTGCTTTCTGTGATATGGGACCTCTCTGTCATCTGTCTCTTTCTCACACTCCTTCCTTTCCTTTCTTCCTCCTTCCATCCCTCTCTTTCTCTTCCCCTCTCTCTCCTTTCTTCCCTTTCTCTCCTTCTCTTTCTTCCCTTCCCCCTCCTTCTGGCTTCCTTTTCCACCATGTGAGGTCAGGATCAAACTCAGACCATCAGACTTGGCAGCAAGAGCATCCACCTACAGTAGTCTATGGTATTTCCTTTCCTTTCATATGTGATAAATTATTTTAACTGAAAGTAGTTAATGGAATTAAGACAGCATGTGAACGCACAACAGAATGAGGTAAGCAATTAGGGACCTGGTCTGCTGGCTTTCCAGGGTTTCCCACCTAGCCCAGTCAGGAGAGCATGAGACTTTTTTTTTCTTTCTAAAAAAATCTGGTCACAGAAACCCAAGGATCCCCCAGAGATGGTTCTGAAGATCTTGTTAAGTGATACGTGTGAAGCCTTCATGTACTGGTGGTCTTTTAAAAGAAGAAATGCCTCCTTTTCTCTTTATTCTCTAAATAACTCCAAGTTCTCTCTTCTGGATTGTGACATGACTCTTAGGCAACTGTGAAAAAAGAGCCCTGTCATTTAAAATAATCAATGTTTTTTTTTATCATGATATAAATGGTTTAAGTCATTTACTGGTTTCTCCAAGGCAATTTTCATTCTAGCTAGTTCAAATGCTCTATGTGAACATTTATTTTAGAAAGAAGGGAGAACGAGGCTGGTCAGATGGCTCGTCAGTTAACCACCAAGGCTAGTAACCCGAGTTTGTCTCCAGGAAAGAAAAAAAAGAAACTGACTCCCAAAAGTTGTCTCCTGACCTCCACTTGAGCACCGTGGCATGAGCTCATGCCTGTTCATTCACACACACAAGGCATGTGCCCTTAGGCAGTAGCCCCTGAACTGTTTAGCAGGGGAGAAAGAAAGCTGTGCACAAGAATGCATGTATTAGTTACTCTTTGTTCCCAAATACAGATGCAACAGGATCCTCCGCCAGAGCTCTGGTCAGTGGAACCCCACTGCTGTGATGGCTGTAA
>JABTXL010008822.1:13422440-13434536 GCA_025134845.1 Neodon shergylaensis | reverse complement strand
ACTGGGACTGTGGACGTCACTGCTGTGATAGCCTGTAGCTGGGACTGGGGGACGTCACTGCTCTGATGGCTGTAACTGGGACTGTGGGGGATGTCACAGCTATGGAGGTCTATAACTGGGACTGGGGTATGGAATAAATCTCTTCTCTCCTAAGCCAGGGTGTTTTGTCACAGCATCAGGAAAGGGAACTAAGAAACCACATCTACTCAACAGACCAGAGCCAAGCATTGTGTGTCGGCTGGAGTCAACCATCTTACTGTATCTCCTTCCACAATCCTGGCATCCTGGAAAATTAGATTAATGGCAAACATGAAGGAAAAGTATATTGAGTATTGTAAAATACATTGCTTGCCAAATAAGATATTTATAAAGGTTCATAGAGAAGAAATCAGCCATGAGTATCACCTCAAAGTTCCTCTCTCTCTCTCTCTCTCTCTCTCTCTCTCTCTCTCTCTCTCCCTCCCTCCCTCCCTCCCTCCCTCCCTCCCTCCCTCCCTCTCTCTCTCTCTCTCTCTCTCTCTCTCTCTCTCTCTCTTTCTCTCTCTTTCTCTGCAATATGTCTCCATTCTTCATTATGAAACAGTACTGTACTGAGCCCCTTGGCTCTGAGTGGTGCCTATTAATCTCTGTTACTCACATTCTCATTTCTCTGACTGATGTTTCTCTGTCTATGAACATTTAGTAGAAGAAAGAATGAAAGTGTAGTCTGCGGGGGAGTGATGGGCAAATGCATAAAATAGATGGAAGAATCAGGAAAAAAGAATACCAGAGTGAATCATTAAGATGACGAATTTAAGTAGTACAATTTGTCATAAATTGTACTGACCAAATAAAGAAAATGAAAAGTTTGTAGATTAATATCTTAAACTCATACTCTGAATTAAAAGCTGGCAAATCAATGCCAGGAGCCAGCAAATACACTCAGTAATTAGTAGGAAGAATAGAGGCGCGAGCTAGTTAATCAGCTTCACAATGTACCTTGGTTCAGTTTCGCATTCTGACCAAAGCATTTCAAGCCAGTTGTCATTTACTTCTAAATTGCTGGTCTCGGGAGTTTGCTGTAAATAGAAGTACTAATTGTGCAGCCTGGAGCCAGGCACACTCTCTGCATGCGATGTATATTTGTCTCTTGCTGTACAGTTCTGCCAACCAACCTGCTCCTGCTGTTCCTATCCCTTCCTTTCTTGGACACATAACATTTCTGGGCTCTCAGTGTGTCTGTCGGTGTGTGCGCATGAGCATGCGTGTGTGTGTGTGTGCCTGCATATATGCACATGTGTGCTGCATGACAAGAGACTTAGAGAGGAATAATAGCAGGACCATTCCCAGCTCCCTTTCGCTTTTTTCTAGGCCTTCAAATCCCATTTCCTCAGTCAGGGAAGCTGACAGCGTGAGCCCAATGAGCCACTTACGTCCTATTTTATTATTTTATAGCTAGCTTTTGTTTCTCTTCAGTTTCATGATTTCCCATAAAACTATAAATGGATTAGTCATCACACTGCTATGTAGTCCACCTCGCCCAAGCTGCTCCTCATCACCGAATCACAGAGCTATCTCCAAGAGAAGCCTTTATGCTAATTTGATGGAGTCGATGATCATCCGGACATGGCATGTCAGGCGTCAGGTTAGGGCATGACCGAAAGCTGTGCAGAAACTGGAAGGGCGGTGTTGTCACCCAATGCATGAGCATTTCCAGGAAACTCTGGGGATGTGAACTGAGCCCTGCAAGGAATTATGAGGACATGGCTCACATACACAGCATATACTGGTTTGGAAGAGGTGATGCCGACTTCTCTTCTCTTTAACTCAGCTTCCTAACAGTGACTGTAGAACACGAATTAAGTGAAGCCGTGAAGAATGGAAAGGCAATGGGTGCCGTAACACCAAGTCACTACTGGATGAAGGCCAGGAAGAGCATCTCTGCCATATTCCTCCACCAGGGCATAGGCTAAACCTACAAAGCCCAAACAGTCATTGCTGTTACTCCCAAAGGTCTTCATTTTGTTATGATAAGCAGCATCCAATGCATAGACCCTTGGGAGGGCTGAGCTGATAAAAGGAACTCAGGATGTAGCTCACAAGTCTCAGATGTCAGCCATTTAACCAGCATGCTGTATGGATCCCAGACGCCAGGGAGCATGACATCACAAAGGTCTCCTTCCCTTTGGAAAAAAATATTTTATGTGTATGGATGTTTTGCCTATATTATGTCTGTAAATGCCTAGGGCCCTCAGAGGCCAGAAGAAGGTGTCGGATCCCTGGAATCGGAATCACAGATGGTCAACTGCTACTTGAATGCTGGGGACTAAGGCTGTGTCCTCTGGAAGAGCAGCAAGTGCTCTTTAACACTGAGCTAGCTCTCCAGCATCAAGAAACTTCCTTTTCATATTTTAATGTGTTGTCCCTCACATACACTGGTTCCAGAGTTACACTGCTCTGTTGTTGTTCATAATTGTTCATAAACTCCAATCTCTGCCATTATCTTCGTCATTTAGATGAGTTTTCCTCTTAGTTAACTGAGATCATGGAGTTTCTCCTAGCAAAGGAATTCTCTCTGAGCACAAAGGAATGCTTGGGCTTATAAGACGCTGTGCTGCTGCTCTATCCCCTGCTGCTGTTAGTGAGCAGCTTCTTGCTAGAGAAAGAGGAGGGCATCGTCTCCCTGTCCACTTGTTAGCAGCCAGCAAGGAAGGAAGCAGCTACTGCCGCTTGCCCGTCAGACCTAGGTATTATGATCACATAGGCCACATGTTCAGGTGAGTGCAATATGGCCTTATACTATTTTCCCTTTTAGTTAGGACTCCTTAGTTTACTGTTTTCCACCTTGTTGTTTCCATTATAAATGAAGAGAGTCAGGAGTGTGGGAAGGAGAAGTAGGACTGAAAATACCACTCCCCTACCCAAGCTCAAACCTTGAGTGTGACTCAGTCGCTGGACACAGGAGGGACAGATGGCATCTCACTGGTCACATGATCAATTATTAACAAATTTCTGATTATGATTACAGTTGACTTGAGCTGTTTCAAAAGTGTCAAAGTTGCAAAGTAGAAGTTGAATTTTTTTCTTTTCAAAAGGATGGCTAGGGACATTTTGCGACTCTGAAATGAAATATTAGTTTTAGAAGATACATATTTTCCCCTAGCTGTCACATTTCTGTGATCAGGGTGTACAGTTCCAGCAGGACCCTGTCCCTATGGAAATGCATTCAGAGGAGTAACCTTCTCAGGCCTTTTTCATTCATTTAATAACATTTTGTTTTGTTTTTGTATTTTGAGACAGGGTTTCTCTGTGGTTTTGGAGCCTATTCTGGAACTAGCTCTTGTAGAGCAGGCTGGCCTCAATCTCACAGAGATCCACCTGCCTCTGCCTCCTGAGTGCTGTGATTAAAGGCATGCATGACCACAGCCCAGATAATAGCATTTTTTTTAAAAATAGATGCTCTTAAATTTATATACTGTATTAATTAACAGCCCATACTTTAAGAAGTCAAAAAACAGCTAATTTTATACATTTTACGTTTCTTCAAAGATTATAAATACTTTAATTACCTACTACATTTAATAATCCACATTTACTGTCTCTAGCTGAGTGTAGTTCCCCCATTGCTGTCCATTAGCTTTGTATGTGTAATATATCTTTTGGTTGATACAGTGCTCTTACGTGTAGAAAACAAGAAAGTGTTTTTCTCTTTGCTCGGGTAACACTTATCAGAGAGGACACACCCCTCCCCTGCTCATTTAGTGATTCTCTTTTGGTCCCTTCCCTTTCTCTTCCCTTTTTGCCCATATGCAGAGCAGATATAAGCATTAGAATCAAAGCAACAACTAGCTACAGAGCATCAATAGTGTTTTTCCCATGGTGGGGTGACATTGCTTAGATGTTTGAGAGATTAGAAATCTGATAATATCAGAATATGATCAAATCACATTGCTTGAAACTCCCAAAGAACTAAAGAAGAAGAAAAGAAAGAAATTCGATAATATCCGCTTCCAAAATCGATTGTGCAATCTTTACCCCCATGGTAAATTGCATCACAAAGAGATGATTATAAACTGGAATAAATTGAACTGTTGTGAGTTTAGGAAGAGCCAAGAGAGGCTCGGGTATTCCTGTCTTTTGGTCAATGCATTTTTTTTTGAGATAAATTTTAGGGAAGCCAAGCTGTGGTGGTAGCAGATTGCACAGTGAGCACCAGAGAGGAAAACAAGGAAAATGAGGAACAGATTATGCAGTGATCTTTATAGGCAGACTGTAGAGGATGACTATCCTCACTCGGTGTGGAGAGGTTGAGATCCCCTGTTCTTTGCCCCTTGGGTTACACTTGGAGCTTGCTTGAGCACTGCCATTTGCCTCTTTCATCCCTTTCCATTCCCGGATTCCCATCGTACTAACCCCTTAGGTCTCTTCCCACCTTGTTCATGTCTGCACACCCTCATTGTTCCTTATGAATGGCGTTTCTGGAGGAAACCATTGTATCTGAACAGATATGGAAATCCTTCTTGCCTCTGAGTTATGAGCAGCAGATTGCATGAAAGTTAATTAGTTTAATTTATGGAACTCTGTTTCGCATTCTTAAGCCTGTGATTTCAAAGGAAATAATACTTGCTATAAGATGACTCTCTTCGTTCTTTGTGCTGTCCTGTGTGTGTGTGACATTGTCATATTGATGAAGGACCTGTAGTGCTAACATTTTAAGAGCATATTGCTGCCTCAGTAGCTATAAGGTCTTAGACAAGTTATTCACACTAATTAGGTGCTTCATCAATAAAATAAAAGAGATTTTTAAGTGAATTGGCAACAAGGATAACTGCCAAGGTCTCATTTGTAGTTCTCTTGGTTCCCTCTTATCATTTGCTTACTTAGAGGACTATAGTTGACATTTTACTAGCAATTTAAAAGTCAACATCTTTTGTGGTATTTTTGTGTGTCTATGCTGTGTATGTACTTGCGTGAGTGCATTCCTGTGCTTGCTTGTGTGCACAGGTATGTAGGTGGCTGCCAGGGGAGTATGTCCAGGGCCTGCTCTATTACTATGCCTTACTTTCTTGGACTAGAAGTTGAACAGGCAGCCGCTAAGCCCCCCTGAGACTCTCCATGGTAAATGCCACACTCCTGGGGTTTCAGGTGTTCTGGTCCCAGCTGGCTTCTGATGCAGGTGGTGGGCTTTTGGATTCAGGTTCTTATATTTGCACTACAGTGCTCTTACTTGATGTAGGAGGGTCTTCTGTCTATGTGTTACTTTCATTGGTTAATGAAAAAACTGCCTTGGCTTTTTGATACGGCAGAATTTAGATAGGTGGAGTAGACCAAACAGAATGCTGGGAGAAAGAAGCAGAGCAGGCAGATGCCATGGAGCCAGCCACCAGGACAGATAGGCTGAATCTTTCCCGGTAAGCCACCACCTTGTGATGCTACACAGATTATTAGAAATGGGTTAATCAAGATGTTAGAATTAGCCGATAAGAGGCTAGAACTAACGGTCCAGGCAGTGTTTAAATGAATACAGTTTCTGTGTAATTATTTCAGGTAAAGCTAGCCAGGTGGCCAGGAGCCAGGCAGGATGAAAAGCAGCCCACTGCTCCATTTACACTTACCTGTCAAGTCATCATCTCAGGCCTTCTCAGGATGTTCTGAAAAGCGATCCTATCTTCTTACAATGTCAGGTCTCTTCTCCATGATAGGATACTGTTAGATGTTGAGTGGGGTTATTTAAAAATTGCAGGTAAGGCTCACAGCAGTTACAGAAGTTGTCAACTGGTCCCTAGTCTAAGTGTTCAGGGCTAACTGGTAAGAGCAGTGGAAAATGAGTGAGGAGGGTAGACATTTAGGGAAGCTATGGACTCTCAGGGAAAGGGCTGAAGCTACAGTCTTCCAGGGGAAATTCTTCAGTCCCAGATTTTGTGTGTGCGTGTGCCTGTGTATGTGTGTGTGTGATGTGTATGTATGTACGTATGTATACATCTGTATGAGTATGTACAAATGTGCTTGTACACGCATGTGCTCATACACCCATGTTGGAACCAGAGGTTCATGTTGAGTGTCTACTTTAACTGTTATTCATCTTGTTTTTCAGAGAGGGTCTCTCTCACTGATCCAGGAACTCATAGATTTGGCTGGCTGACTGATGAGTGAGCAGAGCTCCTCCTGCCTCAGTTTCCCCAGTTTCTACATGCAGACACTGGATCTGGCTTTGTGTGAGTGCTGGAAATCCATACCCAGTCCTCATGCTTTCAGGACAGACTCTATTGATGGCGCCGTCTTCACCACGCCTGCCTTAATGATCCAGACTTTGAGTTAGTTATTTAGAGAGATCTGCGGGAAAACTTAAGATGAGTTTATGTGGTTATGGATTCTTAAATTTGATTTTACAATTAATTATACTGTATCTTGCATGAATTTTCACCTTTGTCAATTATTGATAATTTATCATATAAATTATAAAAGTTATTAACAAGTAAAACTTTAAAAGTCTTACAATGGAAATTATATTCATAGAAATAAAAGTATAAATATAAAACTAAGGCACAATTTTTAAAACTGCAAGTATTAGGCTGTTTGTAATTGAAATATCATTTGTTTTTATGAAACTGTTATTTATTTATTTATTTATTTATTTATTTATTTATTTATTCTCTCTGTGGCATCTAGAAATCATTCTCCTTCATTTTTTCCATTAAAAAGTTACCACAAGTAGATTGCATATTTGTTTTTTCTTTCCTGCTTTAGAAAATGATAGTATCTCAGTGAAACCACGTAATCTAGAGATTCTATTGAACCCATGGTAGTGCATGGTTTGAACTTTTTTCAATCAAGTAGTTAAGAATTTCAAATAAAGGCTGAACAGAATTACTTGGGCTAATCTTCTCTTGCATCCCGCATCCAAACTCACATTTGAGATCAAATGTAGACATCACTCAACTGCAGACAAAGAAAGGGGGTCCCAGAAAAGCATCTGTGACTCTGATCATCACTGTTAAATCCCCGTAAACCAGCCGTGTTTAAACTCTATCAGTGCGAGCTTAGAATTAAGCCCCACGGACTCTGACTGACCACTTGTTTTCAGAGAGCAGCGTGGGCTGGGCTAAGGTTTTGCAGTGGCTCTGACAGTGTTTCAAAGGTTTGTGTTTTGGTTTATAGGAAAACTGTCTGAATGGTTTCTGGACATCAGGTGTTTCATTTAGAGAAGAAACCACAACCGTCCAGTTTTCATTATGTCCTTTGAAGAAGAATAAACATTACTGGAGTCTTCGGCAGGTATTTTTACACAGGCGCCACCCCCACCAATCCTGTTTTATAGGCCAGCTATAAGTCAAGCTATTTCCGCTAATGAAATTTACTTTGATCAGTGGAGGCCAATCACCCTTCAAAGCATTGTTCTGATTTGAAATGCGAGCAAGTGCTTAATAGATTGAGGCCACTGTAGCAACAGCAGATCCCAATAGGGGCTGATGTCTCATTAGATCACATTAATGCCTGACAGAGAGTGGCTTCAGATCAGTGGGGAAGCCCTGTTACTCGTGGGCACTGTAGGGAAGGCGGGCTTTTTCCTTCTCTCCCCTTTCCTCCATGGCTTTTAAAGAATAACCCCTCGCTTCCTCCTTCCTGTCTCCTTTATCAGTTCTTAGTTTTGCAAAAGAATTTAGTCTCAGAAGCAGTGATTTAAGGCTAATATTTTTGATCATTCACTGGGCATTTATGTTACTAAATATTTCAAGCGTTTATAGGCCAACAGTGGTTTAAAAAAGAAATTTAACCCCCACCATATATATGAGCTAAATATTTGTGTATATATGCATTTTTGACTCAAGAATTTTCAAATAAGCTTTGCGTGAAGATGCATTTTATGGAAAATTTCAGATATGGCTTCTATAATAAAGCAGGCATCTTCTCGTTCCTGTGCAGGAAATTAGAAGATGCCTATTTAATTACACATCTTGCCTCTGAGCTTGATTCACTCAATTAATTAGCCATTACTTAATTAATAGAGTTCTTTATTTATTCCCCCATCACATAATTCTCCAACTCTCTGACATTAACAGGGCACCCACCAATTAAGTTTTGACTTTTTAGGATTTGCACAAACATTGAACGTTGAGGACTCAAGCCCACAAGACTACCTTAGCTTTAGGCAGTAGCTGCAAATGGAGTCCCCAGACTACTCTTGCTTCTGCCTGGCTGACTACACATTTGGCTGCTCTCACAGCGCTACCTCCCTCAGGTGTAATAATTTGCTAGGACAACTCAGAGCTCAGGGAGGTTCTGTGCTGGTGACTGCAGTCATATTACGAAGACGGGAGCTCGGGGACATGCAAATGAAATAGATGCTGTCTTAGTCACCTCTTTGTTGCTCTGGCCAAATCCCTGACAAGAGACAACTTCAGGCAGGAAAAGTTAACTTTGGTTCATGATCTGGGGGGGACACAACCCATACGGTCGGGAAGGCGTGGCTCCTGGGAACTGCTTGCTCATGTCCCAGATGAGGAAGCAGAGAAAAGAGAATAGCAGAGATCCACTGGGCTTCTTCTTTTTATTTTGTGTAGTACCCAAGTTCCCGGATGGGGCTACACCCATATTCAGAACAAGTCTTCACCTTCGTTAACCCTCTGGGAATACCTTCACAGACACACCCAAAGGTATACACACCCTATGCCCTGGGCCTTTCTTTCTTTCTTTCTTTCTTTCTTTCTTTCTTTCTTTCTTTCTTTCTCTCTCTCTCTCTCTCTCTCTCTCTCTCTCTCTCTCTCTCTCTCTCCCTCCCTCCCTCCCTCCCTCCCTCCCTCCCTCCCTCCCTCCCTTCCTTCCTTCTTTCCTTCCTTCCTTTCTTTTTGTGAAT
Organism: Neodon shergylaensis; assembly: GCA_025134845.1. Classification (NCBI taxonomy): domain Eukaryota; kingdom Metazoa; phylum Chordata; class Mammalia; order Rodentia; family Cricetidae; genus Neodon; species Neodon shergylaensis. The sequence continues at coordinate 13,425,703 of JABTXL010008822.1, read as the reverse complement.
GTGTGTTTGTGGTATCTGTGTGTACGTTTGCAATGTGTGTGGGGATTAGAGGACAATTTTAGTCGTCATGCTCAGGAACACCCCTTACCTATTCTGAGATAGAATCTCAGATTTACCTGAGCTTCACCAGTTAGGCTAGACTTGCTGGCCATTGAGTGCCAATGGTCTTCAGTATCTGCTTCCCTGTTATTGGAATTTCAAGTGCATACCACCAAGCTTGACACTCTTATACAGATTTGGGGTTAAACACAGGTTCTCATGCATTTAGGCAAGCACTTTACCTACTGACCCATCTCCCTAGCCTGGTAAGTGCTATTTATTATTTCAGTAAAGTCGGCTTGTCATCCCAAGTACATCCTTGTCAACATAATACTCAAAAACGTAATTCTAACCCATAACATTATAACATTCCTAAAATCTCTTAGTCTGCCTGCCTTTCAAATTTCCCCAAATGTTCTAACATTGTTCAATAACCCAAACTCAAAGTCTGCTCTGAGACCCAGTGTAATTTCTTAACTGCAAGTCCCTGTTAGGGAAAAACATAGATGCATAAGGCGGGGAGAGAGGGTAGAGATAGAATGCTTCCTCCCCCTCCCTTCAGGTTCACCATCTTCTAACACGTTCCTTTGCTCTGCAGTCTGGACACCCCCGACTCTGGTTGAGAATTTAATTTACACATCCTTATGCAATGCGGCTGATTAAACTGCTGGTCACTGGTGACTGAATTGGATCTTTAGTCATCTTTCTTCCTGGAGAATATCAAACATTCTAACCCATAATCACATACGTTAGCACTTGCTGTTTCAGTGACAATTTCTTATCCATTGTTCAGTAAACTCAAGTGTTGTAGGAAGCGGTTGGCTAAGAGTAATGAAAGACTTTTATATCACTTACGAAATTTTAAAGAGTTTTAGGGTTCTGTGCCAGGAACCAAACATAAAGGAAACACACACACACACACTATTACTGGGGAGATGTAGACAAATGGCTGTTTACCCTAATGGGTATGATAGGACACCAACTACAGAACATAAAACCACTGGACCAGGGTCTAGCTTAGTGAACCAGGGAGGTTTTCGGAGTTTCTTAGAGGAGTATTAAGTGAGGATCCAGGTATTCACAGGATCATGGTGACTCAAGACATATCTACAAGAAGTTCACCGTACTGTGAATGATGATTCAGAAAAGCTTGTTGTATCCCTGGGACTCTCTGCACAATTGCAGGCAGCTCAGTTGGTGGCCAAGTTTCCTCTCCTCAGCTCAGCACTTGCTCACTGATTTTATACCCTTGGGGAAGGGCCTTGTGAATCTTGAAAGATATAGGAGTGTCCTGAGCCTTGCAAGTTTTGCTTACTTCCAGAATCTTCTGAGTCTCTCTTCTTCCTTCAGGTGGGATGTTTCAGTTTATCAGAAATATCCAGACAACAATACTAAGTATTGGCAGGGTCTTGATGCTATTTTATTTTGCAGCTGTCTATCTATCTATCTATCTATCTATCTATCTATCTATCTATCTATCTATCTATCTATCATCTATCTATCTATCTATCTATCTATCTATCTATCTATCTATCATGTATGTATGTATGTATGTATGTATGTATGTATGTATGTATCTATCTATCTATCTATCATCTATCTACCTATGTATCTATCTTTCTATCTATCATCTATTGTGTGCATGCTTGTGTGTGTGTGTGTACCAAGTATGTAGAGATCAAAGGACAACTTGTAGTCAGTTCCTTTCCTTTTACCATGTAAGTCTTAGGTTTCGAACTCCTGGCATAAGGTCTTGGTAGTCAGTGCCTTTACCCTTTGAGCCATCTTGCTGGCTTCTATTGTTATTTCCCATCATGGACCTAACTGCGAATTCCCTAACCTGGCACCTTTGTAGACCAACTCGGTGTGAATAAAGGATTTGGGCCTTATATAACTCTCTGCAAGTATCCAAGACCCGGTAAGGCAAGGAATTGAGCCAGTTCCTACTTTATGTGGTTATGTTGAAGATTAACGAGTTGCCTGCCAATTACTCAGGACAGAGCCCTGATTCCCTTATCACTGTCCTCATTGTCATCACCATTATTATCATTTTGGTTTTCACTGTGTGCAGGACAAAGTCCCGAGGAGGTGAAATGAGTTAGCGTGAGCTCTTACAAAAGCAGGAAGCAATGGCAGAAGTTTACTTTCTAGGTAGGAGTTGACTACGGCAATTTGAAGAACTGAATTTGATTTGGAGGCCAGACCTCTGCCATATTCTCGGCAACCACAGAAGCCCACACTGCAAAGCACTTATTAGGTGCCACATGCAGAGAGCTGCTTAATAAATACCTCTTGCTGGAAATCGTGATGGAGTTTTATGGCTGCTCTCAGCCTACACGATGCGCTGAAGTAGTGTAATCTGTAACGGAACAAGAATCTCCCTGCCTTGCCTATTAGACTCTCTTAGTGAAAGCCAGTAACTTGGACTCGGATGGAAATGAGTCTGTGATGATAGCCATTTAACGAGAAAGTTAGTGTGGATGCCAAGTTCCCTTTCAGCTGCCTTAAATTTTACCTTTATTGTCTCAATGCTTTTTGCATTGGCAGTTAATGGTCTCTGCAATAAATTTGAAGTCAAGTTGAGCCAGAGTGGGATTTTCAATTCTGTGTGTCTATGTAGGACCCTCATTCCATTTAGGTCCCTCCCTGGTCATTTTTGCCAAGTTGATTGTTTTATCTTTTGGTCCATGTAGCTAGTAATTTACTAATTGGAATTTGGATTGAGTGCTGATAGCAGGAAGCAAACTACACCCAAGAAGTGGCAATCTCTTAGCTGTCTTCTTTTTCATGGTTAACCACTTACAAACTTCTGAAACATCAAATAATCCATATTCCAGTCAGTTCAAAACCGTATCTACAGCCTCTATTTTATTAGCGTGTTTGACTGTAAGCGCATGGTAGGTAAGGAGGTCCCCGGAAGTGTTTTTTTGCATGATTAGGAGTGTTTTGCTGTTGTTGTTTGTTTTGTTGGTTTTTTGGAGACAAAACACTACTCAGAAGCTTGGGAAAAGGCTGGAGAGGTCCATGCTGTTAAGTTTTGCTCACTTCCAGAATCTTCTGAGTCTCTCTTCTTCCTTCAGGTGGAATGTTTCTGTTTAGTAGAAATATTCAGACAAATCTCTAAGTGTTGACAGGGTCTTGATGCTACTTTATTTCACAGCTGCCTATCTATCTATCATCTATCTATCTATCTATCTATCTATCTATCTATCTATCTATCTATC
>JABTXL010008822.1:13412417-13422430 GCA_025134845.1 Neodon shergylaensis | reverse complement strand
ATCTATCTATCTATCTATCTATCTATCTATCTATCTATCTATCTATCTATCTATCTATATCTTTCTATATATATCATCTATTGTGTGCATGCTTGTGTGTGTATGTGTACCAAGTATGTAGAGGTCCAAGGACAACTTGTAGTCAGTTCCGTTCCTTTTACCATGTAAGTCCTAGGTTTTGAACTCCTGGTGTAAGGTTTTGGTAGTCAGTGCCTTTCACTTTGAGACATCTTTCTGGCTTCTGTTGTTATTTCCCATCATGGAATGAACTGAGTGTTTTGTTGTTCTTTTTGTTTTATTGGTTTTTTTTTGGAGTCAAAACACTATTCAGAAGCTTGGGGAAAAGCTGGAGAGGTCCACGCTGTCTGCCATCCTCCATGGGCAGATCTTAAAGGTCTCCATCACTGAGAGCGATTAGGAATGTTAAAAATCACTATTGTCCCAGGTTTTTTCAGACCCAGGCCAGCTGGCCTTGCTGAGTTCCCGATAGAACATTCCCATTGTCACAGTATGTGGGTGCACCCCTCGCGGTCCTAAGTTCCTTGCTCGTGCACTCTCTCTTTCTGCTCCTGATTTGGACCTTGAGATTTCTGTCCGGTGCTCCAATGTGGGTCTCTGTCTCCTTTCATCACTTGATGAAGGTTAATATTCAGGAGGATGCCTATATGTTTTTCTTTGTGTTCTCCTTCTTATTTAGCTTCTCTAGGATCACTAATTATATTCTCAATGTCCTTTATTTATGGCTAGAAACCAAATATGAGTGAGTACATCCCATGTTCCTCTTTTTGTGTCTGGCTTACCTCACTCAGGATAGTGTTTTCTATTTCCATCCATTTGTATGCAAAATTCAAGAAGTCCTTGTTTTTTACTGCTGAGTAGTACTCTAATATGTATATATTCCATACTTTCTTCATCCATTCTTCCATTGAAGGGCATCTAGGTTGTTTCCAGGTTCTGGTTATTACAAACAATGCTGCTATGAACATAGTTGAGCATATACTTTTGTTGTATGATAGGGCATCTCTTGGGTATATTCCCAAGAGTGGTATTGCTGGGTCCAGGGGTAGGTTGATCCCGAATTTCCTGAGAAACCACCACACTGCTTTCCAAAGGGGTTGCACAAGTTTGCATTCCCACCAGCAATGGATGAGTGTACCCCTTTCTCCACAACCTCTCCAGCAAAGGCTATCATTGGTGTTTTTTATTTTAGCCATTCTGACAGGTGTAAGATGGTATCTTAAAGTTGTCTTGATTTGCATTTCTCTGATCGCTAAGGAAGTTGAGCATGACCTTAAGTGTCTTTTGGCCATTTGAACTTCTTCTGTTGAGAATTCTCTGTTCAGCTCAGTGCCCCATTTTATAATTGGGTTGATTAGCCTTTTACGGTCTAGTTTCTTGAGTTCTTTATATATTTTGGAGATCAGACCTTTGTCAGTTGCGGGGTTGGTGAAGATCTTCTCCCAGTCTTTTTGTCTTAGTGACAGTGTCCAACTGGACTCGCTGAATATAGCGGACAATGAGGACTACTGAGAACTCAAGAACAATGGCAATGGGTTTTTGATCCTACTGCACGTACTGGCTTTGTGGGAGCCTAGGCAGTTTGGATGCTCACCTTACTAGTCCTGGATGGAAGTGGGTGGTCCTTGGACTTCCAACAGTGCAGGGAACCCTGATTGCTCTTTCGGATGACGAGGGAGGGGGACTTGATCGGGGAAGGGGGAGGGAAATGGGAGGCGATGGTGGGGAGGAGGCAGAAATCTTTAATAAATAAATATATATAAAAAAAGAAAAGAAAAAAAACCACTATTGTGCTGGAGAAGAAGAATGTTTTAGTTAAGGTCTTTATTGCTAACGAGATAAACACCACATTTAAACTGCATCAGCCTGCAGCTCGTCAGCATTGCATCCATCCTTCTTCTGATTTCTTTCATGCACAGGGGTTGGGGTAGAAAAGATGAAGTACATAGCCTCCTTCTGGCTGCTTGGATCCTGCCTCTTTTGTCCTAACTAGATAGTAATAGCTTGAATTTTCCCTCCTACATTCTTCACTTTCCTGCCTCCTTCATCTTCTCCCTGTCAGTCAGGGATACAGGTACATACAGATTAGTTCCTTTTTTATCTTTACCTCAATTATCAATAAACTGATTGTCCTAACTAAAGGAAAACATTGTGTGATTTGCTGAAAACAAGGGTGACTCCACCACTTTTCTCAGATTACTATTAACTGACTCTGCCTATGAAACAATCACAGCAATTTTTTTATCTTTATTGGACTTCTGCTTTTTTATCTTCTAAGTATAAAAAGACATGATCAAAACATTGTGTTTGTTGGTATGAAGATATGTGATAAATCAAACTGGTCACTACTATTGAAGCTAGTATAATTCTGTGACTGGAGGGTGGCCAAGCCCCTGGAGGTGACATGAAACCTCCACTACCTCAAGGGACCATCTGTAGTCATCATCTACAGTCCTTAGAAGTACTGCCGTGAGTGTCCTGAGAAAATGCAAAACAACAGTCTTGGCTCTGAAGGAGAGACATAGGTAAGCTTTAGCTATAAAGTGTAATTCAAGCAAAATGAATATAAGAATGTCTAAAAATGTTCTGAATTAATGTGTGATTTACAGAGGCAGAAAAAGACTAGGAAACATCATAAGCAAAGACAGCAGAGAGAATCAGAGAAACATCACCCTTCACCATAGCCACAAATAGCATAAAATATCCTGGAGTAACTCTAACCAAACAAGGGGAAAACTTGTATGACAAGAACTTTAAATCTTTGAAGAAAGAAATTGAAGAAGACACCAGAAAGTGGAAAGCTCTCCCAGGCTCTTGGGTAGGTAGAATTAACATAATAAAAATGACAATCTTACGAAAAGCAATCTACAGATTCAGTGCAATGCCTATCAAAATCCCAGCAAAGTTCTTCACAGAGCTTGAAAGAACGGTAGTCAACTTCATATCGAAAAGCAAAAAACCCAGGACAGCCAAAACAACCCTGTACAATAAAAGAACTTCTGGAGTCATCACAATTCCTGACTTCAAACTCTACTACAGAGCTACAGTACTGAAAACAGCCTGGTATTGGCATAAAAACAAACATGAGGACCAATGGAATCGAATAAAAGACCCTGATATCAATCCACACACCTATGAACATCTGATTTTGACAAAGAATAAAATAATATCAAATGGAAAAAAGAAAGCATATTTAACAAATGGTGCTGGCATAACTGGATATCAACATGTAAAAGAATGAAAACAGATCCATATCTATTACCATGCACAAAACTCAAGTCCAAATGGATCAAAGACCTCAACATAAAGCCAGCCACACTAAGTCTCATAGAAGAGAAAATGGGAAGTACACTTGAAAGCATTGGCACGGTGACCACTTCCTAAATATAACCCCAGTAGCACAAACACTGAGAGAAACAATTAATAAATGGGACCTACTCAAACAGAAAGGCTTCGGCAAAGCAAAGGACATGGTCAACAAGACAAAGCAGCAGCCTACAGAATGGTTACAGAATCTTCACTAACCCCACATCAGACAGAGGTCTGATCTCCAAAATATACAAAGAACTCAAGAAACTGATCATCAAAAGAACAAATAATCCAATAAAAAATGGAGTATAGAACTAAACAGAGAACTCTCAACAGAGGAATCTAAAATGACTAAAAGATGCTTAAGGAAATGTTCAGCATCTTTAGTTATTAGAGAAATGCAAATAACAACTTACACCTGTAAGAATGGCCAACATCAAAAACACTGATAACAACTTATGCTGGAGAGGTTGTGTGGTAAAGGGAACACTCCTGCATTGCTGATGAGAGTGCAAGCTGGTATAGCCCCTTTGGATGTCAGTGTGGTGATTTCTCAGAAAATTAGGAAACAACCTTCCTCAAGACCCAGTAATACCACTTTGGGGTATATATATCCAAAGGATACTCAATTATACCACTAGGACATGTGCTCAACTATGTTCATAGCAGCATTGTTTGTCATAGCCAGAACCTGAAAACAACCTAAATGCCACTCAACTGAAGAATGGATAAGGAAAATCTGGTACATTTACACATTGGTGTACTACGCAACAGAAAATATAATGACATCTTTGATGGATCTAGGAAACATCATTTTGAGTGAGGTAACCAAGACTCAGAAGGACAATTATCACATGTACTCACTCATAAGTGGTTTTTAAGCATAAAGAAAAAAAAAGAGCCTACAAATCATAATTCCAGAGAACCTAGAAAACAATGAAGACCCTAAGAGAGACACACATAAATCTAATCTACATGGGAAGTAGAAAAAGACAAGATCTCCTGAGTAAATGGGGAGCATGGGGCCCTTGGGAGAGGGCTGAAGGGGAGGGGTGAGGCAGGGAGGGGAGCAGAGAAAAATGTAGATCTCAATAAAAATCAATAAAATTAAAAAAAAAGACAGCAGAGAGAATACTAATTTCAAAAGCTACAGCCTCCCCAGAAGTCTGGGCACACAGGTGTGGGCCACTGTTTGGGCTGAGACGGGCAGACACTGGGAAATTTTGGTTGTCCTATTGTGATGATTGTTTGTGTGGTTGGACTGTACCCTCTATCCCTGGGGCTGTCAGTCTGTCCGTGTTTGAGGAGTGCAGGTATCATCTAACAGAAAGGATTAGAGGAACAGGTTTGGAAATGGAAGAAAGATGGGAATGTGGAGGTTTATAGAAAGAACCTGTCATGTGTTTAGGGTTCTTCAAGGAACTGGAGCCAATGTAACAGGAATTATGCACGATTCATCTATTTGTTTATATATTCACCTATCACAGAGAATTGGCTCATGATTTTAGAAGCTAGCAATTCTAAAAACTGTAGAGTGGGGAGGCTAGAGCCCCAGGGAAGAATGTCTGTTGCAGCTTGAATCTGGTCTTCGGCTGGCCAGGAGAAATCTTTGTTAGGTTAACTTTTTCCTATTGAAGGACAAAATCCAGTCCAACTACTTACAGAATGTCCTCTGTTTTTTATTAGTACCTATGTGTTTAAACACTAATGTAACTTAAAAACATCTTCACAGAAGAACACTTGAACAAATGGGTATCTTGGATGAGTCAAATTGATACCAATAACCCCCTGCAATATCCTCTTTGTTGGCATAACCTGCATTGCCCACCATTGAGACCTCCGAGGAATCTGGACCTCAGAAATCAAAGTTCCAATGAACTGCATCTTAAACAGGCCCACTTCTGCTCTACAGCTGGGTGAGTGGGAGGGTTTCTGCCCTTGATTTCTATGGTGGGAGACAGGGAGTGCCTTCCTGAAGAACTTTCCTTTGGTGGGAAAATAGGATACTCAGTGGAGAAAAGGCAGGATTCGGAATATCAGTAGTGCCTTGTGCCTACCACATTTCTGCACAGAGTCTTCAGACGTCATACATCTTGAGTTTTTTTTTTTTAAACTTTTTAATTATTCCTGTTTTAAGCAGAGATGAATGGGATCAAGGTCACACTTTTTTTTTGGTTACAGCTACTGTGTGCAGTACTCAGAACTATTTTGCAGACTTACTACATGTTCGATCTACATGTTCTTAGCGAATACATGTATGATGCAGGTTTGGCCATGACAGCACACCTTTTGAAAATGAATAATACTTTATATATCTGACTTTCAATGCTTGAGACTATGATAGAAAAATAGCTTTGAGAATAGAGCTGGAATTTTCATTCTTATATTGTAGCTCCATAGAACCAAAAGCTTTAACAGTAGGAGTTCATCCGTAGACAGAAAGACAGACAGACACACAGAGACACACAAGACCTGTGATATAAGTCTATTACATAGTATAGATGTTCAAAAATATTTTTTCTGAGTTTATTTTTAAAATAAAAGTCTTTCTAAAGCGAAAGCTGACCCTGTAGCTATGGGCCTTTGTCTTAGAGTTTATGGCCTTATCAAAAATTTTCCACCATCTGAACAGCTTTTCCTCTCGTGTGCGCTGTTATCTGCATTCTGAGAGTAAGCCAGATGTAAGAGAAAATCGCTTTTTGCCTCCTAGGAAAAAGAACAGCCCAGAAAGACAGTGAACAGGCTTTCCCAGATCAGTGACTTTTACCGAAGGACATTGTTAAACGAGTTCCACAGCACAGACTTCCACATTCAACGTACTGATGTTGCCAGCAAAGGCTTTCCCAGCCCTGCAGGGGTGATACTCAGCTAAGGATAACCTTTCAGTGTGGGTACTGGGGGCCCTTGCACATAGATGTCTTATGGGATGGAATGCACTTCCCAGTGTTTTGATGCACTATGCCTCAGATAATCCCAAGCCTTGCCCTGTAAGAGGCTTTGGTTTTCTGACTTTCTGGATGAATCATCCCGGGTTGTTTTTGGTGCATGACAAGTCACACGAAACTCATGGATGGTAAGGAGTGGCCGTTAACTGTGTTTACCTGTTCTATAAATGAGGAGCTTAGCCACCAGGAGATTATATGGCTTTTCTGGGATCTCAGCTGGGAAAATGCAATCAGTTGAGAGTAAGTGGGACGATTAGTGGCTAGAGTCACCTGACCATCCTATGTCTGAGGTCTGGAATCATGTCTTGGACCTCTATATAGCTGAGGGGATGAAGGAGGGGCTGGCCTTAGCTGGGGCTATGGTCTCTGGGGATACAATGCTTACCAGTGACTTCTCTGTGTGGCTTGGAATTCTCATGGTTTGGTTCCCAAGCAAATAAATGTCTCAAGGATGATGTTCCGCGTCTTGAATCTCAGAGAATCTTTGACGCATATGGCATTGGTCAGTCGGGTTGGCTGGAAGCCGTTCTGTTGACTAGCTGAAAGGACTTGGCTACCTCTTTTCTCCCTTTATTTACTTGATCAATAATTTATCTAAATTTCATCTTTTGCATCCATATAAAGAAATTCTGGCAAAAGAGAAGATAAACTTTTATTTCCTGTGGTGAGATGATCTGGAGTAATCCTTCAATATCTGTTTTGAGGATTTGTGCCAGGACCCCTGAGGACACTAAATCTGTAGATACACAAGTTTCTTAAGTAAAATGCTACATTTTCATTCACCAGGGCACACCCTACTTTATATTTTCAATAACTTCTAAGTTACTTATAATTCCCAATATAATTCAAATGTGCTATAAATGCTTGTTAAGGAAGGGTGGATATGGGAGCAGGGAAGTATATATCCTAATTAAGGGCTCTAGAGGGGCTCGCAGGTGTCCAGGGAGATGTCCCCAGCTAGTACCTTGGGCAACTGAGGAGAGGGAACCTGAAATGACCCTATCCTATAGCCATACTGATGAATATCTTGCATATCACCTTAGAACCTTCATCTGGCGATGAATGGAGATAGAGACAGAGACCCACATCAGAACACCGGACTGAGCTCCCAAGGTCCAAATGAGGAGCAGAAAGAGGGAGAACATGAGCAAGGAAGTCAGGACTGCGAGGGGTGCACCCACCCACTGTGACACTGGGGCTGATCTATTGGGAGTTCACCAAGGCCAGCTGGACTGGGACTGAATAATTATGGTGCATTGTTTAGAAAATAATGACAAGGAAATCAATGTGTGTCTATTCTGTACAGACACAAACACATTTTGTTTTCTATCCATGGTTACTTTAATCTGAAGCTGAAAACCCACAGACAAAGGGGTGGTCTGTATTGGTTATTTGGGAATATGTTAAGTGATTTTTTAAAAAATTTGCATAAAGAATTTTAGGAGGGAAAGAATTAAAAGCATACACCACTTTCAGAAATTCCAGTCTTCCTGTGATTATGAGTAAGAAACTTAATAAAGTAGGCCTGTTAAGTTTGAGTAAGACCCAGAGACATGATGGGACACAAGGAATAAAACAATGGTATGTGTAGAGAAGAACAGTGGGCCACGACCACTGTCCATAGAAACAAATGATGCATGCTTTCATCTCATGCTTTGTACCATTGGAAAACACAACCAAGATGGAGCTTGGGATACCTGGTCTTTGTGTCCCTTCTGCTGAACTTTGCAGATGAAGAGGAGAAGGAGAATGAAGAAGAAAAGAGGAGGAAGAGAGAGGAGAAGAAGGGAGGAGGATGAAGAGAAGAGGTAGGAGGAAGAAAAGGAGGAGGAAGAAAAGAGGGAAAGGAAGAGAAGGGGAGGAGGGAGGAGGAAGAAAAGGAGGAGGAAGAGAAGAGGAAGAGAAAAGAGGGGGAGGAAGACAAAAGGAGGATGGAGCAGGAAGAGGAGGAGGACGAGGAGATAGATACCATAACAGAGCATGAGGCTGGGGAGTAGGATGATTTTGGAAAGACAAACATGGGTGAGCAGGGCGAATGCCCCTTGGCTCTAGAGGAGAAACTCTAGGCTATCCACCATGGTAAATGAGTGGTCTCTTACTTTTGAAGTATTAGGGGAGAGCTGGTTGGCTCTAGACTGAGCTGACTCTGGTGTCAATTATGGGATGGATGCCTCTGCCTTGAGATACACTTCTGAACTGTAACCCCAAAGAAATCAGTAAGTCCAGGTCTTTGAATATTTTACTCACCAGCAGAAAATCAGAGCATTTTGAGGAGGGGTGTGGTCAAAGTAGAAAGTGACAGTGGAGTTCTACTCTGGGACCTCGGGTTTTTCAGAAGACTGCTTCCAGGTATAAAGCAGAGCGGAAGCACCAACTTTATCTCTTGTAAGGAACAAACTGTGGACCACAGAGCCTGGCTCACACTGGGAGCCGCACGCAACACTCACTGGCATTTCTCAGCTCCGTCTTCCACCTCACTGTGGTCATCATGGTTTTGGGGGCAGACAGACTGTATTTTTCAACCTGGCTTCCTTCGTTTGCTGTTACCTGAGACTAGTCTGTTTCCTCACGCTGCTTAGACTCAGCTCTGTCACTGGTGAGCTGGCTTAAGAAGACTCATTTTACTAGTTTAATAACTGAAGCCTGGAAACTGAATAAAATATTTCCATCTCCCTGCTAAATCTTCATCCCCCCCCCCTCCTATTTTGAGCTTAAATCTATGTCCATTTTAAAGCCCTAACTTCCAGGGGAATTTCAGAGGCTTTCCTCTCTACTTTCCCCTATTGGCTGTAGCCTTAACGAGCCCTTCTTTTGGACCACCCCTGTTTCCGAATCTGAAAGTCCCCAAATATCCTTATTCTTACCCCAAGGGCCATAGTTGCTTCCTTCCTTTATCCAGGAACAAGGTGTCCTACTGTCTAAGTTTGGAATGTGTCCATTAGAGCCCACACTGTTTTTATATTCCTTGGTCAATTGTCACCTGAAGCTGTAGGGTTAAATCTGAGGTCTTCCATCTTCACAGCAAAGGTGTTTTACCTTTAGGACACTAAAGTGAAGAGTTTTCCACAGGGGACAACTACAGTCTCATCATATGCCACAGTCACATGTGTGACCAGAAGCTGCAAGGCTCTTAATCATTGTGGTGTTTTGCTGGCATCAATCCCTACTCTGAAGAAATTCCTTGAACTGAGAGTTGCTCCATTCCAGAAACACTGCCCCAGAGTATAGAAAATCTCCCCAGACTTCTAAGCTCTTTGGGGGTAATTTTAGGAGTTTCCAGAGCTACCTACAACTGGGTCAGATGCTACTGTGTTATATACAATCAATACTAATGGGGCTCTAACCCGGCTTCCTTTTAACTCCCATCCTAATGCAAGGCCCCCAGGAGCTGCAAAGGCCTTTTAGGAAGGTATCTCTTTCGCATTGTTGTTAGCTTTAGAGTTTTCCAAGGGATCAAATGAAGAGCTTGGCACTTGCAAGGTATTAAGGTGACAGTGGCATGTTAGATACTGCCTTACATTCTAAAGAGATAATTTTATTATTTGGGACTATTACCTGAATTTCTCTTGTAACTACAGAGCGCAAATATTTAAAGAATAGTACACAGACCCACACACATTTCTTACCCGCCACCCCAGACAGGAGGAAACCAACCTACTTCTCCAGTCTTCTTCTCCTTCTCCTTCTCCTTCTCCTTCTCCTTCTCCTTCTCCTTCTCCTTCTCCTTCTCCTTCTCCTTCT
>JABTXL010008822.1:13391111-13412407 GCA_025134845.1 Neodon shergylaensis | reverse complement strand
CTTCTTCTTCTTCTTCTTCTTCTTCTTCTTCTTCTTCTTCTAAATAAAGGCACACCTTTAAGGGCAATCTCCTTTAGAGGTTGCCCTGGAGCTGACATATACTAGTAATAATGACCCCCTGAGGGCCATGACACTGAGAAACACAGCTCCAAACAGCTAGTTCCCAGGAGAGAGGTTTCAGGACATGGTGTCCTTTGCCTGCATGTCAGGAAAACAATTGGGGGCCTGTGGCTGAGACAATGACTAATCAGAAAAAGCCAGTAGGTAGGATGTACGAGGAAACTCTCCCCAGACCAGAGGCGAAGCTGCTGAGTAGCAGCGGCTGCTTTTGGGTTGGCAGTTGCACTGAGCAGATGCTCGTCAGCAGTGGCAAGCAGGAAAGGCATTACGTTGTGGCAGCCATCTAGAAAGTACATAAGCAGGCGATTATGATATCCGTCCCTAGTCTTGGAAAGTGAAAGGAAAACACATGAAGACAGTTGAGAAGGGTGTGACTGGAATGTTACAGGGCGTGGCGTCATGTAAAACAGACAAGGAAAGCAAGCCTGCTTGAATGTCACGCTGCTTGGTTATTCCCAGCGTGACACAATCTATTGTCACCTGGGTAGAAGAAATCCGTAGTGGCATTTCGTTTGTATTTTAATAAATAAAGCTTCCTTGAAGATCAGAGAGTAAAACAGCCCCACTAGTCAGCCTTACCGACCAGGCTGTGGTGACACACACCTTTAATCCCAGTAGCCACACTAGTTTGCCGTACAAACTGGGCGGTGTATGCCTTCAATCCCAGTGGTACATGCCTTCCATCCCAGCACTAGAGAGGATTATAAAACTGGAGGAGACAGTTCTCAGTCTCAGTTTTATTCTAAGATTCCTGGAGGCAGGACTGCCATTTCGAACTGAGGTAGCGGTAAGAGCCAGTGGCTGACTGTTTTGCTTTTCTGACCTTCAGTTTGAAGCCCAATTTCTATCTTTGAGTTTTTATTAATCATGTTACTGAAACCTCTATTGAGAAACTGTCTCATCAGATTGGCCTGTGAGCGTGTCTATGGGGACATTTTCGTGATTAATGATTGGTGTGGGAAGGTCCAGCCCACTGTGATCCTGGGCTGAATAAGAAAGCTAGTAGTAAGCCTTGGAGAGAAAGGGAGTCAACATCATTCCTCTATGGGCCTAGTTTCCGTTCTTCCTTTTAGGTTCCTGCCTTGACATCCCTTGGTGATGGCCTGTCACTTGGAGTCATAACATGAAGCACTTTTCTCCACAAGTTTGGTTACACATGTGTTTTACCACAGCAACCGAGAAGCAAGCTAGAACAACTGGGAAAGAGATCACACAGACACATGTTAGCAGCTCACAATAGCTGCGAGAATTCACTTCCCAGCTTTGCATTCAGAGACTTGCCGCCAACCTGGAACTGGTCATACCCAGTGGGAGCATTAACACCACGAGAAGTGGCAGACATAAAGTGGCAAACAATGTTTTGCATACCCTTTGGAGTGCCAGTTGGTAGCATTTGTTGGTAAAACCATTTTGAGAAATAGATGTCTTTCACTGGCAGATAACTTTTCCCGTTCTCTAGGCTGCTACTTCAGTTGATTGACAGTTTCCTTTGCAATATAGCAACTACATGGATATATTATCAAACTGCCCTCTGAATTGGTGTCTCTCTGTCCATAGATTAGCTCAGCTCTTAGAGCACAGAGGAATTTATTTGCGGAGCGGATGGTGGCTAACAAAGAAACTAACAACCAGTCAAAGAGCACAAGGCATGGAATGCTCAGTAACAAATGGGACAATAGCACTGTTTCCCCAAACCCTGCTAAGATGGGGGAGCGGAAAGATTTTCAAAACCAAAGGGCAGGGAGGACCACAGAAAAACTGGATATTCTGGACATGACAGGACACCTATGTTGGTGAATTCATCACGGCAGCTATAGCTGCCTGAACAGGATCTGCATTTGGTCAAGCCTGTTGCTGTTCTAAATTGGAGCAGGAGGGTTTCATGAGTTCCCACTCCTGGCTGAAGAGTTATTGAGGTCAGTGGTTTCTGAGAGAGGGAGAGGAGTTTCTTTAAGAGTGTAGCCCCGTGTAGGTCAATCACACTCCACTGTGTGGCCCCACACCCTGAACAGACACGGTCAGCAAAAATTGGACTTGCTGAGTTAGCTATGGGTGAGTAAAAAGAGTTGCAAAATTAGGAAAGGGTTGGGAGGTAGAGGGTGAATCTAGGAGGAGTTAGAAATAAGAGGGAGGCAAATATGATCAAAATACATCCCATGAAATGCTCAAAGAACCAATAGAATACTATATTAAAATAAGATTTGTTTTCAGCATACGAATTCCAGTGGTGCACAAACATTCGACCCACAGCAATTGTTTTAACTGCATAATTACCCTCAGAAATCTGTAACATTGTATGTTACTGCTGAAGAATCCTGGACATTAATCTAAATCAGCATTTCCTTCTTGAAGATTTCAAGGAAGTTAGGGAGGGAATCGTTAGGAAATTAGTGGGGAAAGAAAGAGAGGAAGAGCTGAGTAGAGGAGAAGCTGGAGGATGTGGAGGGGGAAAAGGGGATGAAGAAAGGGATGGGGACTGTGAGAGAGGCAGCCATTCTTCCTCTTCTCTTCACCTTGACTAGAGAGCACCAGGCGAAAAGGTGGCCATTTCAGATGCAAGGTGACAAAACCAGCTGAGACGTTGGCCCTGGACTTCCCAGATCCCAAACTGTGAAGAAAATCTGTTTTTTAAAGCAAAGATTTTGCAAAAAGGATCCTCTTTCCTGAACTGCAATGTGTATTTCAGACGAAGGCTGGAGGAAGGGGGTCCTATGACACACTCGGGTTTCCCCTCGTCATGGCTTCCCCTTCCACTATAAAGGGGTCCAAGGCACCACTGTGGCACCCTACACCGCCACGGGAATTAAAACCTTTGGGAAATAATCCTTTCCTCTCATCCTATGACTGTGCTCCTTCCATCTCTGCTTCCCCTTTCCGAGCTCCAGGAATGGGCATAAAGCAGCAGGGTTCTCCTGAGATTGTTTTCACGTGGCTTGCCACAGAGACGGGTCGGAGAGCAGTGGAAACCCGACTCTTAGAAAGACAAGCAGGAATGTGCGCAGGAAGCAGTGAGCGTCTGCACTGGTCAGTGTTCTTGACGGATTTGAGATCTTTCTCTTGTTGAGATTCAGTCAGCCCTGTACACAGTCACCAAGTGCAGATGCTATAACGGTAGCCCAGATCCTCCCACTAACAGAGTCCATTGTCTTTTTCCTTCTCTGTCTAAAAACTTGACTCCTGGGAGGCTAAGGTTTGATGGAATGCTGTGTGTGTGTGCCGGGTGGAGGGCGGGGAGCCTTCAGATAAAGAATTGAATGACTGCTAGACCATTGGGTGGGCTCTCACAAGGTGGAGAACCTTGAAAACGATCCTCACGTGCAGACTCTTTGTTCACTTGCGTTTTGGTGTTCCCATGATGAGCTAGCAAAGTCCCTGAGGCTGGGGGCAGGAGGCTTACCGAGGCTGCCCCACAAGGGGAGCCGAAGCACAGACATCTGACATGAAACACTTGTGTGGATTGTTTCCAGGCTGGACACAAGACAGAGACTAAGAAACACGAGCAGCAAGACTACAGCAAAAACAAGTCAGAATGCCTCGTGGCCAGCGGTGTAGCGACTTTCCCAAAAGCTAAAGTGATTTCAAATGCATATGCTTTATTTTGAACATTTTCTTGAGAGGCCTTCTTGTGCTCTGAACTTTGATTCTTTTTCATCTCGCTCTTTCCTTTTCCCTAGAAACTGCAAGGAGTCCTTGCAATTCAAGGTCTTCTAACTCTCTCTTCCTCTGTCGGCTGGTTTCCCTTCTACCCAGCTCTCCTCTTCAGAGGGAGGGGCAGAGTCATGGCTGGCTAGATTGCACCCCTTATCTTTACCCGCATTCCTTCCTGTTCCCTTCCCCTGCCAAGCTTCATTCTCCACTCCGCCCTTCAGCCTCTGAGCTGGTGTTGAATGCAGAGCCTCCCGCCATGTGCCCCGCGAGTCTGAACCCATCT
This sequence comes from Neodon shergylaensis, assembly GCA_025134845.1. NCBI lineage: Eukaryota > Metazoa > Chordata > Mammalia > Rodentia > Cricetidae > Neodon > Neodon shergylaensis. The sequence continues at coordinate 13,408,356 of JABTXL010008822.1, read as the reverse complement.
CCCAAACCACAGTGCCTGCGAAGGCTCTGTCCTCTGTCAGGTTCCTTCCCCATCTCCCTCCTTGCTAAGTTGTCTTATTCCTGCTGGGGTTAAATATTCATTCCTTGTCCCGTGTTTGCATATTTTCTTTTCAGTTATTCTCTGCATGCCTCAGAGCTAGGCCATCTTACAGATAGATATTAAACAAACATTACAGAAAAACGTAACCCCACTTTGGTCTCTTTACAGTTAAGAAATAATAAAATCAGTTTCTTCCTAAATACAAATGAAAATAATAAAAATTGTCCCTCAATAATTAACAAAACTCAATGAAGGCTTACAAAAAGTAAATATTACTTAAAATAAATGTAAATATAGTAAATATTATGTCATTTTGCAATATCCTGAAGAAATGAATTTCTCATTGAACACATACAATCTTTGGAACTATCAAATTTGGTTTTTCAAATCTGATGCCCTGACACCTAGTGTTAATTTTGAGTACTGCTAAATGTTCACATATGAAGTTTCTGTAGTAAAACTTGGATTTCTTTTTTTTATTCTGTTGAGTTTCTTAACTTGTGAGATTTTATTCTGGCTAAGATATATTCTCAATCTATATCTAGCTGACTTGGTGTTCAAAATGAACAATGAGACTTACAGTCAGGAAGCTGGGTTGTAACCTGGTTGTTACTCTAAACCACCCGTGACCTTGTGTGAATTATTTTCTTTTTAGAGTCTGGTTTCCTCAGCACTAAAATAAAGTGCATGGTCACTAACTGTGTGGCTGCTGTGACCCTAAGGGAAATGTCACTGCATTGCTACATGTTATAATACAAAGCACAAATGGGGTCTGGGTGGTTTAGAGTAATGCCATCTAACAGATCCTCCACTGTGCTGACAAAATTCCAGCGCAGCTGCTGAAATCTGCCTGGCGACCCTGAAGGACTAAAATGTAATTATATTTAATGTAAAACAAACTTCAATATAAAGAGCCACACATGGATAGTGGCTTCCCTCTTAGAAAGTATAGGTTTTTTGTTTGCTTGTTTTTGAGTTTGGAACAAAGAGATGTTCTTGATAAATATGGGGTTTATTAGCCAACATACTTGATTTACTCTCCGTACTGATTGGCTTGATTCTGTCATTTTCGAGTTTAGCATATTTTGGTGTGATACGTTAGGATTCATTCTATAGTTGTGTTCTCTCTCATGGTCAGCTGTGAGACGGATTCAATTAGAGATAAAAATACTTTCTTTTCCCAGTTCACTAGCAGGATTGAAGTTGACAAGAACATTGGAAGCTGTAGTCATTCTTGGTGGAGTTAATTTGAAAGCCCAAATCTGAATTGTTTTATATTGCAACCTTCTGCAATGAAGAAATCGGGTTTTTAAAAGATCCATGCAAAGATAAAAAATATATTATTTTTATTTGTTATGATATACATTATAGATTTTTATTATTTTTATCTACTAAATAATGTGTAGAAGATAAAAAATACCTAGAGAGTTTTATTACACTTTATGAAGCATTCTTACAATGCAGACTTTCTATCTTGCCAAAATACAAGATGTACTCGAGACCAATTACTGTGTGAATCCCAACATTGTATACAATGAATATACATGAATGAAAATTGCAAAAAGTCTATGTAGATAACACTAAGGGATTTTGAATAGGAACTTCATCTTTTTCATCCATTTCTTATTATTTAACGTTGGATGTATTTTATTTTGTGTTCTCGTGGTTGAAATTAAATATACTTATCGATGTCTTTTCTTAGTGTGTAATCTTATTTCTTTTGTTGGCTTCATCAAAGAGAATTCAACCTTTGCCAACAAACATATTTGCATGCAAACTCATTCTCTCTCTCTCTCTTTCCCACACACACACTCTCACACTCTCTCCTCTAAGGTTTGAGGTTCCTGGAAGTGACTTTTTATAAGTGTGCTTAAAGCATGTCTTTTAGCATATGCATGAAAGCTTTTTTTTATCAAAATAAGCAAATGACATCTAATTTATGAAAGCTGATTATAATATATGTAATTAATATTATTGCTTCTATAGCTAAGCCTACTCTACTCCAAACTTCTACCTTAGACTAAAGTTGTCCTGGGCCCCTCAAAGAACAGCAGATCTACATGTGTCCATAACTAGCTACTTTGTACACTTTTCTGTGAAATCTTTGTAATTTCTATTCCACTCAAATGATCACCTTCTGTTATCTGGAGGAACAGGAGGTGAAAAGGTCAATTTGTGACAGTTTCCACAGTATTATTCTAAATAATAATGTCAAAAGTGACCATGAGGTGTTGCAAAACCCTACAGTACCCTTTGAAGTGAGAATGGGGTTTTTGTTAGAAATCAGTGTGTCTCTGAGCCCAAGCCCTTAGAAAGGAGTGAGTTCCCTTTTCTGTGTATAATTTGCCCAGGCTTATAATGTATACATTCACAATATGTGATTACAGAGAGCACCATCTTATTATTATCTGGGGGGAAAGGAACGTTCCTCATATCGGTTTTTAATCTATCACATGAAGTTATGAGTCATCTCTGCTCCCTGGGTGTATCAAGGAACCACAGTTTGAAAATCATATTATTGTCATAACTCCATCGGCCCTGAGCTCAGCAGAGTACACGCATTGCAAGTGGAAAGGTGCACTTCTTCACAGACAGCCACTCCAGAGCTGGAACACTGTCGTGCCTACAAGTTCCTATCTGCTCCGCTGATCTATTCTTACTCTTGCTCTTATAAAAGTAGTGGTGTCTGCAGTATGCTTCCTCTTCGCGGCCCAAGGTCCTAGGGTGGCTCCGCAGTTAGTTTTCTGGTTGTCCAGTAGATGGCAGTCTACGCACTGGTTTTCATTGACCGGCTTCCATGCATGATTCAACCTTAGCCATAAAACGAAACATGCTCTTGCTATTTTGTACCATTATTTTAGAACAAGATTTTAATACACTAAAGTAACTTAAATAATTTACTTAAAATACCCACAGATATTGGGATAACAAAAGCAACAAACAACTTTTCCCTCTTGTAAGTTTTCATGTTTTGTTAGGAGTCTACAAATTGGAGGGTGTGATTGGCAGCCAAGAGCTGCCCTTTAAATGTGACTATGCCGTGCTAGCTGGTTCTTGGTCCTCCAGGAAGCTTTTCTTTTACACTGAAAGCACAGCTTAGGGGCAGATATGAAGTATGCCCCCAAAGGTCCAAGTTTCAGACTTGGTCTCCAGCTTGGCACTGTTGGGAGACAATGGAACCTTTTAAGAGGGAGGGTGTAGCAGGAGACTTTCAAATCACCCAGAGTGTCTTCGAAGGGGATTGTGGGATTTTTAGCTCCTTCTTTGCTTTTTCTTTCGGGCTGTTGTGTGAGTGGTTTTGCTCTCTGTGTTTTGCGTTTTGGTCACAGAGTGCTGTCACCAGCCCAGAGGAAGAGGTCATCTGTTTGTGGACTGAAATCTCTAAAGCTGTGAGCCGAAAAGTTATTATCGTGAAATACTAAGAGGTGGCTGTTAAAAGCGGCTAGAATAGTTTGTCAAATGAAACCACTGGGACAGGGAAAGAGAGGAAAAGGGAGAGAGGGAAAGAGGGAGGAAAACAGATGGAGAAAGACAGAAAGAGACACAGAGACACACAGACAAAGAGACAGAGAGAGGATTGCAAGTTTTTCCCTAAGAAAGAGGAGGTTTTTAGATTTTCACCTTTATGGTAGTGTTTGTTTTCTTAAAAGATTGCATATGGGTGTATAAAAGAAGAAACCTTTCTTGATTAAAGGGCTAAGGAGGTGCCAGGCAACATCCCTGACTGTTGAAGATATGCGCATGTTGGGGTAGAGAGTCCGTAGTGTTAAGCAGGGGAAGTGAGACAGATTGACCGAACATTCCTTCCCCCACGCCACCACTCACCTCTGCATGCTCACTGCCGTTCCATTTCTCACAAGGCCATTATCTTTTCAGTCTCAGGCCCACAGCCAATATTTCTGTAATAGATAAATGAGTGTCTGATAATGCAGGAAAAAATATTTCAAGATACAGAGGAGGTGGCATCTACAGCGATAGAGATAATAGAAGGGAAAGAGCTTTTCTGCGGCAAGGTCAGCAAACATTCATCACTCTGAAAGGTGCTGTGGAGTCAAGGACGAGCAGGACAAGCCAAAGGAGCCAGGAGGGAAGGGTATGAGGAAGTTGGTACAATGGGCTTGGTGTGTGCTCATAAAACTGAGATCAGCATATTTGTGTATTCACAGCAGCATTACTTTTATTGAAAAAATTATGTGCATTTTACTCCCTATTAAAAAGAATTAAAAATGAGAGGGGGAAAAGTTGAATAGATTTGCTAGGGATGCTTTAGCTGGCATTCAGATCTTTCTTTTGGATCTGAAAGTGCCAGCTATAGTGCAGCTTTGTTTAGATCCTGATGACAGATTTAGTTTTAGTCGTAGAACCAATGCTAGCTGGCTCTTGAACTTATGACATTGCCATTTTCCATCTCCACTTTGTTAAGGGTGTGGTGGGGGCAGGTAAAAGGTGTGTATGAAAAGTAATAGATGCTGACCTGAAGCCTTTGAGACTAGGGTCTCTCGTAACTCATATTTTGCCTCTGACGATGGCCTAACCCAGGATTTAGACATAATCCAGGACTTAGGTACACCACACTGAAGCTTTGGCTTCTAATAGGCACTGAGTCTATCTGCTATGGAGGTGAAGATAGGAAGGGAGTATGGTAGAGCCTAAAAGCAAGGATAGAAGCAATGAGAATATAGTCTCAGATGTTCTTTCCTCAACAGACTCTTGCTTCCTAAGACAGGCACAGGTAAAGTTGGGCGGGATCTGTTCATTGGTCCATTTATTGCTTATTGATGTCTTCCCCAAATACTAAGCCTTATGTGAGATTGGGTGTGCCTGTCTCTGTGTTTGTCATTTGTTCTGGCTAGATCAAAATGAAGTGCTGGCTACTTCCAGAATTCCTACCTTATAAAAGTTATTTTGTCTTAGAACAGAACAGAACAGAACAGAGAAAAGCACCAAAACAAAACAAAACAAAACAAGAAAACACCTTTCTTTTTCTCTTCTAACTCCATGCTTTCAGCCTCGTTGAAAAGAGCCAAGGTGATAATCTTGATGCGTAGATTTTACAAGGTGTGGTGAGGGTGTCTTATCTCCTTGAAGGAAATAAATATTTTATGTGTGTGTGTGTGTATAGATGATTTACCACCCCTAAGTCTTTATACCATCAGCGGGTAGGCTATTCCTTTTTTTTTTCCCCAAACAGCATCAACTGTATTCCATAAAAGTAAGATGTCCACATTTGGGTGGGTCTCTCAATGTTCCATTAATGCTGATGTTTAGGGAAGAGTAGTGGGGAGACAAGGCTTCTTGGTTTCAGTGTTTTCTGGGACACAAATCTACAATGTTCCTGGAACCCGGTCAACCTATAGTCATGAAAACCTGGTTTTACAAGAGCCTAACTTTGTACAGTTTGACTAAGACTCCAAGTTCTATAAACATGGGAGCTTCTCTCCCGCTCTGTACTAAACTGAAAAGCGTTTACTGATTTCAGATTTCTGGCAACTGTTTCCTATGAAGTCAGAACTTGAGATGGGAGTTTCCTGGTGCTGGAAGACATAAGGAAATTGGTTGATCTCCTCTTGCGTGCTTGGGTGGCTAGTAGAGGAATTAGTTGAGCACTTGTGGACATGAAGTGGATGCAGCTCAGCCGTAAGGTTGGGTGGTGAAGCGCAGTATCATTGGTGCTACTTCCTTCCTGTCACTAAGGCAGGGACCATCAAATCACGGGTACAGGCTAAGCTGACGACCACCTGACTTTTCATCCCCATGAAAGAGTCTTATTGATACGCAGCTAGCTATTCCCGTGTATTTACCTGTTGTCGCTGGCTGCTCTATGGCTAAAATGACAACGTGTAGAAACTGTCAAAAGTCCCTATGTCCTGCATACCTCCGAAAGACTATCTGACTCTGAAACCTTCCTAAGCCTGAAGAAAGTTATTTATAGAACTGGGACAGAATTGGTTGAAAATTAGCCAATATCTCTTTAACCTCTTTCAGGATTCAAGACTAAAGTCAAACTGGCTGCCACTTGTCTCTTACAATTCCTGCTTCAGTTCTTCAAAGGCTGATGCCAAAGACACACTAAGTTGGCCAGCACTGAAGAGCTTCTCACTTTTCAAACACTCATGAAAAACAAACAAGCAGCAACAACAAAACCCACAAGGTTACAGTTTATAGAACTCAATTTTATTCAGCCTGCAGGAATGCTCGCTGCGCCACCTCCAACTCTTTCTCTTTGGGAACTCTGCTATCCCCTTGAGTCCTATTGTTCCCATGTATTTTTTTTTAAGTTAGTGAATCAGCTCTGCTACAATGAGAAAAACATTTGGCCTCACATGGCCTCGCCAAGGCTGGTGCTGTGCCAAGGCGCAGAGTTGGTACTGCCCACGCTACACTAACTGCAGGCGCTGTGGTGCACTCTGTAGAGAGGCATTTTATGCCCCTGAACCTCCTCCTCCTCTCTCTCTCAGCCCTGTGCCCTTTACACTGTTCTGAGGAATCCATCTCCTCTGGGTAGGGCTGATGAAACATTCCTGAATTCCCTAAGGGTAAGGCAAGCTAAACTCCTTTTTTTTTGGAGAAGACCAGGGGTCCCAAGACACCTTGCTAGAGCGTCTTCCTTTGTCCCAGGTTTTAAAGTCGTTTGCTGTGGATCTGGGTGGCAGCAGCTTTGCCCCAGAAAAAACTTTTCAATTTATTTCTGTGTAGACATCAGTTGGGCAACGTGGCTTAGAGACTAAATTGTTGCAATGTGCATTTCCGATGACTTGAAAGTAATGATGGCATAACGACATCTGGACAAAAGATGGAAATAACGCTATATTTACACCAAGAGGAGACTGTTAACTGCTTTTAAATTTCTTCTCTAGTCTGAAGCTGGTGTGATGTGCCTTCCCAATGGCCTCCATCAGAAGGCGGGATCCCAAGCTGAGGTCTATTCCTATCATTCATCTTACTGTAACTCCAGTCTTGGACACAGATCCCCATCCTGTGGTAGGATGGATGCCCCAGGAGAGGGAGGAAAAAAATGCTGGCTTAGCAATGACTCATTGTGTGACCATGGAAAATTCTAGTTATAAAGCATGGAAAAGTTAGATTTTTTTCCCCCGAAGAAGCATCTCTTGAAGTGCCTCCCACCCGTCTGCTCACCCTATCTGTCCAAACTGCCTCTGCAGGAAAGAAAGCAGGAACTCCATGACTGTGGTGGGGAAGGGCAAGCTGCAAGCAGCTGGGTAATCCACTTGGGCATTGGCCAGCGTTGCCTTTGTCATGGACGGCTGTTCAATAATGGAAGGCCAGCTGCTGGAACAGATAAACCCTGAAAGTTTGTGGACCAGCTTAGTGAAAATTGTTACTCATATGGAAGACATTGGCACTGGGTGGAGATAGATGGGCATAGAGTAGGCTTCTATGCAGTCTTTTGAGGGCCTGAGCTAAGGCAGACTTTGCCATTTTGGCACTGAATTTTCAGATTGTCTTGATTTAGATCTCCAGCCAAGATCCAGAGACAACTGGTAGGTCATAGTTGAAGGTGCTATGGCTCAAGTCTAGAGAGAGAATACATGGTTTCTGCTTAAGTTCTAGTATCAGATCTGAGGTACATGGCCAACAGAAGAAATGCTGGCACAGGGAGGTTAGTGTGAGCTCAGAAGGAGAAGCAGATCTTCATACAGGAGCTAGTTTGCCAGTTTCTGGCATAGTGACCCAAGTCCATTCTACAGTTTGGCAGGTGTTACCAGAAGGCTCTTCATAGCTGCTAGTCCTCAAGCAATGGGGAGTCCTGAAGTCTGGAAAAAACTTGGAAGAATCAGACAGTAATGCAGGTAAGAAGGTCCAAGTCAAAGGACCTGAGCGGGTCTAAACAGGGGAAAGAAAAATTTCATGGAAGCTCAGCTAAGTTTTTAGTTCTTGACTAACCTAGCCAATTGGAAGAAGCTGTAAGCTGGGTTCTCAGATGTCACCTGATATCAAGGGGTTGTTATACTCTATGAGACTCCATATACCTAGACGGGAACTGAGTGAGGTAGGAGTTTCTGGCTCCTTCAACTGACTAAAGTTGAGAAGTACAGCTTACATACACAATTTCCCTCCTCTATTCAACCCTGGAAGCACAGACCTGTCTATATGTTTGAGTCCATTCCAAAGTTACACACTGAAAATTTCACTTTCAAGGCAATGGAATTAGGAGACAGGAATGTCGGGGTTGATCAGTTGTAGCAACAGAACTCTGTCGGATGCTGTACTAGTAGTTACTTTTCTGTAGTTGGGATAAAATTCCATGACCAAAAGCAATTTATTGAAGAAAGCGTCTGTTATTTGTTTTACCTTACAATTCTAGAGGGACAGACACTGCCGGGTAAGAAAAGTTTAAACTACCCAGCTGGTCAGAGGGAATGTTTTTGAGGAAAAAAAATCATTATACTCTCTATAAACTGTTATAATCCTATAGGGCTAACAGAGGGGTGTGTGAATGGTGGTTGTGGTGGTGGTGTGTGTGATATGTGTGTGCATGTGTATGTGTCTCTGTGTGTGTCTGTGCATGTGTGCATGTGGAAGTGTGCTTGTATGTGTGTGTGTGTGGTGTGTGTTAAAGAACAGCTTAGTTGGTGGACAGTTAACTTTTGTAATTGTGAGACAAGAAATTCATGATCCAAGACTCTTCAGCCAATGATGGAAAGACCCTAAACAACTGTCCTGTTATAATGTTATTGCCAGCGAGCACAGTGAAGTTTGCTAAGTCACACAAGGACTAGTGGAAATGAACGGCAGTTGCTGGAGTGAGTGATGATCAAGATGTGTGGAGTAGCAGGAAATACTGTGTAAGCACTTCTGCCCTTGTCAAAATAGCAGGAAGGAAGGAAAAATCTGGAAAAGCATCACTGACTGCTTCCTTCTCAGGCAGCATTCTTCAACCATGGCTTCCCCCAAGTGCACACACCCCAGAAAGCCTGTGACCTACCAAGATTTAACCAGTTCAGCTTAATCCTTCATCGGGGTGTTGATACACCAAGACCTTCATAGGTTGTCACCTGCTACTTCATTGCATTCGTGCGCCAAGTTACATTATTGTTTCAAAGCCTATGTTTAGTATTTAAACATGCGACAATTTTCCTCTTAGGTGGACCATCAGCATGATTTGTCACTGGGTAAAAACTTGTGGGGGAGAAGAATTCCAGTTCCCACCTGTTTGCAGCTACAGGAAGTGGTCACTACTTACTAGAGGAACATAGAACTCATGAATGACCATGTTTTCTTAGACCAGTTCCCTGATTAAACTTGCCTGATCTAAGAAACCATCCATGGGTCAAAAGAAGCAGCAGCGAACACAGCCAGGAAGCATAGTGTAACTGACTTAACACTGTATTCGGATCCCTTGGAGGATGTGAGTGGTGTGTGGCCGAGGAGGAGTTAAACATAACATCCCCTTCACCATGGTCTGTCCAAGGGAGGAATGGAAGGTAGCCCTCGTAAAGTGGTTAGCAATATGATTTTATTTTAAAACACAGGATGTGAGTAATGTTGCATTTCTTTCCTTTCTCCGCGCAGCTTGAACCTAGTCCAAGCCATTATTCTGCCCATTTGGTGGGAAGATCAAACTTCATCATGATGGTGTCCCTCAGTGGTCCACACGAAGGCCCTGTTTGCTATCTCACAAACCACAGCTGACACACTTGGTCTGCAGAGCTGTGTCTTCCTTAAGGACGCGGGCTGCTCGTCCACAGTGCTGAAGTCACTGCGAGGCTCCTTGGGAGCTCCAGATGGGTATTCCTCATTGGGGTCACATCACATCGTGGGGTGCTACAGGAGAACAGGGTACAGGCTGCCTGTGCCTGTGGTATGCACACACCTGTGTTGTCTTCTCAGCCTTAGAAGACACTCCCAAGATTTCCCTTCCTCTGTGCCTCAGAAGATCCTCTATACTGATTTTCTTAGATCCTTTACAAACAACTGTGTTGGAGGAGGAGTTGGGAGAAAAACAAATCGGCACTAACTACAGATATCATCCCTACACTGTAGTCAGCTTGCATTGACGTGACCCAGGAAATCAGTGTACAGGAAATGCCTTTAGCTCTAGAGCTGAGAGCTGTGTGCAGGGTGCAGGTTTATGGGGAAGTGATTGTGTGTGTTCGCTCATTTCCATTCATTCACTGGTTCAGAGACATTCAAATAGTAACTACTATGTGCAAATCATCATCCTAAATCTATTTCTTCTCCATCTAGAGTGCTAATCATAACCCACGGTGGTTGAGTCAATCACATATTAATAGAGGTAAGTGAAGTTAGTTTTTTTTTCTCACACTGGTTGTGCTCCAACTATACAGCAGCCACAATGACTAGTGATTCTTAAAGGAAGGAACTTCAAAAGTCTCCATTTTAAAAAATAAGTGTAGACCATTTCCACCATCATAAGGTGTTTACTGGACAACAGGTATTAAGACTCATGAAGCTTCCAAGAGACTAGGCACAATGCCACTTAGAAGGACTTGTAATTGTGGTACACCCATGTGGTAAGGTACATTCTGTGCAGTGTATTTTCTAACAGGCAATAGTTTAAGACATTATTTTGTTAGGTATTTAGTATGCTAATAATTATGCTAAATTCTGTAGATACAAAGAGGTTTTAAATTGGACTCTACCCCTCTACCTTCCCCAGTAGGTTCTAGTTCGAGATAAGAAGAAATATCTCATGGTCTCCAAAGCCATAGTAACTTTCTCTGCTTGGGAAAGTTATCACAGGGAAAAACATAATTATGTCAGTTTCTTTTGTCTTCTCAGTCAATGCGCATGCCTGTTCCTTGAACAACAGAAAAGACTTCAATAGCCGTGTTGTGTAATGAGCAATTATTGTCATTTTGCACTGACATTCTCAAAGCATTGGGATCTCTTTCCTCCATTTTCTAAATGAGCGTGGACCACAGGGTGGGAACTGTGACAACACACCAATTTGCTTAGCAACATTAATCATAGGGCAGGTGGTTAGACCACAGGCCAAGGATGTCTCTCACTGTGCTCTGCTGAGTAAAGCTGAGAGCCTCCACCTTTCTACACGCACGCACAGCAGAGGTCAGGTGGAGGGGACATTTAGTCTTCCTAGTGGTCCCACAGTTTTAAAGTATAGAGCAGTGACGTTTTATTAAACCTTTTGCTGGATCTTTTCTCCCTATGCGTAGCACTTTCCTTTTAATTGTACAGGTGATGGAATAGTTATGTCCTTTACAATGAGATAACTCACTTCATTCATAGTCAATGACTTATGTGCACTGTGATTTTGAGAACTGTATTAAAGAGAACTCTACTTTTTTTTTATTGAGTTGTGAGGGCAAGGGAAGCTCTCCATGGCCACTCAGGCCTGGCCAAGGTTTTAGCCTTCAGGTTCATTTCTGGCTTCCATCAATGTCACTGACAGGGAGTAAGCTCTCCAGAAGTGAAACTGTTGCTATTGAGATACGAGCCTATTTAAAGATGTTTTCTCACTTTAGTGGCCTTTGATAGCTTTTTGTTCTCTGTGAGCCTGAGTCTACTTCTGCTGTTTGATGCAGATGCTACATTACTGTACTTGTGTATGTTTCCAAACTTTACAGCTTCAGTTAGTGAGAGAGCAGCCAGACAAGGCACTTTTCTTTCAGTTATCACTTGCACTGGCAAGGTCCTTTAATCTTGGTGGTTTTGTCTTTCTCTCTGTAAAATGGGGTTATAAGCCTCCTTTATAACTCATGGGACTATGAGGATTAGGACTATGAAGGGGCGAGGGGGAGTTTGGAAGATTAGTGCTTTATGGATGTATAGATTGTGAAGAGAGTGTTTGCCAGGTTTCCTGTTATAGCCCCATTTCTAATCAACTTCCCAATCACCCCAAACCTGGGCACTGTGCTCCTGTAACTGATTAGAGCCAGGATAGACAACAAATATAAGATGAGTTGACCCTCTGACTTAGTTTGGATCAATAAGGTATCACCCTCCAAACACAGGAGCAGTAATGGTAACACAACTGGTGAGACCTTAAACTTAAAACTTAAACTTAAAAGATCAGGTATAGTTGGGGAATTGTTGGCTTGGATCATATTGAAGAACACACAAAGAGATGTATTTTATAATAGAAGACCAGAGAAGTTAAGAAAATCAGGTAAGTGACTCTGGGATTCTAGAAAGACTAAGTTTAGGTTCAGTTATCAAGAGGCAGCCTGAATCTCCCTTATTCTAAGGAATAAGGAAGACTTCATCCTTGACCTGAGATCTGAGACTGGCTAGCAATTTCCAGCTTGTCTCGTCCATTACAACCTATCAAGGTAGTATGGCTTCCAAAGAAACGTGGCATGGCTTTTCCCAAGTCACACTCGGTTCTGCAGTTGGCTTAGGTTTGATTATGGGTTTCTGCCTCTAGTTTCAAATCTTCTCCTGCTTCTTTTCTTTAAGCTCTGTTTAAGGTTGGAGTTGAAAGTCAAATACGAGTTAAAGGAATTGCTGTCGTCCAACTTACATGCCAGAGGAAGGCTGACACGTTATTTGTAATTGCTTGAGCAATATTTTACAGCATCTCAGACACTCTTCTGAGTGTTGATAACCTCACTGTTAAATTGACTTCCTCCCCAGGCCTATTAAAAACACTACCACATTTTTCCTGCTTGTCTCACTCAAGCCATTACCGACTTCTATTAGAAGAAGGATGTGAGAGTCTGCCAGGCCATCCTATATTTTAATTGATATTTATTCATGGCTCTGAGACATGCTTCCTGTGTTTGGTCATTTGCTCTGTCAAGCCTGCTTTATATGAAGGTTACAACTCAGGGCAAGAGTTGTAATCCCACAGCACTAATGGCTCAGCAGTAAAGAGCTTGTAATTCCCGTGGCGAGGATCCCATTTGGTTCTCAGCACCCACATCAGGCATCTTGGAACTTCTGGCAACTCTGACTACAAGGGATCCAAAACCCTTTTCTATGCTCAGAGGGCTCTTGCACTCATATGACATATACACATACAGAATTAAAATAAAATAAAAATAAAATAAAAATTTAAATATTACTACTCATATGTTTAAGTGGTAATTTCAAACTCAAGTACCAATGTTTCCTTTAAGATCTACATCACTATAAGATTTGAATTTATTTCTTCAACACACACAGTAGATTTTAGATCATCTCTGTGATGGGATGTTATAGTCAAAGAAAATGTGAGGCTGAGCCCCAAAAAATGTTCAACCACAACTTTTCTTCCAAGAAGTGCCAGAGACAATTCTTCCACATCAATCCTTACTCTACCCCAAGGTTTCCAGGAATCCTACAAGGCAAAGGTTTTAAAGTCAATGTATTAAGCTATACAATTTATTCTAAAAGGTTTTTGTTAATGAAAAAGTTATTTTTTTCTAGCTGAAGACAGCAAAATATGAATCCACTGATCTTGCAATTGTTGCCACTGCTGCCTCCTTAGGCACCATGGAGACAAAGATCTTGTTTTATTCACCTTCCTATTCCCCATAATGATAAATCATTGTTCCACTAATGCCCGTTGCGAGAACTAATTAAATAGCATTGTTAACAGGATCATATACTAAACAATAAATACATTGTTTCAATCACTTTTAACCATTTACTATTGCTTTCTTTTTCTGGCTGATGACTACACTTTAACACATTCTCCCAAGTATAATAGGAGTTTTCCACACAGAAAAACTTTACAGTTAACAGTCATGGGTTTTAAGCTCATTGGCTGACCCAGATTGAGTTATTGACCAAGCTTTGGTTTCCTAATCTTTAACACAGATCAGTGATATTCATTTGACTTCGCTAGTACAAAACACAGGGCTGTTAGCGATATTTATAAAGTGTGTAGTATATTGCCTAGAATATATCATGGTCTCAATAAATGGAAACTATTATTGTCAGTAACAAATAAGGCATCAAGACAAAGAAAAGTCTCTGCCAAGAACAAAATGATACCTACTATGGTATAGACTGACTGTGCTCCTCACAAAATGTACACTTGTATTCCACGGTCTGCCCTGCCTCCTGACTGAGAGTTGGCATGTGACTGAATGTCACATTTTCCAAGATGATGGGCAATATGATATGGGATTTCAGAGATATATCCTTGAAATGAGTGCTGACTAATGCCTGGAATAGTTATTAACTCATTGATAGTTGGCATAATTAATACAGCCATAAGCTTCTTTATTGGGAGTTCATAGGACAGCTCCAGCTGGCAGCTACTGCCACACTTCGAACATAAAAAAAGAGAATATTTTCTTTCTGTTGCAAGAAATCCTACCCTTCCCCTCCCCCAGTTGTTCAGTTGTTCCATTAAAGCACTTGGTAGATGCACTGTCTTTTTTTTAGCATGTGGATTACTCAGCTTTTATAGTATGCAATCCCTCCTTCAGTTGGTTGGTACTTTTCATTTTCTCCATGTCTAACTCTTCCCACTCTTCTCATAATAAAAAAAAAACAACACTTCCTCAGCTTTAACTGCGTAGCTCTAGAACTTAAAATGACTCATTGCATAGTGGAATTGATGAGGTCAACAGCTGCTGGAAAGTATTTCCCCTTAATAGCCCTATCAACATGTGTTTGCGATTATCCCAGCAAGAGAAATAGATGCATCAAACATCCACGCTAGCCTTTGCTAAAGCTTTCACTACAGAAAGGCATGCCTGCAAAGTAATTGCAGTTTTAAGTTTAAGTTTATGAGCATGTCCGTTTCTCCTGCATGTATATCTGTGAACCATTTGCATGCCTGGTACCCACAGAGGCTAGCAAACGATGTTGGATCTCCTGGAACTGGAGTTCCAGATGGTTGTGAGTCATCATGCTTATGCTGGGAATCAAATGTGGGTCTTCTGGAAGAGCAGAAAGTGTTTTTAGCCATTGAGCCATCTCTCCAGATTAGAACATTGCTTTTTGACTCAGTGTTTAAATGAGGACTATAGAAGAAGTTCTGATGGTGGTGCAGGCGAATTTTCTGTATTCTGTCAGTCATGTTTTAAATAAATACTTATTGGTCAGGCAGAAAGTATAGGTGGGTCAACCAGACAGGAAGGAGAGGTGGGGTGATGAGAACAGGAGTATTCTGGGAAGAAGGAAGCTCCTTTGCCATTCCTTCCCAGACCACTGAAGAAGCAAGATGTGAGCTGCCCCTCTGAGAAAGGTACCAAGCCATGTGGCTAACATAGATAAGAATAATGGGTTAGTATAAGCTACAAGAGCTAATAAGTAGCCTGAGCCAATGGGCCAATCAGTTTTATAACTTATAGAAATCTCTGTGTGATTTTCTTTGGTGCTTGCTGGCTTGTTGTGGTACCAGGCAGGACAGAAACACCAACAAACCAGCCCTCGTGTTACATGATGGGGAACAACATCATGGAGAAATAAAAGAAGAGGAAAAATAACAAAGATCTTCTTGAAAATGCTATATTTCTTTTCATAATTGGTTAGGAGACTTTACGACCTTACTAGTGATAAGAAGAGAAGCTGACAGCTTATGCCTTCATAGCTTCTGGACAATTTGAGAAAGACTATATCTAATAAATATCAACTATTGTGGTAAAATGCCTGTCTTCTGAACAGCCAGAGCAAATAGTTGAAATATGCTGTGAAAAAGAAAGGGAAGAGGTCAAGGTAGAAATTGAGAAGAAAGGACTTAATTCAGTTAAAGGAGACATCTCTCTGCTGATGTCAAGACTGGGAGCTAAAGGATGGGAAGGTGTGGCAGAGGCAGAGGGAACAACTATGCGCGGTCTTGTGACCAGACAGGGCACAGACTGTTCTCAGATATGGAGGAACAAAAGTGTGTCCAGAGCACAGCCAGTAAAGAAGGGACAAGATGAGGCCAGAGAAATGGGCAGGGACAGTACCATGTAAGACTATGCAGGTCTAGGTAACGGGATTCAATTTTATGACTGACTGCAATGAGAAATCATAGGAGAGGTATAAGCTGCGATGTGTGCGTTTGTGTGTGTTTCTTTAAAAGAAACACTCCAAAGCAGAATGTTTCCATTATATACAAGGAGAGTTAACTTGTCATATATAGTCAAACAACAGATTATCGGTTCCAACTCTGCTTTTATCTATGTACCTATGTATTATCTATCTGTCTGTCTGTCTGTCTGTCTATCTAATCTTCCAGAGTTATGTAGTGAGTCTTTCTCTATTGAATGAATTGTTTTGTCTTGAAGTTTATTTTGCCAGAGTCCTATACAAAGAATGGAGCTCAACTACACCAAGAACTACGGGCAGCTAAAGAATGCAGTGAGTAGGAGAAGTAATCTTCCCTGGAGGAGAGTACATTAATTGGTTAACAAATACTACATACATGATCAGCCTTGAAAACAATGTACACAAGTAACATTATAAAAAAATTATGAGCAGGGCTGGAGAGTTGGCTGAGCGGTTAAGAGTACTGACTGCTCTTCCAGGGAACCCAGGTTCAATTCCCAGCACCCACAGGGCAGTTTGCAATAGTCTGTAACTCCAAGATCTGACCCCCACACATATATGAATACAGGTAAAAAACCAATCCACATAAAGTTAAAAAATGATCAGCTTACATTTAGGAATTATATGTATATAAGTATATATATGTGAATATATATCTGCCTATATGACTGCATAGAATAACAATGAATAGAAAAGGCCATCAATTTGATAAAGATCAAAGAGGAGTTGTCCATGGAAGGGTTTAAAGAGAGTAAAGTGAAGGCAAGATGCAATTATATTATAATTTCAAAAAAATGAAAACAAAAAATAGATGCAAGTTGGCTATGTGGTGCAGAAGGTAGAGTCCGGGGCCTTGCACGTGCTGTCCTTTGCGTGTGTTATCCTCTCCAGTGTTATCCTCTGCAGCACTATTTTCTGCAGTGCTATCTTCTGCAGTGCTATCCTCTGCAGTGTTATCCTCTGCAGCATTATCCTCTGCAGTGCTATCCTTTGTAGTGCTATCCTCTGCAGTGCTACCTCTGCAATGTTATCCTCTGCAGTACTATCCTCTGCAGTGCTATCTTCTGCAGTGCTATCCTTTGCAGTGTTATTCTCTGCAGTGTTATCCTCTGCAGTACTATCCTCTGCAGTGCTATCCTCCGCAGCGTTATCCTCTGCAGCACTATCCTCTGCAGCACTATCCTTTGCAGTGTTATCTTCTGCAGTGCTATCCTCTGCAGTGATATCCTCTGCAGTGCTATCCTCTCCAGTGTTATCCTCTGCAGTGCTA
>JABTXL010008822.1:13291777-13391101 GCA_025134845.1 Neodon shergylaensis | reverse complement strand
TGCCGTGTGCTATCCTCTGCAGTGCTATCCTTTGCAGTGCTATCCTCTGCAGTGCTATCCTTTGCAGTGCTATTGTTTGCAGGTATTATTCTTTGCATGTGCTATCCTTTGCCATGTGCTATCCCCACACTTGGTTGGTTGAGAGTGAGCCTCACTTCACATCCCAGATTGGGTTTGTATTCCAGATCTTCCTGTTTCAGTGTCCTGAGCACTAGGGCCTATGACCCCCATGCAGGACAAAACATCACATTTCTAAATAAATACAACCTTAAATAATTGATAGTTGACATGAAATGCATTTAAAATATAGTCACCATACCAGTCTTTGGTTTGGTGATAATTTCTTAGGTATTAATGATAAATAAGGAACAAAATAAGAAACATCAAGTCAAAGATGATGATGGTACCTGAAGTAAGCAACAACAACAAAAAACTTTAAATTTTTATTTTTTAGCATAACTGTAGTGTTACTGAGGGTAATTTAATGGTATTTGGATTTCTTTGAGAAATTTAACTGTAAAATAAAGTAGATACAATAGTTAATGGGTGGGCTCTCAATCACCTTCCCGATGCTTTGACCCTTTAACAAGTTGCCCATGTTGTGGTGACCCCCAACCCTGAAGTTATTTTTGGTGTTACCTCATAACTGTGACTCTGTTAGTGCTATGAATCGTAATGTAAATATTCTTGGAAACAGAAGTTTACCAAAGAAGCCACAACCCACAGGTTGAGAACCACTAGGTAAGAGGAAGCTCTGAGTTCAAGGGAGGTTTTGAAGTGAGAAGAATATAATAAGGACAGTCTGGAAAGAATGTAGTGACATTAAAGGAGACAGTTAAGGGTCATCTTTGTTCCCAAGGACCCTAAGGATCACTGAATTGTATGGCAAAGTATATAGCATCATGTACTATTTTTAGGTTTTAAAAACCCTTTTTCCCCCCAAGACAAGGTTTCTCACTGGAACCCTGGTTGTCCTAAAACTCCCTCTGTAAATGAGGCCGGCTTGAACTCAGAGATCTGCCTGAGTCTGTCTCTCAAGTGCTGGGATTAAAGGAGTGATTTAGCTCAGTGGTACAGTATTTGCCTAGCAAGTGCAAAGTCCTGGGTTCAGTCCTCAGTTACAGGAAAAAAAAAGAAAAAAAAAAACCAAAGAAATAAACAAAAGCCCCAAGGTAGCTGGTAAAACCTTACCATTAAGCCCTTATGATGAGACTTAGGCTCCACCTCCTGAGCCCTCTTATTTTTAAGCCCTTAGAAAGGATTTATATAAACAGGAGGTATTTTAATTTGAACTTTAACTGTAGCCTGGAAGGCTGCCCTCCACTGGGTCTTAGCACACACACCCACGTTGCTTTCTTTTTCATCATTATCTGTTGCTGTGTGTCTTCATGTCACTGTTCAGTGAGCAGATCCAGGAGCCAGACTCCATGTGTTCATAATCGTGACCTTGTAAGTTACCAGCTCTGTGAATTTGGGTGAATTGTCTGACTCTTCAGAGACAGTTTCCTGATCGCTATAACTGGAAGGATACGATACAACACTGTAGAAGGCTGTTAGAAGTGTGTAGGTGAATTCAATTCAAGTGCGTAGACTTGGTATGTAGGGATTATCGCAGTTTTAACCACAGTGACGTAACGATTTAACAGTCTTCTAGAACCACCCTCACCTGATGAACTGTTTATCACTGTATTCAAAGCAGACGGAGAGATTCTACCAGCTCCAGGAGTCAGGAAACCTTAGGGCTCTGAAACCACACAGAGCAGGAAGAGGAGCAGAAGAACAGAGGTTTGGTAGTGAATACACCAGGGTGGAGGATGCTACAGTACATTACTTATGGGGACCAGAGACTCAGTATACTCTGTAAGTTTTACTGTAAAATGGGGACAGTTTTACAAACTCAACAAGTTTTAAATATTTTGTATATACAATGTTAAGTGTCTGATGGGAATCAGAAATAATGAAATATTTTAATCAAATGTCTCCTTTCCATTTCTAAATGCAAAATTAGCAGCAAATCCCACAAATAATTTAATTTGCCTAGAATTTATTTTATTATTATTATCATGTGTGTGTAAATATTTATGCCTTTTATTACCACATTCATTATCTTAATTTAAGAAATGATATTGAATTTATATTTCAAGTATATTATAATGCTATGTATTTTATATATAAAGCACATGATTTTTGGTTCTCTTTGTCGTTTATTTAGTATATTTTTGATATAGAAAAATTTAATACATTAATGTATTCATAAAGCAGATCTTAGCTTTTGTAGCTTTGCCCATTTTTTATAGTAAGGGTGTCTTTTGTCACATTTTATATGTTCAAAATGTGGAAAGTTTGAAAGACAAAGTATTGAAAAATCAGTACTCATGTCAGGGAATCTATAAGTGGTCTATTCAGACTGATCCCTAGTGCCCTGGGTTGACATGCATTTTATGTAGGTGGAACTATATAAATGTGTTATATATGAAGCTGTTTATTGGCAATATGGAATCAAAGTCTTCCAAAACCATGTGGATGTTTATGTATACAGTGATGAACCTGTTTCATGTAAGTGGATGAACCAAGGTGCAGTGTGATTTTGTTCATATATAGGCAGTCAGACACTCACATTACAAAACAGAAGGATAATTTATTCCTGTCCAAGGACACTTCACTCATTCTCCCTTAAATGGAAGTCCCACTTCTGCCAGGATCATGTGGTAATAGGATGTGTCTAGTAGAAATAAATTGATGGGTAAATTCATAGTCCATGCAGAATTGCCTGCTAACCAATGCTTTCTCATCAAAGAGAAGAACCCTGTGATGTTCAGAAAATTTTCTTAGTCAAAAAAAGATTTTTTAAAATTAAATTTGGGAGCTTTGCTGATTAATTTTTATTCATTAAATTGACTGGATATTGGTTGATCATTGTGCTATGGTTGCTTCAAGAGTGGTTTGAATCATATTATATTTCAATTGCTAGATTCAATACTGCAAGCTTCCTTCATTTGTGTGGGCAGATATCATCCAGTTAGTGGAAGGTATAAAAATCTTAAGAGACTTATCTTCCTTCAAGAAAGAAACAGGTCCTTCTGTTCGGCTCCTTCCAACTGGTACATTAGTTCCTCCCACTGTTATTATTGGAAAAGTGGAATATTAGTTTTTCTGGAGTCTTGGACTCATATGGCTTTAGTTGGATCCCCAGCATCCTGACTCACCTTCTAGAACTAACCAGTATCCAAAATCATGAAGCCAAGTCCTCCTGATAAATCTCTTATTCTCTATTCTTATCTTGGTTTCTATTTTAGTCTCCATATGTATCATAACTCTATCCTGTCAGTTTGTTTCTTTGGAAAACTTTAACACAGAAGTCCAAACCAAAATTTAGATAGAATCAAACAACATTATGGGTATCCTTCATGTAAGGTTATTGGAATTCCAGTTAATCGATAATAAATCATTGTATAAATTGCTAAAATACCTTTTTAGTTATGAATTTTAACTAAGTTATTTGAAGTAATCCATGAGTAGAAATGACTTTTACCAGAAATATTTCACTTAAATTAATTTTTAATATTTGAGATGTTTGCCACCCCCAAGCACAATACAAGCATTCAAATATGCATTATACACACGCTTACTACATACAAACATACACAGAGACACAGACATACCTGTTTAACTGTTAAACATTTTTATTGTGCAGATTTGAAATCTTTATAGGACATGCAGCATAAAAAAGTGTAAAATATATCAGTAAGCGTATAAAAGTTCAGTAACCTTTTGAACCAGCCATGGACTTACATGGGACTGAGCATCTAGGAAGAACAGACATGTCTTGGGGCACACAGTTTACAGACTGAATCTCAGAGTCATTTCCCAAGTGATTCTCTTTATATAAAGATAAAGAATATCTTTACATTTAAACAAGTATGCAGTATAGTACATTTTCAGTTATGCACACAGTTTAAAAGTCAAACTGTGTCCATGCCAGTGTCTGTTTTAAATACAAACAATCAAAGTAGGCAGCAGGTTCGTAGTTAAAATGTGGCAAAACTGAGGAAGGAAACAACAGTTAGGCAGAACTCCAATAAATGTATAAAAATGAAAATAAAAGCCTACCTGGAATTAAAAAAAAATATCCCCAGGGGCTGAGCTGTAAGGTGGGTAGGGAATAAAAAGCTTTGGGGTGTCTCAGGTAGGCAGCTTTCTGGAGGACTCAGGTATACAGGTGAAATTCCTCAGTTTGGGTTCAGAAGAAGTAGAACATATTCCAGCAAGAACATTACCTCAAGCTTTTATCGCCGCCCCTCCCCCATCCTCTCTCTGAGCAAAGTGATGTTTGGATCAGTCCAAAGGCTCCTGGCAGGGGGAGGGGTCAAGTGTCACAGCATTACAGACTATTGCAAGGGCTAGTGTAGGAGAGGGGGTCATGATTGCAACAGCCTCAGCAGTCTCCTTCTGGTGGCCTCCTTCCCGCCAGCCCTCCCTGGAGGCCACTGATCAGCTGAGAATGGAGCACAGTATCGAGCCACTACACCATCCCAGCGATGGATCTGCTTAGACGCAGGAAAGTGTGATTGCTCTTGAAGCTAAGTGAGGCTGACAAGACAAGCTGACCTCAGTCAGTGACTGAGAGTCAGGGAAAGTTGGCTTCTGCTCCTGCCAGCCCAAGAGAGAGCTCATCCCGGTTTGTCTATTTTAAATCTACCTTGATGTTGACCAGGCTTGTCATAGAGAAAGATGCTACATGACCAAGTACAGAGATCAGTTTCAACAGGTTCTGTATCTCAGAGTCAGACACAAGGATAGAGAAGTAGCAAGATTTTCTGTTTTGTTTTTAGGAAAGCTCTTGGCATAGCGAAAGTGGATGAGTTAGACCCTATTAGAAAAGAAAACATGAAAAATTAGAAGGCACCCAGGTCCTTATTATAGGTATAACAAATATTCAGGCACACAAAATAACAGGTTAAAATGTCAAGATGAATAAGACATTAATGATATCATGAGCATGAAGATTTTGGTCTCCAATTTGACAGTGATTACTCGATCCTGCTAGGTTGTGATTGTTAAGAGTGACGGCAACTAACTCTTCAGATGGCTGGGAAGTATCTGTTTAAAGTCCGAACCCACGTCCCTAAACATGAGGCCTTAGGCTGGAATTCTTCCCTTTCTAGGACATCATCATTTTAGAATAGACAGCTGAGGTTGTTGGTCCTTTTTCCATCCCTAACCCCAGTTCTTCCTATTTTTCTCAGGTTATCTTTCAATGATATATTCTTGTATTTTAACCAATAGAGCAATGATCAATGAACAGAAGAGAGGGTAGGAATGGTTTTTAACATTTCAGACTGTCAAAAATAGATGCAGTAGCTCAAAAGAGACAAAAGTACATATGAAAAACGGAGCAAATGGCTTCTTTGTTCTGGACCAGGACAAACCACTCCTAAATGGCTGCTGGGATAGCAACTTGAAACTCGAAATTGGCACCAAAGAAATAATAAGGAAAAAAAGAATCAGGAATACTTCCATCACTGAAATGTCACTCATATTTCTTTCTGCATGTTGATACGGATATTGCTGAATATCTTGCCAATAGCTTCAAAGAGTGGATCACAGAAGGTGTGGACATAGATGGAATAAACACGGCTGATGCACTGAATCTCAATCAGGAAACTCTTGATGCACGGTACAACTGCCCAGATGTGCAGGAAAGAGAGAATGGCGAAGTAAATGCCCCAGATGAGTGCCATCGGGATGCCGAAGATGGTGGACAACAAGCGGTAAAACCAATATTTTGTCACAGTGAAGGTGGTGAAGCTGGCCTTCCAGATGCCGTCGAAACTGTGCGTCCCTTCTGGCTCTGCAATCACATCTTCGAAGTCGATCTGAAAGAAAGAAATTGCAGACCGTGAGTGTAAACAGAAGAAAAGGGAGACACTGCTTGAGATTTATGCAAATGTCTAAGATTTGTTTGCCAGCTGTGTGCCAGACAATTATCAGCCACCAACAACATCTGTTTCTTTGGAACTCACTGGGAACATGACTATGTGGGTTCTTCTCAGATCTGAATGTCCTAGGGTGGAACCCAAAGGCATTTTAACATATTCCCCAAGTGTTTCTTTACTGTGTCAATGGTTGAGAACCTACTGCTTTTGGAACAAATGAGTACGTTTTAACTTCTTACTTTAAAGTAAAACTCAGAAACATGGCTAAGGACACACAAAACACAGTAAAATGTAAGGAATGTGACATAATTTTACTGCATTCAGAGACAATCATACAGCATTGAGGACTAGCTATCTTAAAATCCATTAATGACTTTCCAAACAGGATTAGCAGAATCATGTCAGGAAATTCGGTCACGGGTGAGCTGAAGCATTGAGATGGGAGGTGAGGCTTTAGCAGAACTTTGGAAACGAGTGTGACGGGGAAAGGAAATGAAGGACTGGAAATGGAGCGAGTCAAGCCTTAGGAGCAAACAAGATTGAGGACTGGGCGTATCAGAGGCAGAGGAGACTGGAGTGACAACGTCAGGAAGAGGATGAGGCCAAAACGTTGTTTTCCATACAGTTGAGAGTCAATGAAGATGTTAGAACTGGGAAGTGTGGCCAAAGCCACATAGAGTTTCTTGTATGAACTTGACAATGTATGTAAGTATGTATGTGTGTATATGTGTGTGAGTATGTGCATGAGTGTAGAGTGTGTGTGTGTGTGTGTGTAAATGTGTATGCTGGACAAAAGTGGGAAAGAGACCAGCAGGGAAACTGTGGCACAGCCCAAGTGAAGATGGCACAGTCAAGATGGGAGAGGGGTCCTAAAAAGAAAATGAAAGGAAAAAAAGAAGTAGGGGGGAAAGAAGGAGGAAAATGGTGGACGAGAAAGAAATAAGAGAAAAGAGAAAATAACTTCTTGATATTATGGGAAGATTTGGTTACTTCATAGAGAGGAGCAAAGGATGACCTTTGAACTCCTGCTCTGACAGTTGGGGAGAGCACAGGTGGCATTACAACAAGGAGAAAACTATGAAGAAAAACATTTTAAGCTAGCAGCAGAGAAGCTTACTTTAGAATTCGAGAAGAGGAGAAAATAGTTTTGGTAACAATCAGGATTAATACCCATGGGCCAGGAATCATGTCTACTTCAGAAACTGCTCTTGGGAATCAGTCAACCAAGTGTGCAGTCACATAGCACTTCAGTCACCAAATGCTTCTGGGGCTTGGTGATCTGGGGTTTCAAAGCTACCTGGAGCAGTAGGTTCCTGTCACTTTGCAACAGAAGAGACACCTTATCACTTTCCAAAGACAGAGGGGGATGCTGGCGCAAACGCATCCCTTTCCAATAGCACCCACTTCCAGGTACCCGTTCACCTACGTAGCTAGTTCTTAGACTTTATATAAACTAAATGAAGCACGGGATTAAAAACAAATTATCATCAGGAAGGCTAGCAAGTTCTAGGGCTACAGCTTCCTGGTTGCTGCCATGTGAAGAACTCTGGTGTGGTTTGAAATTCACGCAAACTGATGGCTGTTTCTGCAATCACCAGAGCTCAACGTCAAGGCTAGAACTTGGGTTCCTTCTGGCTGCTGCTCAGTGCCAAAGAGCCACCTTTGATTTAGCACACCGAAATGTCTTTTGGAAAAAGGACATGACGCTTACCAGTTTTAAAGTTTATTTTCCAGAACATTCTGTCTCTTGCTCTGCTACCCAGTGTCCTAATAGTATAATATGCAAAAAAATAGTTTGGCTATAATTTTGTAAATAGCCACTGCATTTTTTTTCTCGGCACATTTAGAACTAGACGTGGAGGTAGCGTTCACTTGTGTTTTTTCACAGTTTGTAAGAAGCCAGGAAAATAACTCAGTTACAAGAAAGAACCAGGACATGAGTTTAGCCCCCAGAACCCTCTTAAAAATCAATAAACAAAAACAACAGACAAGGCTCAGTAGGCCAACCTAGTCTAATTGTGAAGTTCCAGACCAGTGAGAGACTTTGTCTTTTATAGAAAATGATGGGGGGCTTTGGAGAGGAAACACCTGATATGTCCTCTACACACACACACACACACGTACATGCACATACACACACACCCCACATGAGAAATATTAGGAAAATTAGATTAAGACTTGAATGATGATATCTATTTATTCATAATTATAATATAATACTTATTTATAATTGGCTATTTTCCAGGTTATGATAATAAATTCTGTCAAAGCAATAAAAATAGGAAATGATGATTTTCCTTTGAGTCAGCTAAAATATACTCCTTTTTCCTTTCTTTTTAAAGATGCCATTATTTTGTAAGTGAAACTGAAGATGTCAAAATTGCAACATTTTCAGGAACATTTAAGTCTGGGATGAAAGTCCAAGCAATGGCCGTTTACAAATCCCCTGGGCGTGCACACCTGTTTATGTGCACAAAGGGAAGAGACCTATTGCTTTTACTAAAGGGAACGTCTGTTCCCCTGTTCCCCCAGAAATACCAATGAATCACCGGGTGAATCGGAGGTTGGTTTGAGGCTCACATATATTCTGAAAGAAGCTGAGGTTTTGGTAAATACTGAGCAACTTTACAAAAAAATATACTTTTTGAAAATGAAGAGTATTTCACAGTAATGAAAAGGAACGTTGATAGCTTGAGAGCCTTGCCGTACTGAATCTTTCCCTAGCATGACCTCAGGACCAGTGGAACATGTGCACATGTCTGAGTGTATACATATATGTGAATATATGTAATTGGCCTATATATTAGCAAAGTATATTCCGTTAGGGAAGATGTCTAGGAATTTATAATTGTATGTAAAACTTCTTGATAACAGCTTCCTTAACTGCACATCTAAGTACTTTCTCAGCAAGCGTATTGGAAATTCTTTTTCTCATGTTAGTTACTTTTGAAACATTTTAGTGCCTTCTGAAAACAGGAAGTGAGGACAAAATTTAAATACCTCAGAGGATTTCATGAAGGTTTGCTGGACAAATCACATGAATATAGTTACGCTGCTATTTTGTCTTAAGAATTTATGGTGACTTGAAAGGATGAAACTGTGTAGCCACATTCAGTGTAGCTGGGGGCAGAAGCGAGGCAGGCTGATGAAGCCAAACGCCGGAGGGATGCTTCCTCCTCTCTACCCCCAATCTACAGCAACAGCCAGCTGCTCTGACAAGTGTATCCTGTCAGTACAAAGCCCTGTGATGTGGTGAGTGCTCCCTAAGCTACAGCACTGGCAAGCTCCTCCACCTGCTGATTAAGGTTTTACTAGAGAAGCAAGTAGGATTGCCACAGCCCCTGAAAGACTTGAATTCAGTGCCTACCCCTGGCTCAACAGGACTAAACTGTGTTTGTGATCACCTTCCTGCAAACCTCTGAGATGCCCGCTCTTACTCCTTTTGGGAGATGAGGTCACTGAAGGGAGTTAATAAATTGCTCCAGGTCACCCAGATGCTAGCGAGCACAGCCGGAATGTGTCGCATTTCAGGTCTATACTCCTTCTGCTTCTGCACTGCTGGGAATCAAACTCTTACACCAGTCTTGGTGCTTGGTTTTTTATGAGGGTAGACGGACACCCAGACGCGCTCAAACTGTGGTTACTGAAGGAAAGATTCTTGTTAACACTACCGCTTTAAGTCGGGACATCTGCTAACAGGGATATTTTGAGTCGTGTGAACTGATCATATTTAAATTGCTCTGAACAGTATGCTCTTGCAATCCTGGGAACTCAGCCAGGGACTGTCAAGTTAATTGGTAAAAATGGAAACTGAGGCACAGAGTGATTAAAACGAGGCAGACAGTACCCTGGTTTCAAGTGAGTCTGTAGAAAAGCTGACATTAGAATGGGAATTTTACCATTCCTAGGTGTACAAACAGCCAGAGACCCCCCACACCTCCTCCTTTTCACATACCTGTTTCATGACTAGGCACCCACACATCTCCCCCTGCCATCTAAGACTCTGGCTTGGCAGTATCTCTGTATAGGTTTTAGAGAGATGTTCTTTTAGTACTGTGCTCAGGAAATCTCTTACTTCAGCCAGAATGAAGAAAACTGGAAATGGATACTTTTACGTTTTTAGAAAGTGTGTGTGTGTGTGTGTGTGTGTGCATGTGCATGACTGCTCAGCTTGGTGTGCATGTCTGCATGGGGGGGTGTTGGAGTCTAAATTCTGATGCCCCTGATTGCACAGCCAGTACTTTTAACTGCTAAGCCATGAGGAATGGACAACTATCTTTAGTGTATGTTCCGACTTGCATTCAAAGTGCACGGAGGTGACCATAGTTCTGCTAAGTGAACGGCCATCTAGTCAGCAGCAGGGCAAACTTTCCCACCAACTAAGGCAGAGTTATTGAGTGGATTCATAGAAACTAAAAGAATTCCATAGGAATTTAAATTTTCAAGTTCATAGATGTTTATAGCAAAGGATTCTTGGGGAACTGGAGTCCCATTTAAAACACAAAAATCAATGGCCACCACTGTCTTGGCTAGAGCAAGGCTATCTACTCATCAAAAGATAGACACAGGATTGGAACTCAGTCTCAGGAACACGCCTGGCTTCTGCCTGACATCACCACTTGTTCCCAGTCAATCTGGTGGTTGTGCTCTGTGACCAACAAGAACGACTTCTGGCCTTGTACTTGCATTTAAACATTGTCTTGATCTGCAGAGGCCCCACGGGTCCATTTGTTAGACAAGTGATGGCGCCTTTTTCTGCCAGTTTCCTAGGCACACACTCTTTGCATAAAGCATCAGACTGAGTAACTGTCCATCAAAATGGCCACTCTTGAGTCCTGTTTCCAAAGGGGCTTATCCCACTTGTCTCTGTCCATTGTTGGTGTGGAATTGTGCCCTGCCATTAACTAGGTGACTGTTAGTGAATCATGTTCTGTTCGTCATTGCTGGCCTCACCCAGAGTAATACTTCATCTGTTCACTCCAATTTGGAATGGCATAGGAGTTAGAAATTGTCTTTTCTTAAAGGATTAGACAAGATCACAAACCTAAGTGGTATAAGCAACCCTGTGGTTTTTAGAATGAGAAGCCTCAAATGAAGCTCAATTATGGCACCAAGGAATTGGTTTTCTTTTCTGTAACCTAAGGAACACATTGCCATTCTGGTAAAAGTTGTTATGCAGACCTACACATCCAAGATTGGGATGTGCTTCAGCAAGATTTCTGTGTCTCAGTGGATGCTTTCCCGGGAGTCAACAGTTTATATTACTAGATTTTTATAAATGATGCTAGAATACCTTTGCACAGCTTTGGCTGTTTCTGAAACATAACAAAATCTAGCAACAGATGTCAGGAAAAGCAATCCGTCTTGTTATGTTTTGATAATGTTTGACTAATGCAATAAATCTCAGCAGATCCCATCCTGTCAGATGTGTCTTAAGGTAATATTTTAAAGACAGTTTACAGGTGCACACAGCATTAAAGAAACAGGGTCAAGTTTTTTTTTTCTGTCTCAAAATATGGATCATTTTTTTTTCTGAAAAAAGTAGTCGAGGAAATTTGAAGTACCTTTGTGAGTTTATGCACAACAATGTTTTCACATTTGGTAGTGGGAAATATATGTTTTAGTACTGTTAGTGGAAACCCTGATTTTGTTAGAATATAAAAAATACCTATGAGAACATTATTAACATGATTAAATATATTTGTAGGACATATTACAAAGCAGCTACCAAGATGTTTGCTGAAGACCCATCTGTTGTCTGCCCAACACAGTCACACTGCTGCCCCAACGGAGTCCCAACCACTTAGGTAACTGGAAGGATCTCCTGATCTCAGAGTTATGTCATAATTAGTTTATATCTGGGATGATCAGGCTAGTCTTCTTGGTGAGTGGATTGTGGCTTATTGAGAATATACACGTGACTCGATTCTGACCAATAAGATGTAAGTTAGTCTGTTGGGTGGAAATTTCAAGACAGCTTTTATTTACTTTTTATTCATTTGTGTGTGTGTGTGTGTGTGTTAGTATGTGCACATGTACACAGACGCTGGCAGAAGCCAGGACGGGACATCAGATTCCTTGAACCTGACATTGCAGGCAGTTTTGGGCTACCCAACGTGGGTGTCAGGAATCTAACTCTGGTCCTTTGTGAGAGCAGTGAGCACTTTCAACTGCTGAGCCATATTTCCAGCCCCCAGAAAACACTTTATATTTTTTAATAAAAAAAGACAGGACCTCATGGGGAGATCCTTTTCATCTTGCATAGATAGTATGTGCTGCTTACATAAGTTGATGCCATCATATGACCATGAAGTGACAGGAATGAGTAAAGGAGAAGGGGATGGAAATGATGCTCTTTTAGCCATTGATCAGCTGTGGAATCAACGCCAGCAGCGCTGACCTCATGACTGTTCCTATGCGCTGTGTACATACCATTATTTTAAGCCATAGATCTAGGTTTCATTCCTATAACACACATCTCTGTTGGTAGGCATACTGCATACACTTTTAGAAACATGTTCCGTGTCTGGCTTCAACCTTCCCACATTGCTAGACATTCCCACCGAATGCAGCCAAAACTAATTCAGGAAGTGTTTACTTTACATTAATATCAGAATGACAAATTAACTAGGAACGGAGCAGTGCAATGTGTTTTCCATCTATAAAAATGAAATTTAAATATAATAGTATTGAAAATGGCTCTCAAGGATCCCTTTCCAGCTAGTCATGTTCTTTCAATGCCCTCTGCTTGAGTTGGTGGCCAGAAGTCATGATTGTCCTTCAAAAGTGAAGGGTGTCATTTTGAAGATGAGTTTACAAAACACCGTAACATCTGACTGTGTGCCTTTCTTGCTCTCTGGTTTGCTTTGCTGGAAGCTAGCCACCATGATTGGATTCCCTTAGAAGAGGAAGGCATGGGCAAGAAGTAAAGGCAGCCCCTGGCTACCAACTATTGAGACATTGAAGTCCTCAGTCCAATAGCTTGGATGGAACAGATTAGCCATCAATCGTGTGGAGAAGTCTGGGTATGGTACCTCCACCACCTTGTCTGTGGGAGGATCTGATACTGACAGCTGCATTGCACCTTGCGAGAGACCCTGCACCACCATTTAGATAAGGCTCACTTTCATTCCCACTGCACAGAAAGGGTAAAGCGATGGTGTCTTTTGCTCCACATTACTAAATTGGAGGATAATTGGCTATGAACGCGTAGGCAATGAATCCAATTTGCTAACAAGTCACTCTTACATTATCATTTCATGTCTTTTGCATTAGACAATTTAACTTCCATATTTTCATAAAAACATGTACAGTGGATATATGCCTAATTTCTTAGAATTTGGTTCTGAGACAAAAATCCATAAGTATGTGATAACGAAATCCAACATCTTAAACTTTCTATAATCCACATTATCTTAGAAAAATAATTAGACCATTTACAGTGTTTGTATAAGACTGTCCACCATATGTCTCAAATGGCTTGAGCTTATAACCAAATGTGATTGTTGGTCTTAATTTTTACCTTAACAGGACTTAAAATCAACCCAGCATTTACGATCCAACCCACATCAGGGCATGTCTGTGAGGACATATCCAGAGAAAATCAACTGCCTCAATTTGGGTGGTACCTTCCAATGGTGGTTGATACCTGAAGAGGTCTGAAGGGAAAAGCAATATTGTCTGCTTGCATTTGCTCCTTCCTGAGTGCATCCAGTTCTAATTTCTTTGGCCTTTCACTATGAACTGGACACAAACAGCTCTCCAGGAATCTTTCTGGCTGTTAGCACCTGTTTGGGTCTACTGAGACACCCAGTTTTCTGCAGTAAGAAGCTACTGGAATCTCAACTTGTCCGGTGTCAGGTGGTTGTTGTCTGACTACCCAACCCCTACAGTATAAGCTGGTCTAATAAATCCTTTTGTATGACACATGCTTTCCATTGGGTCTATTCTTCAAGAGAACCCTGCCAGAACATCAGATGTGCTCCACAGACTAAGAGCCATTTTGATCTAGAAGACACACCCAGACAACCAAATCTAGACTTCTAAATCGAGTACTCCACAAAGTAATAGTTATTGTTCTTGGTTTTCAGAAGTTCTTAGTGTGAGAAACATGGCAAGAGGGTCTTTCTAGGGAAAAAATAGTGTTAAAATGCTAACACTCTCATCAGACTCTCTGGGGTGGGATCTGGGCTTGGCACTTTTCTGATTTCAGAAAGAATCTTCTTATATAGCTCAGGCTGGTCTTGAACTAAAGATCTTCCTCAGCCTTCTCAGTGCTAAGACAACAATCCTGGATCTAGGCCTCCATTTTATTTTTAATTTTCTTCAAAATCATTTGCTTTTGCATCTGTTTGTGTGTCATGGGTGTAAGCATCTGCAGAGTCTAGAAAAGGGTGTGGCATGCCCTAGAGTCAAATAAGTGACCGTAAGACATCTGAGAATGATGTTGGGAACTAAACTTGTATCCTCAGAAGAAAACTTTTCCTTCTCCTAACCACTGAACCATTTCTCACGCCCCCAGGGCTGTCACTTCAAACAAGACTTCTTTTCTATCCTCATTGCTAAACCGTACTGGAGCCTGCCATGGCTTCTTGCAGTTAATGACAGCCCTGATGTATCGATGCTGTATCCTCTGGGCCTTGTAGCCCTGGCTTGCTTCCTTCTCCAGGGGTCCTTATATGCTGAATAACATCTGAACTCTAATGGGCAAATGAATGGAAACACCCCCAGAAAACCTTTTTCTAATTTCTATCTACAAATATTGGTTATTGGTTAAAAGAAATTACCATGATTATTATAAAAAACCATTTAGTAGAAATCCTGATGTATTTCCATCACTCTATGTTCAATAAAAACAAATCCTATGCTTTTTTCAAAATTAGATACATATTTCTAAAATTCTAATGTGCACACAAAATCTAGTCACACACAGAGAGGGTGTGTTCCAACTCCCTTCTCTGTTCCCACACAAATTTCCAACATGTTGAGAGGCCTTTGAAGCTGACGGAATAATATTGTGTGAGCATGTGGGTATGGATGAGGATGAGAAAGAACACAATTAAATGTTACCAGAGCACAGCGACTTTGCCCTGACTCCCATGTGTTTTCTCAAAGGCAGACTTTGCTGGGCAAAACCAACACCACTGGGCAAGAGGCTGTGGTGTTCTTGCAGTTGGTACTGAAGGCAAAGGGTCTGGATTATGTTATAAACACCTACGATCACATGAACCCCATGGTGACCCACCCATAACTCCAGAGTAATGTAAATCTGGGGTAGGAACATTGTTGCCTGTTCTTGGTTTGAAGGCCTGCTGCTTTCCCTGGGAGATGTGAAGGAACTTTGTCTTTCATTAGTTCCAGGACTGTCTGCTGAGGAGCAAGGGAGAAGGATGCGACCATAACCAGAGTGTCAGTGCAAATTGACAACCATGAGCAAGGGAAGAGTTTGTAGTGTGGATTACAGGGCAGGAAAAGGTCTGCAGTGAGAAGCCTGGGCGCTAGCTTGGCCTTGAACTCTCTCCCTCACGTCCAGTCCTCAGCAATCTCGCTCTTCCCAGGCTGGAACCTCTGGGTCCCTTGTCCTGTCTCCTGTCATTTTGTTCTGTTGTTTCTTTGTTTTACCTTAGCGTTTTATTTCTCCTTATTCCTGATGACATTTTCTCAAACACTAAAAGACTTCAGAATTTGCTGCAGATACTGTAAAAACACAAGTTTCTGGGTCTTGAATCAGAATCAGTAGTCTGTCTATGGTACCAGGGCATCTTTCCCTCCTACCCTGACTTTAATGCAGGATGTCTGGAGAAAAAAAAAAAAAAACAAAGCTGCCAGTAGAGAGGCTCTCAAAGCCTCAAAATGGAGACTTGAATTAATGCAATCGTATGTGAGTGTATTGTTTTTGAAATGGAATAGATGGTCCAGGCCAACAGCATAGAGGCTGGATTCGCCTCCTTCAGGGCAGCATCATATGACAGAAATGGCTCGTTCACTCCTTGCCTTGGTTTTTTACTTAGATCATGCAAATGTGGTAGTGTTAGCTCCACAGGGATGTTTTAAGGGTTAACATGGAAAATGTCCAGGATATAGCCAAGTATACCAGGAGCACTGGTCCAGTTGTCTTGGCCAGGAGGGTATGCTGTTCTCTGCGATCCACAATAGATTTCTACACTGTAGACTGAATATCCCTGGCCTGATAGCACAGGCGAACACTCCTAGTTTATACCTTGCCATGCTTACATTGAATTACATCCCCATTCCAAGCTAAGTCAAAACCCTGGTTTCCAGTAAACAGGGGGAGATGGCAAGTGTTGATGGAGGCCAGGAATTGTGCTGAGCAGCTGCCGTCTGATGTCTGCTGAGAATGCTCAATAAACCCCCAGAAACAAGGAAAAGATGTAGATCTAGCAGGGGTTTCACAGGCAGCATGGTCTTCCTGATGCCTTGACTTCGGACCCCTTGCCTTCAGTCCAGGACATGATGGGTGTCTGTTGCTTTAAGTCAACCAGCTTGTAACTGTTTGGTGGTGGGAACGCCTAGGAAATGCATGGAAGTCTTCATTTTCAATGTCAGGGTTTAGGGATTCCTGAGTGTCTCCATGCCTCTTCATTTAGGGTGTGCACCCTTGTTTAGGGTGATCCCAGGTGGGAACCAAAAGCTGCATGTAATTGAGGCCAGTTGGCCAGGAGTCTTCCTAGGGAGTCCAGTATGCTTTGTTGATACAGCTTTACATTTTCTTATCACGAAGTTTCTAGCTGCAGATGTCTCTCTACACAGCTGGCTGCACACCTCCTGGTTCATTTTATTCTCCACAGACTTCTGGGGTCTGTTTGGTGCCACTTGTTGACGCTGAGTGTCACCAAACAGGTGACAGGGAACAGACAACTGTGTAAAAATAGAGCAGGAAAGGGCCAGAGATAGGAAGCTGGTGACTGCGTGTTAGTGGACAGAGCGGGACGACTATTCAGGCGCACGTCTATTCGCCACGCCAGAGAAGGAGGAATCACTGTAGCCATCCAGAGCGTCTCCAGTGGAAGAGGCCTGCGTCACTAAATGTATGGAAACCTCATTTTGTGCCAACACACAATTAGAGGCCTCACCAGGAGGTCTGGCTTGCTCACCGAATTCTGTGTTTATGGTTTGGCGTTTGTTATTCTTTAGGCTTCTGGGTACGCCATGGAGAAGATGTGAATGATGACCATAGTATATATATATTTAAAAAAAAGCTCTTTGTATTTCATTCAAGATAGAACAAGCAGAAATGCCTTTGCCATTTGCAGGCTCGTCTTTAGTCTCTAAATGTGTTTGTTTGAGTCACAGCTTTTGAAACAGTAAGGAGCTCCTTTTGCAGTTGTCACAGTGCCCTTCCTGGTGGCAGTCGCTGCCGCCTACCGTCCAGCTCTGTCGAAGGAGCACTGCAAACAGCATCCATTTTATCTCATAGCTGGAATCTTTTCCCCTCCAGTGCCTTTAGTCTGTTTATTAAACAAATAGAAAATGAATCAAATAGATCCCTGCAAGCCTGGACGCTACTTCACAGAACGGGGAAAGGATTCACACGCCACACGCTTGTCCTTGCCAGGAGAATCACAGCCCATTGTACTCAACTGACGCCTGATGTGCGGCGACTACCAGACACCGGCCCCTGACCTTCACAGCGGGATTTTCCACGTGGACATGATTGACAGGTTGATATTTAGGTTTATATAAACCCTCATTGTGGGGGTGCACTGCAGAATGATTATCTGTGTCTCTGAAGTCTACTCACTAGATGCCAGTAACATCCTCCAAACTGCGACAAGTAACGCTGTCTCCAGACGTGTCCCCTTGGATGGGAGAAAAGATTGCCCCCGGTTGAGAATCCTGCCCTAGGAAAGGATGATATGCTGCGATAATGCGCTACCTTAAGTTTAGGAGGATCCGTAGCCTGGAATCCCTCTGTTTATTGCAGGGATGTTTGCTTTGCACGGCCATGACCTGGTGGGGCCATTTATTTATCCAGCTAACATTTGGGAAGCATTTGTTTTCTGAGGATGGAATAAATGAAATGAGGAAACAGGGCCAGGTCAAGGTCCCAAGGCTGGCTATAGGTCATCGAAAAGGGGGCAGTATAATTAGACACGAACCTTATCTTTGCATGCTTACTTAGGACCCATTGCCCGAGAGGGGTGACGTCCTTCAGGATGTACACATTTGCTTTTAGGTAAGAGAGGGGGTCGTTATCCCTTCTGATTCCAGATCACTAGCTTCTAGAATTTCCAGGAATCAAGGAAGCTATCTCCTGTGCCCAGGCCCAGACCTAGGGACACGCCCAAGTTCATTCCTGCTGCGGAGCCTCTCACTGGCTGTGGGAAGTGGAATGTGGGATGTGCTTGGCTTGCTTCTCCTACCATTCTCCACCTGGTTCCTTCTCTATGTCTCATCCTGCATCAAATATTTCCTTCTAGCCATAGACTGGTTTCTCACTTGAACCTTTTTCTTCTACCCAGGTTATTACTTCATCACTCCATATTTAATGGTATGCCTCTCTCTCTCTCTCTCTCTCTCTCTCTCTCTCTCTCTCTCTCTCTCTCTCTCTCTCTCTCTCTCTCTCCTCTTTCTTGTGTTATGTGTTGTTTCTGCTAGTAGACTCTAAGTTTCTGAAGTATAGTGGTTCATAAATCAATATTTGTTAAATATATGAAAGAATTAGTGAAAGTTGCTGTATTGGTTCCTCTTCCATTGCTGCGAAAAGACACCACAACCAAGGCAGCTTATGAGAGAAAGCATTTAACTGGGGACTTGCTTATGGCTTCAAGGGTTACTCCATGACCATTACGGGTGTGGGAAGAGCACAGGGGCAGGCAGGTAGGCATGGAGATAGAGCATCAGCTCAGCTTACATCCTGGTCCAGAGGTAGAAGGCAGAGAGAGACAGTGAGACTGAGTCTGAAAAGGCCTTTTGAGAGCTTGGAGCCCACTCCCAGTGACTTGTCCACTAACAAGGACACACTACTTAATTTCTTCACCATTGGAAGCAAATATTTGAATATATGAGCCCATGAGACATTTCTCATCCAAACCACTACCCTGGGCATTTGAAAGTTGTAGCTCCTCCTCCTTCCAAGAGAAATCACTGTCTTGATTACATCGCCTTGACGAAACAGAGTTCTGAATATGTTATTATCTGGCTCATGGATTGGAAACTGAATTCACCGATATAGTTATTTCTTTTTCAATCCAGGTATAATTTTGGTGAAAGCATGCACAGGAGCTGACTAATGGCAAAGAAGATGGCTTAATTTAGTGTTGTGTATTATGCAAATTCAGGTTCCACCATACGGGTTGTAATGTAACCTTGCTTGTCAGAGCCAGTGGGTCCCCTAGGAGTACTCAGGTGGCTGCGAACTCAAGTGACTTCATGTTTATCTTCAGAGCCACACAGCTGGGGTGCTAAGTGATGGGGTTAAAATCACGTGGGCCCTTAAATGCTAAACTTTATGCCAGTTGGAGAGAAACAGACTTTATAGCTCCCCGACAGGAAAATATGACTCAAAGGAACTCTGCCTTTTTGCCTGCTAGTCATCGGATCCATTGCTCACAGATAGGCCTTAAAGGAACTCCAGAAACAGGGCCACACTAACTAGGTGAGTCTGACCACTGCTGGCTTTGTAGGAATCTGCTATTTAGCTAGGTCTTTATTAGACCATAGCTCTAACCAAGGCTTCAATTATGGCCTTTCTGCAAAAAGGAAAAAAGAAATCTTGAAGGTTTGTAGCCAACTTTGGAACTGACTTCTGGTTCATCTTGGAACACAAAAAAGCGACCAGTTTGGAGACAATAAAAAAGAAGACCGCAAAGTACAGAGTCCAGATCTGTGAAGTGAACGCCAGCTCCACATCATCTCCAGAATGCACTAAGTGTGCGTTGAGGAACATGTGGGTTCAGCAGGCTGCCAGCGACTTCGGTCTTTCCAAGATGATTTAATTAATTACTGTAGCTGCAGTGTTAAGAGCAAAGAAGCCATTTGAAAAAAAATTAGGAAATTCATAATAAAAATACTATTGACGATTAGCTGGGCATGGTGGCACAAGATTTTACTCCTAGCACTTTGAAGGTAGAGGCAAGTGGATAACTGTGAATTCAAGGCTGACTAGTCTACATAGATGGTACCAGGACAGTCATAGTTACTTACATACTCTGTCTCAACAACCAACCAACACACAAACTCCTACATACACTGTTGATGAGAAGTCGTCCACCATCCTCTCTTTGTCAGTATATTTCTGGGTTTCCATTGTTGCACGAATGTTAGTCTACTTGAAGGATAAGTCCTTAGAGATGAAAGTGTGACTTAGGGGTTGTCTTGCTCTCCATTGTTATAGACACAGAAAATAGATAGGACTTTTCCAAGGCCCAAAGTAACATTGAAGATATGTGTCCAAGAAAGAACTAGAATTAAATTTACTTTCAGACTCAGTTTTCCCTTCTTCTCTGAGGGGTGACTGGCATCAGTAAATGTCAGTGGGTGACTTGGGTTCTCTTCTCTGTGAGGTACCGGAGAATTTAGTGACATCTGCTTGGTGGGGGTTCTCTGAAGTTGCCCATAACTACAGGCACTGCAGGAATTTTACAGCATTTTTAGGAGAAAAAGCAACGTGAGTTGTTAGCTTTAGTGCAGGTAAGAAGAAGGACTGAAGGTGACATTTTGGTGCTCTGAACAATAGGCTGTCCTCTTGGGGAAGAATAGACAAAGATAATCAAGTAGACAGGAGGCAGCTGGATTTTGCAAGTACCCTGAGTTTCACTCTGCATGGAAAGTTTATCTCATGTAGTTGCTACAGCAGAAAATATTATATTCTGGTAAATTGCTAACACACCCCTATTCACTATTAATAAGCAGTGAGCGAAGTAACACCTTACTGCCTTGATGGTTGTGAAAAATCTTACTCTGACATGTGTTTTTTTATTGATAAATTCCTATAGTTTAAATCAAAGTCAATTTAATTCTGATTTTCTATCAGCTGCATGTAGGAGCTACAAAGAAGGACTCCATGGAGCTTGGGCCCCGCCATAGACCAATTACATCATATTTTCTACATCTCAGTGTGCAGTGCTTTAAAACTCTCTGCAGATGGCTTGAGGCCGGATGAAGAGCCTCTCTGTGGAAGCCACACCCTCTCATGGGGCTACATCTCAAGGTTCTACCACAATGGGGTTTATACACACAGCCAGCGTTGTGAGTATGTGCTGTGTAGGAGGGCGTGGAGGGCAGGCTCGCCGCACAGATAATGCTTCATGCTGACCTTTTATTCCCTACAATGCACGCATTTTCCAGTGTGCTGCCTCTGGATGTTTACCACTTGCATTCTCCATTGCTGATTAAAGTGAAGCCACATCTAATCTTTACCCAAGCAAACCGGGTCCGTGGCTGAAATAGAGGAAGGTGTTCATATACGTCTATGCTCGGCTGTGGGTAGGGGCTGTCACACATACAAAATTGTAACTGTAGAGGATCTGAGAAGTTGTAGAGACAAAAAAATAAACAGGCAGCCATCAGGAAGCCGCTTCTTGCAACACATTGCTGGGATTATTCCTGGGATTAACCCCGGTTACGACTTAAAAGTATTTTCTGCTTTCTTTTGAAGTGAATCATGGTAGCCTTCTCTTTCCTTCAATGAAGACTCTGTCTGAATAATATGCGTCCTGTAAATCTCCCAGGAGCCTGACAATAAGCAAAGAGCTCTCACCCCAAAGTCTTTTCCAAATTATCATGCAAACCAAAATGGTCCCTCCCCTGGGGATTTCTCTTCAGTCCTGATCACCAGCATCTTGCTCTTCTCAAGGGTCTCTCCAGTCCCCACCCCCTTTCAAGACCAAGCAGTCTGTAGAATCTTGAAGGTGACAATCCCTTTGGGATATCAAATCATGCTTGCCTTAGGACATCATCTGATTATGGGGATGCTTAATGTTCGGTAGCAACTGACAGACTTACTATGTATCTCCCGTTGCTAAGGTATTTTGTGTGTGAATCCAGTGAGGGCATGTTTACACTTGTTACTCTTAAAAGAGGTCATGGTTCTTGAGGGCCGTGGAATCTAGCCCACTGTTCTAATGGTATATTGCCTTTCCACATCACACGTTCTCTTGAAAACAGCCCTCTTTCCTTGTTACTTGTCTATTTTTCATGTTTAGTTAATATATAATTCCCATTATATATATCTTATTTTGAGTCCTTCAACACAGTTGTGCTTTGTAGTAGTCATTAGTTTCTATAGGCTACCTGTAATTTGTCAAAGTTACTTTGATTTTGGGTTAAACACGGATATTAATAGGGTCATCATAACGGGTGTCATTTATGAGGTGGAAGACCTCTCCACTTGTCTACTCCAGGCTCTGACAAAACATGTGTGCTAAGATTGTGCCTCTGGCCTGTATGTTTGAAACCTGGTTACACACCTAACATTCTCATTACACCCCAACGCTCTTTCTTGATGCCACTTCCTCTTCCTATATATTTTTAACTGAATGATATTGCAGATATATAACACTCATTCTGTTCCCGAGCCTCCTATTGGAAGTCAAATTGGTGACTCTTAGACATATTCTAGTAAATCTATCTGCCATTACATGAGACAAGAACAGGTCACATGTCTGAGCTAACAGCCGGCCTTTCGTCTCACATGGCACAGACACCAGAAAGGAAGTCGTGATATCTGACCCCAGAATTCTACATTCTCTCTGCTCTGATTCTGTTTTTACCTTTTTCTCGAACAAGAGATCTGTGATCTATAAGAGACCAGCCCTGGGGTGAAAGAAACCGTCTGTGCTATTGGAATAGTGAATGACAATTCGGATCCTCTCAGCAAGAAAAGCCTCCAGCTCTGCATGCTCGTCATCAGAGAGATCAAGCAAAAGAGGAAGAAGTGGGGAAGCCAAGCAGCAGCCAGCGGCATCCTGAGAATGTGCATGGGACACCCTGGAGCTTAGAGCTGATCTGTGGCAGCCCAGGAGGCCAACACTAGAAGGCCCAAGTAGGATGTATTATATTGTGTTCCTCTAATACCCGAGTTTTAAAAAAATCAAATTAACATTGAAAAAATACATATTAAAATACACAAACAAGTATTTCAAATACAGACAAACTGTGTGTATATGTACATATAGAACACGTTTTCCTTCTCTTAGTACACTGATAGTTTGGCTATTTCTATCGCTCTTTCAGATTGTTTTCGTACAAGGTTTTGGACTGTAGACAATAAAAGGCACGAAGGAAGCTAGGTGATAATGTGATCCAACTGTGTTTTCATTCAAACAGGACTGAATCAGTCTAGGAAGTTCAGAGTGTTGATTCCATTCAGCCTCTATTTTCTGGTGACTGACTCAGTCGGTGCTTGATCCTGGGGTCCACCTGCAGGTTTAGGGCAGCGATAGAAGTGAGGGCCATTGCCTTGCCCTGCTGGACTCAGACGTGAATTGAGGCACGAAAGGGAGAGGGATAGCTCACTCTCCTCCAAAGGAACGAGAGGAGAGCACTGTCCTCTTAGCGAACAGTGAAACCATGCCCGGAAATCTTCCAGCACCACAAAGGTGAGAACGGAATGGCTAGAGCAGACCTTGCCGACTCTCATGAAGCACGGGCCGCTGAAGCTGCTGCTGCGGGGTGCCGGAGCCCTGTGTGTGGTCATGGGGTACTCTTCTGGGACTCCACAGACTCTGGGTCTGCTGGGGAGCTGGTCTTTCTAAGTATTTCTTGAGCATGTTGTATGGCAACAATTCATTTTCAGATCTATTTAACTACAGAAATAGAAGAGGTTTATCAAAAAATAATTTGGGGGATTGGTTGTAATTGCTTTTTTTTTGTTGTTGTTGTTTGTTTTAATGATACCCTTTCCAAAAAAAGCAAAACAAATTAAACAGACAAAAAACCTGGCTTTTTGAGTAACAAACTAGAAAGGAGGTTGTTGAATTAATAAAAACAATGAGCGACGATTCTAACAAATCCAATGCCCTTTCCTTGATCCATCCCGATATGCACACCTCAGCCGCTTTCTACAGTTCCCAATCTAGGGAAGGGACGGTAAGGTGCACACACAGCGAGGCACGACCAACGGACCCTTCAGTTATTCTCAGAGATTAATGTGGCTCGTAAAATGCACTAGTTACGTCTGTTTTTTGTTTCTGGCATTTGTTTTTGAGAACAACTACGTAATGCGTAGAGAGGAAGTCTCAGAGAAACTCCCTGCAGAACTCAATAGACCTTTCTCCCACCAGCGTCTAACTAAGGTTATTCTCAATAGCTTCCTGTTTCCACAATGTATGGTTCCGTGGCACGTATGTGTATACAGACCAAAGAGACAAACGGAGAACCTTCAGAAGAGTTGTTTTGTACTTGTTGGGACCTGCTTCCTTGTTCTCTCCGGTTTACCCCGCCCTTCACATCCAGCGGGACGAGCCCCACCCGAGGTGCTTTCGTGAACCTGGGTGATCCACGGCACTCTAAAGGCTTTCCAGTCGACACCGCTGGTTCTATGCCCACGCACTGAGATTCCCCAGAAGTTTGTGCTTATCTCTGGTCTTTGCAACGTAGTGTCCTCTGCCTCCCTGGGAATGTGTGTGTCTGGGAATGTGCATATGTTTCTACCAGGATCTGGAGTCAGGTCCTACAGTGAAGATATTCCTGTTACTCCTAACATAGGCCACATCAAAAACATATATTTGTTCATCCTAAGGCCGCCATCTCCTATTCCAGCTGTTTCTTAACACCTGTGTTTCCCTGGAGTATGGCCTGTTACAGAGGGGTGTGGGATAACAGCGGTTAAGAGCCGAGGCTTTTGCATTCTCTGTTTGGGTTCTAATCCTGACTCTTCTACTTTTCTGTTTGTGCGGTTCTGAGCAATCCATGTTTTCTTTTTGCAAAAATGAGTGTGCTGTTGACAGTAACAACAGTATGTAGTTCACAGGACCGCTGGAGGAGTAAGTGCTATTGAGCCATGCTGTAGGAAGTGCTAGAGACCCCCCCCATTCTTCTCTCCCTCATATCCACACAGTTAACACCAGGAGGCTGTAGCCAGCCCTTGAAAGTGCATATACCACCAGCTGACTCTGTGGCCCAGAAACCCCTTTGTGGGTCACCAATGCCTATAAAGATACAAATACTCTGATTGGGTGAAGAAGGCCACGCTGAACTGGCTTGTGGTTTTACACGTGGTTCTGGCTACACTAAGCTGCTGCTGGCACCGGGCACCTTCACCTCCCTGGATGCTCTTGGTGGGAACCATTCCTGTGCAAACATACACTTGACTTTGAAGACCGCCAAGAACTCTGTGCTCAAGGCTTGACTGTTGTCTGTCCTTTAGTTACACGATCTTACAATGGTCTGTGTGCATATCCTTCCCTAAATCCTATACCCTTGGAGATGGGACTATGATTCAGCTACTCAGGGAACGCCTGACTCTGGATGAATGTATAAATCCATACGTGAGTGTACCATGTATGAATACTTGGCAGCACTGTGTACAAAGAATAGAGTGTGGGGAGAGCTGGAGCAGGAGTGTGTGCAGCTTAGCCCAGTCAGGGACAAAAATTTTTATTAAACTTTTTAAATTTTTGTTTGTTTGCATCCCATCACCTGCTTTTTCACTATTCGGGCTCAGCATCTTTCAATATTCACAGCAAATGAGAAATGAAATTGTGTTTGACATCTGCACCACACATGGCTCAGAATCATTTCTAGACACAGATAGCTAGCATTGAGTCTGTCAAGGACTGGCTACAATATAATGCTGCTATTGGGCTCAGTAAAGGTTTGTATACTTAACGCAGCTTCAGAATTTAAACTTTTGAATTACTGTTGAGATGCAGTCGACCAAAATATATTTAGGTGTTGTCAAAATTAAAAATGCCTGTTTTTTAATTACTGAAACAGGTAACAATGGTTAAAGGGAAGCTTGTACTTCCCTTTCGGTGAAGTAATGACCAACGAGAGACATCTCCTCAAGGTCCAATAGAGAAAGCAAGATGTATTTTATATCTGAACCATCAGCACAGTTTCTGGGAGAGGCAGGAAATATGTATTCTCTGCAGGTGTAACACTGTTCTACCAACTAAATCCCTTGGTAGTCGCCCAGTCCGTGGGGCATGCAGATTTCCTTTAAGACAAAATTAAAAAAACATTTCCCCCTCCCTAAACAATGGTTCATGTGAAAATATGCTGCTTTATGTTTCCTGGACTAACTGAAAAATAGTTAAACATTTCAGTCTTTTGATTGACTCACTGATGAACTATGTGCTAGGAGGTGTCAGTTTATTTAACCCTGTGATTCGCGGAAAGAGCTCAACGGGTTCGTGTATGGGAGATGGAGGTTAGAATCGGCTCATCCAGATGGGGCATACGAAGGGAAAGAAAAGTGTGACAATGGAGAATGTGGAGGAGGGAGGCAACACACACTCGAACTGTGAATACTTTGTACCATCTGTTAGAAAAGTGAGCAGAGAGATTTCTAGTGTATCCCAGGCAAGGAATCAGTAACAGGTGATGGCCAATGCATTTTTGATCACTTTTTTTTCCCTTACAAATTAAAGCACTTCTGAGTGTGTCATGGTGGGCACCATCAATAATTGCTCAAGGTTTTGTAAAACCCAGCTTGCCCAACTGATCAGTGTTGCCTGCCATGGGGCAACATGGAACATAGGCTTGCCGCACTCAGGTTACCCTGGGTCTTTGGGATTCTAGTTGGCTCTCAACTCAAATGGTCTCCAGAGATGGAAAGCCATTGAGCAAGGCTGACTTGGGAGTACTCCATGTTGTTTCCAAATTCTCTGGTGAGGTTTAAAATTCCAGATCCTCAAATAGTATTCTGTCAGAGAAAATGTCAAAAAAACCTAACCAACCAACAAAACCAAACCAAACAAAAATCAAAAAACAAAACTTCTACGAAGTGACTCATGTGTTCCCTTGGGATAGAAGAAACCAGAGTACAATCCTTAAGCCAACTTGGGCACGACTTCTAAACCTGACTCCACGGTGTAATCATTTGAAGCTCTGAAAATATAGATATTCGGGCATGTTTTCTATATGTTCTGACTTAACAGAGCTGGGTAGTCTCAGGCATCTGAATTTTCAAGAATTCCACTGTTGACTCTGGTCCCTTAACTAAATCTTAGACATCTCTAAAGTTTGTAAAGAGGCAATGAACTGTTTAAGGCTTCAGAGTTCACATTTTCAACAGGAAAGTATTCAATATTAACTGCAATATTTTATATAATTTAATCACAGTTTAAAGAACTCCAGAAGAGAACATTGATTGTAAGTAATCTCTCTACACGAGGACATCTCTGAATTCCTCTCTGTTGGGCAGCTTTGTGCAAGAGGAGAGCACCTTTATTATGCTCTTTTCAAATATATATATATATATATATATCTTACACAAACAAAGCATCTTTGCAAAGATATTCCACCAACATCATAGAAGCTTTATCTACACATATATACACACATATAATACGAATCATCTTATGTACAATGAGTATCATA
The DNA here is from genome assembly GCA_025134845.1 of Neodon shergylaensis. NCBI lineage: Eukaryota > Metazoa > Chordata > Mammalia > Rodentia > Cricetidae > Neodon > Neodon shergylaensis. The sequence continues at coordinate 13,363,658 of JABTXL010008822.1, read as the reverse complement.
TAATAAGCAATTCCATAGAACACACACACACACACAAATTCCCAGAGCAGAATAAAGGGTGAATGCATTCCGGCATAAGCCATCTTCATAGGAATTCATCATCCCTACCATTTCCCCACTGCAAACATCGTGTCATAGAAGGATCCAGAGCCCCACAGTGCAGTGCACAGAGATTCATCTTTCTAACAATCAGCTCTCTCTGGCATTTAGTCATAGAGAACTGCTTTTTCAAAGTAGGGCAAACTAGGAAGAATGAAAATGTGCCCGCCATCGTATACACTTGAGTGGACAGGATGCATAAGCAGGTGGCGTTTGAAGTTTCTGGACATTTTAGATCCTGTTCCCCACTGCAGCTGTTCATAACTCAGCCCTCTTCAAATATAGCCAGCACTGTTTGCTGTTAAGGGAAAAGTAGCCCACATCATGAAAGCTTCACGATTCAATGATATGTAGTGTACTTTGTCATAATAACTAATATACAGTTTTATTCAGTTAAAGTCAAAGTTTAGACAATTTCCCACTTTTTTATTTTAATTAAGGGATGGAGATAAAAATGCAACTTTTAAAAAAGTGTTTTGCATATATAGAGAGATACACATACCCACATCGTTGCTGGCTGAACTTAAAACCACTTCATAAGCTTAGAAATGAATAATGTCACTCATTTTAACATCTTTCTTTGCTCAGTAATGTGTAGAAACTTGCAATCAAGGATGACTACAATGTGGTTTTATAAACTGGACATCCTGAATTCCGTGTATGATTTCAGGTGTGGCAGAACACTACTTACCATTTTATGAAGCATCTTAAACAAACAAGCAAAACAAGTAACACTGCTATCAATTTCAAAAGAAAAGAATGCCATCTTGGCCTTGGAAATATGCATATATATACATATATATATGTGTGTGTGTGTGAAAGTGGCTTAATTTTATGTGATACTTATCTAAAATTAATCACAATTTTTGTGGACTACTCCACTGACAATGGTCTGTACACCACACACATGCCTTCACTCCACAATTAAAGAAAACTATGCATGAATTTAAGAATTACATTCTTGTTTTAGGAGAGAAAGTTGCAAGCATATATTTTGACTTTTGAAGAACAACCTCTTCCCAGATGTTCTGATTTGTCTCAGTGCTAATCTCAAGATCACTAAACTCATTTCTTCCCCGTGACAATAATCCATGACGAATCATGTAATTTGTCTATTCTTCCTTAGTCGCACATTTCAAAATATCTGTTCTGAGCACTCCTTGAAACTGTGGAAAACACTTCAAACTTCATTAACTACTAATTTCTATTAGTGTCAAAATGGGAAACTAGAAGTTAGGCTGGTAGCCATTATGTTCTCATAAGTTATGTTGCTTGTTGCTTAGATTCCCTTCCCAGTGTGTGGACCATCCTTTTCACTTCCATGTTTGGACCATGGAGTAAACACAGATACTTCTCAAATTACTATGGGATTACATTTGATTAAGTTCACTATAAACTGAAAATATTTCAAGTCAAGGATGCCTTTAACAGGCCTAACCTACTGAACACCATAGTTTAGCCACATGGTACGCTGTAGTATTTATTGGTAGTTGTTTCTCGTGATTGTGTGGCCAACTGGGAGCCATGGCTGGCTGCCACTGCCCATGGTCACAAGAGACCATTGTACCACATAGCGCTGAACTAGGGAAAGGTCAAGAGTCAAATTTTTGAATGTTTGTTTTTGTAGCTTTTAAAAACTGAATAATTACATTGATCCACCGTGAGCTGTGGAGCACCTGTATTTCATCCCTTTCCAGCGTACCCAAGGCTGCGGCGCACCTGCACCTTCCTGAAACTCCAGTTTCTCACCTTACGCCCTTTCTTGGATTCTTCCACAGCTTTCCATGGCTGGCTGAGGAGTCCACCCACACCCTTAAAGTGCGTATGAGATTCAGAGCTCTGCTGTCTGATCAGAATCACCCATTTCATTTTTATTGTCTTCCCCTCTGCCATATGAGTCCCTAGAGTCCAGTCAAAGTGAGATGTTAACACTTGTGTGGTACAACTGGACCTAATACTAGGGGGCTGTTGTGGAAGGGAGGACGGGAAGATTCTAAGAGTCAGAGAAACACTGTCTCCTAAAAATGTCAGAGTAGCAACATCCATGAGGCCTCACCAAAAAGGCTGTCTGAACAAGATCTGAGCAAGGACGACATCAATAGACGTGCTAAGGAAGAGGGAAAGATCAGGAGGCCTCGACCCTAGACGAAGAAGCACAGATAGCTAAGGGATGCTGGGAGTGGGAGAAACTGTCTTCCTCAGGGAAGAGAGCACAAACTGGTTATCCAATGCCAAAAGGTCAGCCCTGAAAGCATACATACAAATAACGCTATTCGGACTGAGCGGGTTATATGCATTTATTTAGAGATATGTATATACATATATATGTAACAAAAATCAAGGGAAAAGTAGCTATGGATCTGAGAAGGATCCAGGGGTTACAATGGGAGAGGCTGGAAGGAGGAAAGGGAAGGGGGCGGTGATGCAATTATAATCTCCAAAAACAAAAGGAGTGGAAGTATCTAGAGGAGCAAAGAAGACAATGAGAGGAGTGAAAATGGAAGGGAAATATGGAAGAGAAAATGCTCAAAATACAATATATATATTATACCTGTATTAAAATATATTTTAAAAAGTGTCTGTGTGAGACGGCCCTGGCCCTGTCTGACTTCCTCACATCCTCCTGCACCTCCTAAGCTGTTGCATGCAAGCTACTCTTCCACCCAATCAGACTGCACGTCCTTCATGACCGTCTTCATCAAAGTATTTTCAATGACTTCTATCCACCTGTTGCTCTTTCCATAGCAGCATCTCCCTGATAGTTAATGTTCATGGCAATCACTATTTTAAGAACATTTTTATTCTGCAATATGTGATACAACTTATTTTGACTTATTATGGCATATATTTTGTCTATTTATAAAATGACAAGATTTTCTATGGAGCCTCCTAAAACTTCATGTCAGTAAAAAAAAAGGAAGTGAAAACATAAAACCACATGGGATGTTATCCTGGATGTTTGTTATTTAATTCTTAAAATAAATCCAGAAGATAAGACTATTACTGCGATTGAGACAAGGGACGCACATATTATTAAATCTTAATCTTAGGCACACACACAACCACATGGGTCCTTCAGTTTTGCCTTGACTGCCAGGGCAAATGTAGCCAGATTTTTTTTTTATTAGCACAGTTAAATAAAATTATTATGTGGAATGGCAAACCTCTGTAAGAAAACAATTTTATTGGCAATCAATCCTTTACTTAAATCGATATTCTTGTCATCAGTGGACTGGTTAATTGTGCTGTGTTATTGAAGTTCAAGTGGAGAGCCACCAGGCTTTGGCGGCTTGCCATGCCTCCCTACCTGATGTGTAGGCCTGAAAGGATGTGTCCCATGCACCATGCTGTTCTCCAGACTTTAAATTTGGGCCTCATTTGTTCTCTACATAGAGGATTTGTTTAATTGTGTTTTTCATGTTGATGCGAAGGTATTTGTGAGGAGCAGAAACACTCTAGCTAGACCCTGTCCAGCAGAGATTTCTATGAGGATGAAAAATTTCTAGCTAGTAGTGCGGGGGAGGGGAGGAGCAAAATGTGCAGGGGTAACCGGGGTCTCTCTTTGCAGAGGGAGTGTTCTTTGAAGGCATCCTCCTAGGCAGGGCTTCCACCTAAATCCTGCCAAATTCTTTTCTCGAGGTAAGTTTTTCTGGCCTGCTGGACTTTCTGGATTTGCTCCTAGTTCTGTGAGCAAGTAGGCAAACATTGCTGTAGCTCTTCTCTTTTCTCTAATTCGAGGATCCCCACATTTGCCCTTGAAATGATATTTTGTAAACTGCTGTTTCCTCCACGCCTGTCACGCCTTTTTTTTCCCATCTGTGTTGAGGACTCTTCCCAGTGGGGCCTTCTTTCTCCACTTAGTCATGCTGGTGTGGAGACCCACATCCACACTGCTGGCCTTTCTGACTCATCCCAGGAGTCTAGTTGGCTCCAGGGAATTCCGCTCCCAGCACAGGGCCACAGCAGGGAGGGTCCAGTGGAAGGAGCCAATCTGAAACCCTGGAATATGCTTTTATCCTTCGACTCCCCCTCCTTGACCAAAGCAGCCAGCAAAGAAAAGGGTGAGAAGCAAAAATGTCCTTTCCCCTTTAAGGAAATGTGGCTAATAAACAGATTTTAGCAATCTTAACTTTCAGTTTATGAGATGCCTTCATTGCTGGTTTTAAATATTCCGCAATCCGGCCAGGAGAACAACGGTCCAATTTTCCTTTTCCCTTTACCAGTAAACCAAGAGAGTAAATTTTGACAGGTACACGTTCCCTCTAGTTGTAGATAAAACCGTTTCTCTTTCTGAAATATATTATTCATAAAGGTGAAACTGCGCTGGAACCCCTCCCATCCATAGATAAGAGGCTGTGGGTGGAAACTCCATGAGCTCCTCAGGGGTGCATCAGGGGCTGGGCAGGACAGTGGCTTCCCACTGGAACCCCTGAGGCCAGGATTTTCCTTGGCCCAGGAAACCCTCAGCCAAGGAGAACGCAAGCCCAGGATTTCTCAACCCACACGGGTTCAGACAATAAATTCCTTGAGCTGGAATTGCTGAAAGGGTCAAAGTTGAATAACAAAATGATATTGAAAATCAGACCACCGTGTCAAGTCTCCACTTGACCAATAACCCAGGAAAGTAAAGAGTTTTAAATCCCAGCAAGTTATCCTGAAAGTAGAAAATGGAACTCCAACCTTAAAGCTCCGTTAGCCCAGTGCAGGCTGTCACCAAATACGTGGCTTTCCACATTTAATTAGAGGGATCCAGAAGCCAAGAGGTGGAAATTATTTTCAGTTTGGTAAATTGGCTTAGCCTTGCACATGTGCTGAATTTTTATAGCCAAAACACTGTTCATATCTATATATATGCATAGGTTATTAGTGTTATGCGTTTCCATTTGCTCAATATTTTTAAGCTAATAACTCGATTATTTTAGCTGAAGGAATAAGATCATTCTGTATTCTAACCGCCGCCGGTGGTGCAAAGTCTCACATAATTATTTTACCAACACGAAAACGACCTGTCACTGGACTTTTAACATGGCAATGGGCCACACTCATCTTCCCTTCCCAAGTAATGTGGGGTCCCACCTGTGGCTGAGGGTCTATGAACTCCCACAAGGCTCACTTCAGCTAAATTCCTGCTGAACTAGCCAGGATTTCTGACAACGGACCGCAGGGGTTCACATACAGTCAAGCTTAGGAAACAGTGCCTGTGTGACGAAGCGACGAAAGGATGTACAGTTACTCGCGAGAGTAAGGTTGTGGGGCTCAGACAGCCACCAAGGCTTACCTTGACCACGTCATCGTTGAGATGCTTGGGGTCCCGGTTGACCAGGTCGATCTCCTTGGTGTGTGCATCGTACACTTGCTTCTCATTCACTTCGTCTGCCATGGCCTTGTTGTTGGGCTTGTAGATGTTGCCCTGTTCCCGGATGGGAACAGTGTAGAGATGTCCCTGTGAGGGCAGCCGGCCAAGCCAGGGGAGGGCGGCAACGGAGGTGGGAAGAAAAGTTCAGAAAGAAAAAACAAGCGTCAGGAGTCAGTCTGCGTGACGGAGGAGCCTGGCGCTCTAACTCTCTCTAACTTCAACCTCCAAGGCTTTGCGCACAGAAAACTCTGGGCGCCGCAAGCTTTTTAAGAGGACGGAGGGGAGGACACCACACCCCTCGGTACCAGGCAGGGAGCGCCTGCCTCCCGCGCCTGCCGCCAGGGGTCAGGGCTAAGCCCCGTGCTCGCCCTCCGGCTCCCCGCCGCTCCTGGCAGCTGCGACTCCTCAACCCAGGGGGGGTATGCGTTCCGCCTACTCTGTCCCCCTTCTCTACGTCAGGCCACCCGTGTCCCCACAAGCTCACCTGCTTCACTGTCCCGCCCTGACCCTGTTAATCGTGTCCTGCGATCCTTTCCACCATTATCTTTAAGATTCAACTGAACCATACTGACAGACTCAGTGTTCCCATCTTGTCTGTCCCTCCGTGAATCTCCCTCGCACCTGCCGCGTCCCCTACCCTTTTTCTAACCCCCTTTGCTTCATGGTTTTCCTTAGGCCGTGGGGGTGAATTGGGTGGATCAAAATCTAACATACTTTTATTTCTGAGACTGTGCCAGACACCCCCACCTCACCCCGCCCAGTGTTCTAGAAGGGCTTCTCACCTGAAAGACACCCTGACCCACCCTTACTTAGATCACCCCAAGGCTATCTGCCCGAGCTGAACAAAAGTCACGTTTGGGAACCGAGGTCTCCACGTTTAGGCCACCTGAGTGGCAGGAACTAATTGCCAATGGTGGTGGTACTTGTGAGGAAGGAGACTCCCCACCTCGGAACTCGCCCGGGCCGCCGCCCGTATTGAAGTGCTAGAGAACTTTGCAAAGTGCAAGACAGGCGTGCCGCTGCCCAGACCAGCCACTTTAGGTTCCTGGTGGGGACTGTCCTCAGCTGTGGGCAAATGACCCCCCCCCCCCATACAAACACACCACCAGCAGCAGCAGCAGCAGCAGCAGCTCTCAGCCTCCTAGTAGCAAGGGGTTTGTCCGTGGGAGGTATTGCGAACGGAGCCATCTGAAAAACTTAGTTCTAAGTCCGGCAGACTACCAAGGCAGGACCCCGATCCTCCTTTTCCCGGTGGGCTCCTTTAGTTCCCTCTCCAAAAGGAAGCCATAAACATTCCTGGCTTTTCTTCACCTCCCCACCCAGGCCCATTCCTCAGCGGTGCCAGCAGGAGAGAAGTGCTGTGAAGGCGGAGAGGGCTGGGGCTAGGAAAGCAGCCGGAGCATTTGGAGTGGGAGATAGCAAAAGCAGGCACTTTGGAGCCGGGTGCGCCCTCACCCAAGCCTACCTCGGAGTCTACGTATTTGCCCCCAGACATGCTGGCGCGTGGCTGGCTGCAGGCTCTGAGGAGGTTTCCCTGGGCTGTGATTTAAGAGAACTGAGGAAGGAAGATCTTGTATTGTATAGGGGGGAAAAGGCGCTGGCGCGGGGGGGGGGGGTGGCTGGGAGGGAGCCTCTTGGCTATCCGCCAGTGGTTTGTTCTGCTCTCAGTTGGCTGGGACGTGCTCTGCGCCGGGTCTAGGCACATCCCCAAGGTTCTGGCAGCAGAGGGCGGGGAGCGCCCGCGGGGAGCTGAGAGCCTGTGAGAAAGCCTTCATCAGCGCGAGGCTGTTTGGGCAGATATTTTAGACCCGGAGCAACATTTTCCCAGCTATAAACTAACAGAGAAGCATCCCTGGGAGAGCGAATGTTTTCCCAGTGCATCATCACAGCAGGGGTGGAGGGAGCACCAGAGTTTGCCGAGATGCCCAGTATGGGCATCGGGAGCGCAGAAAGAATTCTGCCCTGTCCTAAGCAGCTTCCCTGCTTCGCCCACATTCCATTACCTCCGGGGACTGATCTGCCTCCCTGTTTCACAGAGAATTCTAGGAAGCCCAAGGAGCACTTTACATATAAACACTAGGAAGGAATCTGTGTGGGTGCCTGTAATGTCATTAATGATCTCTGTAAAAATGAAAATGAAATTTCTACCAACCGGTTATGCCATAACTATAAGCACTTAGAATATTTCCAACTGTAGAAAATTTTAGTTGGAGGTTCAAGTTTGTTACCAGAGAGGAGTTTTCTATCCGGTTGAGATCAAACCCAGGGCTTTGTACATTGTACCTGGAGGGAAACACTCTGCCACTGAACTGCATCCTCGGGACTAGATTACCCCTGCCCAGAAAGATGAGGTTGACCGTGAGAGGAGATGGTTTTTGACAAACTGACTTGACAAGGTTTTTCTCTTTTTTATTATTTATTTATTTATTAAAAATTTCCACCTCCTCCCCTCTTCCCATTTCCTTCCCACCCCCCCCCACTCACTTTCCCCCTCCATAGGAGATGGTTTTTTGACAAACTGACTTGACATGGTTTTTTAAAGTTAACAATTAATATGGCAGTTTCAAAATCTGGCCGACCTCCTTTTATTTTATTGCAAATAAAATATAGTTGCTTTTCATTAAACAACTGAGTAACTAACGAGAGGCAGAAGCTAAGAAATTTACCCCCCACCAAGCTGAAAAGGATGTTTTTACCTAAACATCCATACACAAACTGCCATAGACACTGGAAGGGACAGAGGATTTCTTTATTCATTTTCTTTTATACAAGGTTTCTCTATGCAACAGCCCTGGCTTTCTGGGAACTCTTTTTGTAGACCATGCTGGCCTCGAACTCACAGAGATCCACCTGCCTCTGTCTTCCCAATGTTGGGATTAAAGGCATGTGCCACCACCGCCTGACTTCAAAGGATATTTTAAAATTTTAAAAATTGCTATCAAGAAACCAGAACATGGGATCAGGGAGAAGATGAAGTGGAAACACGGGCCTGAGAGTAGAGAACGGCACTTCGGAGAACTGATCATGAAAGAGGACCCGAAAAGACCAGTGACCTAAGCAGACTGGACCCCAGCTGATGGGGAAAAAGCAATCCATTTTTTTGAATTAGTTATTTTGATTAGCATGTGATAACCACACTGCTAATGATAGGATATTTCAACAGTTGCTTATATATACTGATCAAATAAGAATGATTAGCTATACATTGTTAAAATAAAAGGATCAGCTTTAACTAAGGATGGCAGGGGAAAGTCAGTATGATAACCAGGAGATAACTTATGCTAGCTATTATTCACCATGAGATTAAAGATCTTTCAAAAGATACATTTTCTTGGTTTTATTTCTGCTAAATTACCTTTCCTAAAGTGGTGTGGGAGGTCCTTCTGTCTATGTGTTGCTCTTATTGGTTAATGAATAAAGAAACTGCCTTAGCCTGTTGATAGGGCAGAACTTAGGTAGGCTGGAAAAACTGGACTGAATGCTTGGAGGAAGAAGGCAGAGTCGGAGAGATGCCATGGATCTGCTGCCAGAGTTAGACATGCCGAGACTTTGTCGGTAAGCCACTGGCACATGGCAATACACAGATTAATGGAGTTAATTTAAATGGGTTAAATTAAAATGTAAGAGCTAATGATAAGAGTAAAATGTAAGAGTAAGATAAGAAGTTAGAGCTAATAGGCCAAGCAGTGTTTTAAATAATATTGTTTCTGTGTGATTATTTTGAGTTTAAGCTAGCTGGGTGGCATGGAACCAACAAGTGACCCTTCTTACTACACTAAAGTCTTTAGTCAACTTGTGTTCCAACACACATGATAAACACCCAGAAAAAGGATGCTTTTTCTTTCCATGCACTCTGTACTGGCCACTCAGATGATCGAGTGCCCTTCCTATCCTATATACATTTTCTTTCATTGATATTTTTTGCAAGGCAATACAGGCTCTATTCTAGGGAGAATGTAGTAACTGGTTCCTGTTTATTGTTACTCAGTTTTCAGCTGCGTATGAGTAATTCTGGCTGTGAAGAAGTCAGCAGGAGCTAGGAGAGCTTGTCTTGTGTTCCAGGCAGGAAAGGAGCTCCAGGAGAGGTCCTCCAGTGGATGCCTAACTAGTCCCCAGCAGAGGGAATGTGGCCAAGCCACCTCACTAGGGAAACCCTTATCCAAGTCAAATCAACAGCGGCGCTTGGCATCGTAACGATCAGTGAAGCGTTGTCAATGCCAAGATGAATTCCTAGCGAGTGGAAAAACCACAAAGTGTTGAAGTAACCTGCCTCAACAAGAAGCAGGCACCAAAGACAAGCAGCTCTTATGCTGGCTGTTACAGCTGGCTGGGAGAAGCAGCTCCAATCCCGTGAGCAGGAAAGGTGCGGGACTCGCTAACTTAGGTACAAGATTTCAGTGAGTAGACGGTAAACAATCCCTTCCTCTGATAGCCACACAGATAGCTGTAGGCAGAAGGCAAGTTAATAGCTTTCTCTAAATCATTTACTAGATATGAGTGGAAACTGCAGTCAATTTGCTTTGTTTTCGTGTTAGGAGCAACATTAAACGTCAGCTTGTGGAATATGAGTTACTTAACTGAGTAGGACATCGATAATCTAATTCCCACTACGTTAGAAGTGAAGAAACTGAAGTTTCCTTCTGAGGAAATTTTGTTGGATAATGAACCTGGTAGGTTCAAGGACACAGGCATCTGCTTATGGCTAAATAATGAACTGGGTGCTTTTTGTGTTCTCCTTTCTTCCATCTCATCGTCCTACCATGGGGTCCTTTTCCCCTTCTCAACATCCTGAGTCTTTTTCCTCTTCTCATCTAGTCTTATCTTATTTCTCCTCTGTGGTTAGAAGATTAAGGTTTAACCATGTACAGTGACATCAGTGGTCTTAATAGAAGCAAAATTGGGCTGGGGCAATGACTCAGAGGTGAAGAGGATTATGAGAACTTGCTGCTCTTACAGAGGATCTGGATTGAGTTCCCAAATAGTAGGTCACACTGTCTGTAACCCCAGTTCTAGTGGATCCTCTGCCCTCTTCTGGCCTCTGCAGGCACCGACACACACATGGTGCTCATACAGGCATGTAGGCAAAACACTCATACAGATAAAATAAAATAAATACATCTTCAAACAGGATGCAAAATCTTTTCCAACATTCAGATGCATAGATTACCCAAGTGTATCTTTGTCAATTAGTTTAGAAAAGAGATTTTGCACAAGTTGTAAATGGCTGTGTGTGTGTGTGTGTGTGTGTGTGTGTGTAAGACAAAGTCATTCATTGGTCATTCCAGACTTGAGTTGTGACACTGGGGCTCTTCTCAGGACACTGCTAATTATCTGATGGCCCTCTGGATAAAGGGTACCTGTCAGGTGGTTGCTAGTCACATGTAGATATATAAACATGGCAGCATTTTAGCACTGGCTCTGTCTAGCTGAACAGTTTATCATCACACACCTTCCCCTGCTTAACTTGTCTCCCAGATTCCTTGGAGGGCTTCTTTCTCTATTTTCTGATTTTTACTCAGAAATGAAGAGCATTTTGAACGAACACTTGGTGTGTTGCTATTTCCTTTCCTATTTCTGTCTGACTTGAAGCCTAGGTGGGGGCCCTCTTTGGTTTAATCTTTATCATTGTCACCATTATCATCCAACATCAAACTCCCTGTATCAGAGGATGCTGGTTCTCTCTGCTTCTACCTATCAAATACTGGAATTTATAGGTATGTAATGCCTAGCTTTTCTTTTAGTATTTTAAAGGTATTTTTCTATCTAATTTATATATTTTTAAAAAAGATTTACTTATTGTGTATACAACATTCAGTCTCCATGTATGCCTGTATGTCAGAAGAGGGCACCATATCTCATTATAGATGGCTGTGAGCCATAATGTGGTTTTTGGGAATTGAACTCAGGACCTCTGGAAGAACAGTCAGTGCTCTTAACCTTTTCCTACTCAGTTCTAAGCCAATCTGACTCGTGATTTACTGGGAGTGCGATCTCCAGAAAACTTTAGAGCACCAAATCCTGTCCTGAGAGTGAATTTGTTATTATCCCGGCACATCTTTAGTCCCAGCACTCAGGAAGCAGAGGCAGGTAGATCTCTGAGTCTGAAGCCAGCCTGGTCTGCAGAGAGAGTTTTAGGACATTTAGGGCCACAGAGAGAAACTCTTATCTTCACAAAAAAAAAACCAAATCAACCAACCAAACAAACAAACAAAAAAAGTGAACTCGTTTTTGTGTCCCCTTGAAAGCTACTGAAAGCATGGCCACCTTGTGACTGCCAGGATAGCAGTCCTTATGGCTTTAAGGAGCTGTCTAAATGCTACCACGACAGCTAACTGAAAGTGAAAGTTGAAGGGAACCAGCATGATTTTACTATCATACATTTGATAAATATATTAAAACTAAACTTTAGAGTGTATCAATCACCCACAGTTATGGCTGTTGCATGGCTGTATAAATAAACCACTCTAAAATCCAGTGGTTTTAAACAGCTACCATCTCTTCTGTAAGATTCACTGCCTAGTTGACTGTTGTTGGATGATTTGGTCTGTGGAGGCTGGTCTCCATGCTTCTCTCCTTCCTTGTACCAGCTAGCTGAATGGGTTATACTCTTTTCATACTCCAAGAAGGAGCTGAGGTCCAAGAGGACAAGAAAAATATACAGTGCTTCCAAAGCCTAGAGCTGGAATGGTGAATTGTGACTTTTGTTTTGTTCCCTGACCTATGGAAAATGACATTGCATAACCCTAGGTCAAGGGAGGAGAAATTAAAAGCCACCAATGAGAAAGCCATAGTAGGGTGTGAACAAAAGGAAGCCAGAGCAATGTTAGGGATTGGCTTTTTACTGACTTTCTAAGTTTTCATCTAAGTTTTGATGTAAACTTTATCGCCATCCTTTATCTCATTCTTAGAAAGCATTGTGCAGTGTATTAGCAATATTTCAGGGTAGGGACAGGTGCTTGAAGCCCATGTAAAATTGTAGATTCAAGTATTTATAGTAGGAGCTACTCATAGCTAAGACTGAGCAATATATTCTCCTTGCCCTTTGACAGGAGTCTATACAATGTAGATAAGAATAATTCATATTTCTTATTTTTAATTATGTATATGCATGTGTCTTGCCCATACTTTGAATCTACCAGAGCTGGAGTTCCAGGCAATTTTGAGCTACCTGGTACCTGGTGTGGATGCTGGAAACCTAACTAGGGTCCTGTGCAAGAACAGTGTGCCCTCTTAACCACTGAATCACCCTTCCAGCCCCTGGTATAACCATTATTGCAAAGCACTGTCTGTTTTATTATATCAATTGAAAATTAGTGCAAAATTAAGAATGTAAGAATCACAATGGTCACGGACACTAGGAAATCTTATTTACTTTTTATACTTTGAAAATGGCAATGCTCAACTTTTCTTGAGGAGATGTGAAGGAGCAGCCAATTACTCCAGATGAACACCAATATGACAGCCCAAAGCAATGTTACAACATGGAGAGACCAATGAGTTTAGTGGGCTTTCTGGGCAGAGTATGGGTGACTCCAGAACAGCTGTGCCACCTCAAAGTTTCACTGTTTATATGTGCTCAAACAGACATAGGACACCTAGGTTTTATGACAAGAGCAACATACCATGCTTCCTTCCCTTTGTTCTAGGAGGACCTTTACCATCCTCAGTCATGCACGATGACCTCATGGAGACTACACCATGGGGTACTAATTTCAGTTAATCTATTTCCTACATATGGGCACACAAGCAAGAGAACTAGAGATCATATCTCCAGAACCACCATAAATACTGGGTAGGGGTTAAGGCTCACCTTAATTCTAGATTCAGAAGGTCGATGTGTGACCCCTGACGAACCTAACTTGGCTAACAAGACTAACCATGTTGATGAACTCTGGATTTGTTTGAGAGATCTTGCCTACGATTAAGGTAGAAGAATGTATTGCAAGACTCCCAAGATCAGCCTTAGGGCACCATACCCATGTGCATATATGTTATGTCTGTTCCCCACATCAATGCACACTCATGCAAACATACACATGCAAAAACAAAAAAGAAAATTTTTAAAAAATCATACAAACTTAAACACATATATACATATATATGCATATATATGTAACCCCAGAAGACAATGTCTATAATATAAAAGGTGCACCATAACAAAACTGAGCTAGCAAGCAACATCCATGCTAAGATGGCCTCTGCTTTTAAGTCTTAATTCAAGGACAAGCTTGGTTGTTTCTCCATGTTAGCTAAAGCTCAACCTCATACTCTATTCCTGATTGGCTAATTTGAAAAGTGGCCTGAAGGAAAGGTGGAAGGGGTTGGATCCTGAGGATTCTTAAGTTCCTGGAATACAGCAGGGCCTTTGTGTGGCGATGAAAAGATTTGCATAGGAGACTATAGAGACAGCTTACTGGAGGACCTGGGTTTGGTTTCCAACACCCACATGGTGGCTTATAGATTTCTGTTACTTCAGTTGGGAGATCTAACACACTTTTCTGGCCTTCCTGGGCATAAAGTGTGCATGCAATGTACATACATAAGTGTAAACAAAAACACTCATACACATAAAAAGTAAAAATTAAGTAAATATTAAAATATAATTTGAAAAAATGTTCATAAGTGTTTTATAAGGTAGAGGAGATTAAAAGACTTGCATAAAAGTTTTTTTTATAAGATTTATGAAATATTGGCCTTTGGAGGGTTAGCCACTTTTGATAGAACAAATTCTTCACAATACTAATACTGATAGCAAGATCATAATACACAGGCTGGCATGGGGGCACATATCCCAGCACTCATAGGCAGAGAAATTCAGGCAGATGTCTGTGAGTTCAAAACCAGCCTGGTCTACATAGTGAGTTCCAGGACAGCCAGGCTACATAGTAAGACTCTGTCTTAAAAACCAATCATAACACTCGACTGATTCACTACTGTTGCAATGGTACATTGTATACATATATTGAATGTCTGTATGGCAATATAAAACTTAACTATTAATACGATCATATACTTCAATGAAGCTCCACTTTTGAAAATTATCATAAAATCTTCAATGATAGGAAAATAAACAAATGTATATATGTTTTACGTGGGGTTTCAAAAATAGAATGACAGACAAGGTTGAGTAACAATTAAAGGTTAGACACTCTGAAAAGAAATTTTAAACAAATAAAGACACTACATATGTTATGCTTAGGTAACTGATCAGCCTAAACAGAAATTGATGCCATTGTTAACATGCGCCAATATGTCTAGTGTTTAGATAAACATCGTAGAGAAACTTGTGTCGACGTGAATTTCTACCTGTGAATAATGGCATTTGAAAGGTAATTTTCTGACATTGAGCAGAATATAAGATGTAGTAAGGAGGCTGCTTGTTTGTCCTGGTTTCTTAGCCCCGAAATAATCACACAGAAACTGTATTAATTAAAATCACTACTTGGCCCATTAGCTCTAGCTTCTTATTGGCTAACTCTTACATATTAATCTAACCTATTTTTTATTAGTCTGTGTATTGCCATGTGGCTGTGGTTTACTGGCTAAAGTTCCACCTGACTCCAGTGGAGCTACATTGCTTCTTGCTGACTCTGCCTCTTTTCTCCCAGTATTCAGTTTAGTTTTCCCCGCCTAGTTCTCTTCCGCTATAGCTCTGCTATAAGCCCAAAGCAGTTCCTTTATTAGCCAATGATATTCACAGCATACAGTGGGGAATCCCACATCAGTAAGAGCCTGAGTAAGATTGTAAAAGGAGCAAAAGGCTGTACCTAGAGAAGGAGGATATCGAGTTGTATTAGGAGATGCCTGAGCTGGGGGACAACTTTCAGGTTGGAAGAGGACCTACCTCTGAGGACCTGGGACTGATTCGGATGAAAACACATGCAGGAAAAGCCACACAAAGAATCCTAGTGAAAAGCAGATGTCCCCCAAATGCAAGCTTTGGTGTCAGATTTTCTTGGGTCAAATCTTAATTTCAAGGGTGATCTTGAGCAAATCCCTCAACTTCCAGGCATCATTTTCATCATTTCGAAAACAGGGACAATAGAATCCATGCTATAAGTTACAGATGAAGCTTCCAGTTCCTAAGTGCTTATCCAACGTACACTTTCCTGTCGTTGCTTATACTGAGAGTGCAACTCTGAGCTATGTATGCATGAAGGATTACGAGCATGCTACTCTTTGCCACTTGGCTCCCTGAAAAATAGCCTGCCTCTGCCCTGCAACTTCCCAAACGACTCCTTGTTTCACTGCCCCAGTTAGATGAGACAGCAATTGTCTGGAACTGAAGCAGGACCTGCCTTCTGCCCTTCTCTCCCCTTTTGTGACTGGATCGTGCTCAGTGACAAGTGGCTGGGAGGCAGGGAAAGAAAAGAACACTCTAGAGGTGACCTGTTGCTCTCATCTTCCTGCTCCGTTTATATCGGAGAGGAGCATTTGCCTTTGGCGACTTGCTGCTTCCCACTGAGTCTTGTCTCTTCCTGTCTCTCATCCCTCCCCACCCCTACCTCTTCTCATAATGGCAGAATGACTTCTCCAGCCGTGCAGCCAAGCTGCGTAACATAACGCGTCCAAGTGCAGGCAGATAGGTGTCCTTGTCCCATTTCGGGGTAATTGTGGAAGTGATGGCCTCTGATTTCTCTGACTGCTCTGTGGTATCCGTTCTCTGTCACAGACACCATGGCTGGGGTCAACAGCGGAGCAGGGCAAGGTGAAAGCCGCACAAGCGGTCACAGCTAAGCTTCCATTTTCATCCTCAGCATTGCTCGCCGGATGGTCTTTGGGGGACATGGTTCCTGCAGAGCCCCTCGGCTCCCTCCCAGGCCCATTTGTATTCAATAAGACAAAAGCAATTCTTCTTTGTGGAGAAAAAGAAGTCCCTTTGTGGACTGAACTCTCCCCACTCCTATTCAGATTCCACTGAGCCACGCTTAGGAATGAGAAGCAGAGGTCTCCAAAGCCGAGCTGGGACCGGTTAAGGTCAGTGCCATTGCAGCCGCCTGTCTTTGTGTCTCTAACCTGACTTTCTTCTTGGTCTGTGTATGTGCTCCATGCAGTACTCGGGGCTCTTCCTGGGATCCCTTCTGCAGTGTTCAATATCCCCTTTAGGCTACCCATTCATACCGGAGTTTACAATATAAGGCTGCAATCAATTGAAATGTGACCCCACTCAAGGCCATTTTCCACTTAAAAAGCATCAGAGTTAAGATCCCTGTGGTCGCATTTCAGATGTTACCCAGAGAAAGGCTAGAGGGTACAAAATGACTTTAAAATATGTCGAGGGGAGCCGTCTTCGGCTCATTTTGCTACTTAGAAGCGAAGAGAGAAGACACTGGGTGACTCGAGCCCAAATTATTCTTATTCCTTAAGTCTATAGCCTGGGTTTCTAGTGCACTGACATCCTTTGCCTCCTCCTCGGTCTGTTTTTCAGAGATGTCCTATATCTCGATGCGTTGTACCAGCTACCTTAAGTTCTCATTGCGGCTTTATCTAGTCTTCTCCTGCCTGCTTTGTGTGACCCTCCGGAACGGCTGGAAGCTCTTGTTAGCTTATACTGTGCAGTGCTAGCTAACGTTGCAACCACAGAAATGGAGCCATTTGCATGGTCTCTTCACTGCTGTTTAATTTGCCCTAGAACTCAAATGACACAAGGCATAGGCCCTGTTTTCTAACTGGTAAACTTTTACAGAAATCGTGTTTTTGTTGACTTTAGCAGGAAATGGAGTAGCAAAGGTAATTACCATTCTCAAAGGGCCATAAGCACGTCTACAATCAAGTTCCCAAGGTCTAGAGATCCCTGTTCCTGAAGGTTCTAAAATAGGTATCAAGCAAGACAATGAAGAATAAGGCAGGCTGGGCTTGAGTCAGAATGTCACGTGATTGAACATTTGGTCTTCTGTGGATAGAGCTGTAGGAAATTACACACCTTTAGGGGGTGGAGCCTGACTGGCTGGCAATAAGAAGTAGGGCCTATGGGTACTGGTCTAGAGATTCTAGCTGAGCCTCCTGGCCTGCTTCCTGACTGCAAATAGGGCCTAGTACCTCACACTACTCTTCCAAACCTTTCTCATTATGACCAAGTGTTTCCCTTCCTAAAGCACAAGTCAAGATAATCCCTTCATGAAGTTGTATTGGCCAGGGTTTTTTGTCACACCAGCGAGCAGAGTAACCAGCATGACTGGTGCTGCCCCAAAGAAGGGACTGCAGATCGCATGTCTTATATAAGGCTTAGTTTTCCCGTAGTGGTTTATGAGCACTAAGAGTCAAGTAGGAAACTTTTACCAAAATTGGTCTGTTTCACACTTCTTTTGTAAATGAAAAAGGAGGTTGAAATGTGATTCTTACTCTGGATTCTCCAAGCACCCTAGATTCTTCTTAGGTATTTATCTGCCTAGTTATTTGATGGAGGAAGGTCATTGATTAATTAATAAAGAAACTGCTTGGCCTGATGGGTTAGAACATAGGTGGGTGGAGTGGACAGAACAGAATGCTGGGAGGAAGAGGAAGTGAGGCAGACACCACGCTCCTCTCCAGGGCAGATGCAATGAAGCAAGCCGCCAGGTCAGACATGCTGAATCTTTCCCCGGTAAGACTGGTGCTACACAGATTACTAAATATGGGTTAGGCAAGATAAGTCACCACCTTGTGGTGCCACACACATTAATAGAAATGGGCCAAGCAGTGTTTATATGAATACAGTTTGTGTGTTGTTATTTTGGGGCATAAGCTAGCCAGGCGGCCTGGAGTCGGGTGGCAGGAACGCAGCCCACAGCTCCTTCTACAGTTATTCATTCAGAAAACAATGCCTGAATGCATTTGGTGCTTCCACAATCCCAGGATCCCCACAGAGTGGAGAAGAGATTGAAGCAGAGGGTGAGGACAGCTGGCAGGCTCTGGTGGACATCTGGGCTGATTGTGGCGATGGTAATGGGGATGGGTGGTTCTCAATCAGCTTCCATTGCTGTGGCAAACAGCTGGGATAAATTTGAGATGGAGAGGGCTATTTGGGGTTCATATTTTCTTTTAGATGTTTCTGTTGCTTGGCCCTGTTGCCTTTGGGCTGTACTGAAGGGTAACACTTATGGTAGAGTAAACTGATCACTTCTTGATAACCAAGAAGCAAAAGGAAAGGACAGGAAGGGTCTCGGATCCCAATATTCTCTTCTATGCTGCACTTCTAAGGTCATGACTTGTTTTGTCTAGATCCAGACACCTAAAGGTTCTATCAGCACACAATAGCACCACAGGCAGGTGACCAAGCCTTCTGGACACAAGCCTTTTGGGGACCATTTAAAATGCACTGATAAAATGTTGATATTGTTGTTCAAATTAATCTGAATTCATTAAAATATATGATAACATGTTAATTCAAGGAATAGAATAGTAAATAGTATTAGAGGTCATAAAAACCTAGGACTTTCTGTCATAAAGAACCAAAGTTACAAAAGGACTCTTATAATCAGTGGGAGAGAGAAAAGCATACCCATGGAGTTATATTTAGTATCACAACTGAATAACTGACAAGAGCTATATTACTTTATTATTATTATTATTATTCATGTTTCTGGACTAAATTGCTAGATTTGTAAGAAGAGACAGACCCAAATCTTGCTGTTTTAGAAAACAGTGGGATTTGGAACTCCACATTTGATTAAAAATACCATTTAATTAAAGCTTTTTATTACAGATAAGAAATTTAAGACACAGAAGCTAAACCATTTGCAGGAGGTGAACCAAAGGAGTCGATGGTGGTGCTGAGGGTGGGACCAATATGTCTGAGTTCTAGGGCAGGGGTCTTTTCCTACAGGCAGCAACTTCCTAAGAAAGACTTGGAAATAAGTTAGTGGGATTTAGATGACTATTAAAAAATGGTTTTTAAAAGTTCTTTCAATCCATAAAGAACATTTTTAAAAGCCAAATATCTGATTTATTATCACATTAATTGACCACAAGAAGGTCTGTGCCAATATCAGCAATTATTCTTCACATACTTACTTTCCAAAAATAATTTTGGATAAATCTGACTTTGGGATTCAAGGTATTTTAATATTTGATTTATATTGTCATTACTTTTGCATTTAAGAGCTAGGAATGGAGACAGTAGTTTATTTAGGATTAGTAAAATGAGACTTTACAAAGATTAAGGGTGATTGGCTTGTGAGCAAGCCACTGCATATTACTCATCAAGTGGCAGAAAAGGAAACATTCATTTTTCTCATGTGCATTTGTGGTGTGTGCACACATTCTCTCATATGCTCAGGCTTGTGTGTGTGTCTGTGCATGCATACATATGGATGCAGAGGCCCAAGGTTTGGTACTGGAAGTCTTTCTCCACCTCGCCCACTGAAGCACGGTTTCTTCATTGAACTCAGAACTTGTGGACCAGACTAGGCTGCCAGCTGGCTCTGAGGATCCCATCTCCGTCTTTGTAGAGACAGAGCTGAAGATGGGCTGCCAAGCCCACCTGACTTCTTTGTGGGTTCTGGGGATCCTAATTCTAGCTCTTTCGTTTCCATGGCAAGCACTTTAACCGTTTACCCATCTCCTCCTCCCAACAGACACATCTTGGAACAATAACTCATGTTCTTGTTATTGGAAGTCTTAATGTGTTGGACTGAATTTGTAAAGGTTCTTACTCTTCAGTTACAGATATATGAAGTAAGCAGCAGAAAGACAAAATATAATAAAACCAATGAACTCATTTCCTGTTTTTTAGATGTTTATTTTAGATAATGAGGAAACTTTTTGCCTCTGAATTCCAACTGCCCCAGATTAAAGAACCAACATATTTGCATACTTAACTTTGATTTGATTTATCCATAATTTGAGTTTTTGATACAAAATGATTCATGAAAAGTTTCAATAAATGTTCACTTGAAAATAATCACTACTATTTAGGAAAAGGAAATCATATATATTAGAAATGAAGGTTTTGATGTATAATTATACACAATTGTCTTCAAAATATGCCAAGACTATTTTAAAAGGTTGAAGCTTATAATTTATTAAATTGGTATTTTATTATCAGTTTTTTGGTTGCTCGATATATCTAAGCATTTAAATCTCAAATTACAAAAAATAATATAAAGCCATGAGACTGAATTTTGAAGGCAGTATAGTACAATCTCCATAGTCCTGTTAGTGGCAACACTTTGAGGCTATTACTGGGCTATGACCTCTCTTCTGAGGACATTTTAAAATGTTCCTTTTGTGACTACCTTCAAAAATGTATAACCTTTACAATTTAGTTCCCTGACATGGTCTTTTAATCTAGTTTGCAGTAGAATTCCAATTCAATCACTCATACACAATACTGATCAGATTTGGAAACCTTAAAACATTTTAAGTAATTTTCATTGAATGAATATTTGACACCCAAGAGGATATTTAAGCAAATGGTAATTCAGGTTTTGATAATAATTCTCAAATTTAAAAATTTATAGTAATTATAATGTAGAAAATATTTACATGCCAATTTCATAAAGTATATAGTGAGAATATACTTAATTAGGGCTCTGCAATTGAAAAACCATAGGATAATGTTTTACAGGTCACAAAATTTATACCAGATGATATCTTGAAAAATTGTAACTGTTATTTTTTAATTTACACATGTACTTTAGTATTAGAAACCCTCACAATTGTTAACTCTTCTATATGTTTCTCTACATGAGCCCCTGTAGCAAAAATTGTACTTAGGTGTTAGAGATAGCCATTGTCATAAAAATATTATTAACTAGCACCAGAATTACTTGAAAGTAATTGAAGCATTCATAGGAATGTAGAATACAGATTAAACTCCTAACTATATGGGAGAAAAAAGTCTGGTAAACAAAAGTAACTACATGTCTTAACGTTCAGAAAACATTTGCCAGGAAGAATAGACAGGAAACCTAGACAGTCCATTTTACATTGAATTCCAAAGAAGTTATAACAGTTCTCATATGTGACAGCATAATCTTACAAAGAAAGTTACCCTGCAGTAGTGATGGTTAATTTATATAAGAGATCAATAAGATGGCAAATATATTAAAAATATTCTAAACAATTGAATTAGAGTAACACTTGTATTAGGTACAAAAATATACAGCAAAATGAAACATCTTGTTAAATAGGCTTACAGGCTAATATCTCAGAGGGACACATTTCACATTTATTTGTCTTATTATATTTGATAGTTATTATCATAAAGGTTATCCTGCTGCATGAAGTTTCTAGAATGTTTGTATATATTACCTCTAGCTTGCCTTTTGGTGATATCTGGAAAAGTAATTTTAAAAGCTTTACTCCTAGAGTAAAAGAAAATAAAAAATCCCATACTTTTATGAGCAGTGGGCAGTTATGCACAAGATGACTGTAGCCCTGGAGGAAATTGCCCCTTGACCACTATCATGTCATCACCACAAATGTATGTTTCCTGTTAAAGCAAAAACTGCTCCTACATTGACTGTTGCTAATACTGGTATAAAATTAGATAGGAAATCCTTGGCTTATGGTGGGGAAATCATTATTTGTTAAGATCTGTCAGTGAACATTTCTGAACACGGGTCCCATCCTGACAGTCTTCTTGACTATAACAACTGGGAAGTGAGCAGAGCAGTGGTGCTTGATGCTCCATCAACAGGTAGGTACAGCATCCACACATCTGGGCCTGCGCTCCAAGCTGTCAGTCGTGGCTCAGCCGCATGCTGACAGACGAGAAACAGCGTCCTATGCTTGTACACAATGGACCAATGACAACATCTGTCACACTCTTCCATATGGTCTGCACGGAAGGCAGGACCATTAGGCAGGTCTTCACAAAAGGCATTAGGATCCTGGCAGGGGGGAAGAGGGAAACATAAGCATTGTTAGCGTTACCACTAGCAATTACTGTTACCAAGGGCACTGACACACACGCATGGACAAATAGTATGGTTCAACAGTTCAAAATAAATAAATGAACAATGGCCAGAGTGATAAGAAGTGCAAGAGGTAAGCTGTTTAAAAAATAAACAGGCACATAGATGATAAATGTTAATATTCTTTCGGCTGGTTGGACGCTAGTGGAAACGGTAAAACAAAAATAAACAAAGCAGTTTATTTCTCTGCCAGACCTCTGCTTCTAAAGATTAACCTGCTAGCACTTCCTGTTTCTCTGAGGATCTACTTCCTGCCTGCCTTTCCTGTGGCCTCCCTCTTTGCCTCCCCTCTTAGCCAGGCTGGGTGGGAGTCTCCTGCTTTTGGTGTACTGAAACAAATCTCATCACTTTCAAATTTATCAAAAAGCTGGTAAGTAGACACTTAAATTTCTGTCTTTCCTTTTAGAATATATGCTGAAAGTTCACTTTTTAGTAAGATTTGAATGGAAATGCATTTAGTATTTTGTTCAGCTTCATGTAATCATCGTTAACGTCATGGATTGCTTTATATTGTTATTTTCCTAGGAATTACACTCACCAACAAGGGCTGTGTGGTGGAGTTCAGAGAGAAAAAGGTGTATTCCCACACTTTTGTATAGTTTTTCTTTTGATACTTTTTCTATTCTATCATTCACGTGACTATTTTGTGTAATCCTCTGAGTAGTGTTTCCTGGGAGCGTGAAAGAGTTGTGAACATTGGGCACTGGAGAGGTTCTTTACTATTATGCGGTAAGAGGGCTGAGAGTGAGGTCAGTTTTCTTGGTTTGTTCTTAAAATGCGACTTAACTAAAGACCTGTTGCATTGAACTCAAAGGTCCAGCGATTGTGTGTTTGATAGGTATATTTTTAGAACGCTGAATTATTCCTACTGCCCATCTACATAGACTAATAGACTATATTTATGTGATATTTTGTTCCAATGGCTAAATATTTGAAACAATTTTATAAGAAAATTAATTATGGGTGCTTTAGAACTAAACACATGACGAAAAGCTGAGCAACTGTTAGCTTTATACTCCGTCCGCATCAAGCTTCTCTCTGGATGTCACTTCCGCACATGGCCTCACATTAAAAAGAGACTGGAAATCTTACTGAACCAGTTATCAGGGCTAAGCCTTATTGTATGTCCCTAAGATGTCCACATGTTGCTGTCACATAACAAATAATAACAGACAGACCTATCTTGAAGTCAGAATATATAGTAAAAATAATTTAATAAAATAGCCTCAAAATAATAGAAGCCTAATGTTTATATCCGAAAGTTTGTTTTAAAATATCCACTTCACTCTGAATCAATTTGCTCTTCCTTAGGCTAATCTTCTCTAGCTTCATAACCCTTGTATCTGTGGCCTCTAAAAGGGACTTCAACATTTTTGATTCAACGAAGTCCGATTGCCATGTGGGAAGATTTCATCGTTGGATATGACTGGCACATTTTATTTTCTTCAAGTTATTCTCTCTTTGTGTCAGAGAGCTCAACAATCCTTGGATGTAGAATTGGAGTCTTCTCAACATTGTGAATCATTTCTTTTGTACAACTGCACACAGTTTAGACTGATGACAAATGCCCGACATCGTCAACCAAGTGCTTCTCATGCAAACGCCATAATCTACAGATCTGTATACTGCCATTGGGTAAAAAGCCTGAGATCAGGAAGTGCCAGCTGTTTTTCTACTGCAGTGTCTTAAAGATTGGGCTATCACAACAATGTGTGTGCCAAAAGCACCCCGAATGAGATGCTGAGCACTGTGTTTACAGCAATTGGACACCCGTTTGCATTGTGTTCCAGGAAAATAGGAGTATAGATGCCCCAGTCACATTTCCTTGATTATGGTTCATTTATTTATTGGCTTACTTATTTATTAGCTTATTTGCCAAATGGTGAGTGCATCTGACTGAGGCATCAAACAGAATGATCCCACAAGTCCTAAAGATTTGAACTTTTGGCTGAAGATCCAATATAACTCAATTTTTATATTTCAATTTTTGCTATGTGTTTGGGCAAAAAATCCAAAATCTAGCTGTAGTGGTGAATAGTTGGAGTTCTGCCTACTAGAGAGGCTAAGGCACAGGGATTCCTTGAGTCCAGGAGTTCAAGGCCCACCTGGGCAACATGGTGAACCTCTGTGCTCACAACCAAACAAAAAAATAACAAACCACCAACCAAACGCCTCCCCAAACAATAACCACAGTCAGAGCAAAAATCTACAATCAGATGTGTGGTGATTTTGTGACTGGTTAAAAGTCCCCCTTTTTATCTCCTCTTCTTTGGTTAAACAATGAACAATCCCATGTTTAAAAAATATAAAATAAACAACTAAAAAAGAAAAAAACCCAAACAAACCCCAGTCTTGCTCACATGAGACTACTCATTAACAATGGTTCCCATTGATTTGGGTAATCTGTGTGTGGGGGGGGATGTAATCCATTAATGATAAAAAATGTTCCATCAAGGCACAAAGTCACGTCTATGCACAGATGCACAGCTCCCGGATGACAGCTAGGTGACAGTTAAATATTAATGTCCCACATGAATGCAATTTGAAAAGCAGGCTGAGGTTAAATAATACATATCATGTGGCTAAAGGGAAGGTGGGCTGATGAGTCATCAGCGGATGCCAAACCAAAACTCCTCCCACTCTGGGGAAAGCCAGGTGGAGAAAAGCCTCCTTTGGGTCACTGTAGTGTTGCTAATATCTTTCATTAGCAAATGAAAAATTACTTTTTTCTAATTCTTACCAAGGAGGTGTGGGAAGACACAGCATTGTCAGTAAACCTGCACGCTGCACTTCCAATGAGCAGCAGAGCCAGCATCCCAACACCTGGTGGATCCTTGGGCTTTTCATATTTTTGAAAGTTGAAAAATAACCAGCTTAGACATGGCATTGGTGGCTTTAGTTCATTAGGAATGTCCAGTCGCATATGTTGATTTAGGCACGTGTGGAAATGTCAGAGATGAGATAACTGTGCATCTGGCCTCTGTGGGTCTGTACACACACAAAGGCAGACGCTTCCTCTGGCAATCAATGGCACTTTCACCATGACCGCGTACAACCTCAGGTGACTGCATCGGTGTTCTTTGTTGATCCTTTGGTCATCTGGATTTATGTCTATCATAAATGAACGAAGTAACCCTCCTTTTCCAGTCTCCCCATTGCTGTTCAATGGCGCTTTCTCATCATTTGCGTCTGTATCTAAAGCTCCCTCACAGGCCAGGGTGGGCAAGCTGAGGAAAATTCTGGGCATTTGTTCAGTAAGACAGAGCACCTAATAGACTCAGTGTGCAGAACTAGCTGGCTAACAGTAGCTGAATTTAGCTAGAGACGGAAAGAAGGGGTGGATTTGAGAGTTCTAACACTGAGCACCGAGACTGCATTAGGTGTGGCAATGTCATATAAAGTGACAAACTAGACGGTGGCACCTCTGATTATACATGTCACGGGTCCATCTTGAGGAGCCAACCCAAGAACTATGGTGACACTGGGGATGATTCTTAGAATAAAGTGGATATTTCTGGAAGAAATGTGCTATTTCCCTCAAGAAAAGTTTGAGCACTTGAAAAGGCTCTATACATTTTATGACGCATTTCCAAATTTCTTTTTCTGGTAACTAGATGTCCTATTCATTTGCACATCATAGGTGAAGCGATAATATAACCGCCTTATTTTATTGTTGCAGACTCTGAGCTTCCATTCACCCATGGTAGGTGAGCCACACTATCACTGTCAACACCTCCTAGCTCACCTGGTTCCCTTACTACCATTTTTACCAATGGCAAAACCTGAGTGGCGCCGTCCACAGCAGTGTCTGCCAAAAGCCTGCCTTTCTTGCTTGGTCAGGCTGGCGGTAGTGTTCTGCTCTGAGATGGCGCTTGTTTTGCCCAAGCACAGATGGTGACTGAATAAGAGGCAATGAAAGAAAGAAAGAACCTGCCCAGAACCATGGGCACAAGTCACAACAGGGCCTTGAGAGCGCAGCCTGGGGCAGGAAGCAGCCTTCCAGCCCCCACCTCCGCACTCAGCTCAGCCTTCTGCAGGGAAGGAAAAATCACACCGGGGAAAGAGGCCCTTGCTTCCTTCTGTTTAAACCCTCAACTATTATTCTAAAGAAAGCACACTGCCCCTCAAGCTTCCTCAGGTCTTGCTGCTGCTTGGCAACTTATGCAAGCGTTCTCTCTGCAACCCGGCCTGGGAAATAGGAAGAGCAGTGGGCAGGTGGCAAAAACATGAGTATGCTTTAGAAGGCAGATCCACCCCTGGGTCCCTTCTCACCAGATGTGCAGACAGCTGAGGGTAGCAAACAGGATCCCTGCGACGAAGGCCAAGGGGATAGCCAGAAACACGGTCAGGAACTTGTAGATCACGTATTTGCTGATTTCATAGAGGGCATGGCTGCAGATCCACACTTTGTCAAAGGAGTGTGTATTCTCAGGCTCTGCAATTAGATCCTCAAAACCTAGCTGCAGAGACAAGACACAGGGACCCAACCTGTCATCCAACCTGTCGGCAGGGGTTGGGGGACTAGAGGCACTATAAACAGGGGAAGTCTGCAGAAAAAACGGTAGACTATTCCCAGAGTTTCCTAGGGTAACCGTGGGCACACAGGAATTGGGGCAACATTCCTGGTTGTTCAGGGAGCCTGAGGGTTGTGTGTCTGGGTCAACAGGGTGCCAATAGGACCAGTGGCCACTGTTGGGGAGGACTTGAAGGGGCATCCTCCTACAGAGAGTTAGGGACCTACAGCAGCCTCCTGCCTAGGTGGTGGCCGGGCTGAAACTCACCTTGAGATGGGAATTGAGCCGGTGGGGATCCCGGTCGTGACTCGAGTCCACGTACTTCTCTGGATCTACGTAGTCGACACCACTGTGGTGGCTGTAGGCGTCGTCGGCCATGAAGAGCTGCACGTCGGCCTTCTCGGTCTCCAGCCCCATCGCGGTTGACGCTGTGCTGCGAGAACGGCTCGGGTCGGTCCGTTCCCGAGCAGCGCGGCCACCCCTTCCCGCGGCGCCCAGCCCCGCCCCGCTCGCCTCGCCTGGCTTTGCCTAGGTCGCGCTGCCCGGGCGGTGGCCGCTTTCCGCTGCCGGTTCCCGCTCTCGGCCTTGGCTGGCTGGCCGAGCCCCGCCCCGCCCCGCCGGGCCTCTGGGTGGGAGGGCAGGCACCTCTCTCGTGGCTTGCCAGAGCCCGAAGGAGCTCGGGGAAGCGGCCGGATGAGTCACCTCCTGGCTCCGTGGAGCTGGGCAAAGCGGGCCTCCAGGGCCACTTGGCTAGCAGTTCAGACCTGGGTGCTTAATGGCAGGCAAATTGGCCAGGGAGATGTGCAAACTGCAGCGAGATCTCGAAGTACTTGGGAGGTAAGCAATAGGAAAGCCTGCGTTCATTGCCTGTTGCTTTATGTCTTTGGCACCTGCTCCTCAGAGCTATCTTGATGTTAATTCATGTTAAACTTTTACTTGGTCCCTAACTCACGCGGTAGGCATCCAATCAGCATTACTGCTGCTTAGTGAGGCTAGAAGCCAAGCATAGTGATTGACAGGGGATGCACCCAGCCCTTCAGTTTTCCCAGAACTGGGTATGTGAGGCTTTTGGTCTAGAAGTTTGCACCATCATAGCCCACGGAGAAGTCTGCTCCTTTACCTCCAAACGACAACCAACTCTTGATTTTTTCCTTAACTCAGGATTTTGTTCAAAGACTTCAGGAATTGCTAACATGCAGACGAATTCTGCAGTACCCTCAGAGCAGCAGCGTATATAGAAGCATAAAACCATGCCATGGTACGTAGGGGAGTCTGCCAATCATTCTCTTAGGAGCTTCAGAAGGGAGGAGCTGGCATAAAGGGTTTACCGGCAGGTAAACTCACACATTTGTTTGCCGGAAACAGGAATTTGGTGAATATAATTTGAAAACGGATGATGCTTGCAGCTTGTCCAGGGCTCAAGAGACAGTACCAAAGAGTAAGCACCGCTATGCACAGCAGGGTTTAGAACCAGCTGCACACAGCAAATCAATGTAGGAACTGGATTTAAAGGCTTCTTTGGGAAAAGAAAACTCTACTTGGAAAATAATAAAAATTATAAAAACAAAACGAAACAAACAACGAGAGAAGTAAAAGACAGGCGCTGAACGGGGAACATATTTTGGAGCTAAAATTCTCTATCTCCTATAGTTAAATAGTGTCTTCAGTGTGCAGATGGCAGTGTGGTAACAGAGCAGAATGTGGCAGGGTTGATTCCCAGGACCTGGAGGCCCCTCCCCCACCCCTGTCATGTGGTCCTTTTACTGGAGCCTCAGGCTACCCCTGCATTTATACGTGAGCGTCCTGGTTTTGTTAACTTCTTTTGAATGGAAAGGGATGACTTAGGCCTTACACTAAGGTTTTTTTTTTTTTTCAGCACTTCACTCTCCGGCATTCATTTGAGCAGGCTGACTTCTGAGAACTGGGTAGGGTCTAGATTAGTGTTTTATATCCTTTGAGTAGTAATCCTTTCACAGGGGTCTCCTAAGACCATAGGAAAACACAGATATTTGCATTACGGTTTATTTATGCAGATTTATTACAGCAGCAAGATTACAGTTATGAAGTAGCAACAAAAATAATTTTATGGTTGGGGGTCACCCCAACATGAGAGACTGTATTAAAGGATCACAGCGTTAGGAAGGTTGAGAACCACTGGTCTGATTGCTGCCTCCGGAAAGCAGGAGTCTGCAGGGGAGGCCACCATGTTGATTACTAGGATATGGAAGAGATAGTTTACATCCAATTAATCTTTCCTAAAGCTTGCATTTCCTCAAAACTGTAAGATCTTCCACGAAGAGAAGAAAACCGCATGGCTGCAGTCCAGGTGACGGCTGCACAGCAGGCTTCATCCCTCCCGAGGCTTTGGAGAACCTGTGCATTTTCAGTGCAGTCATAGGCCAAGCGGCAGTAGAGACAGGAGGCCCTAAAGAGGTGAAATCAATATGCCCTTGATTGGACACGTTTCCGCTACAGATTCTTTTGTAACATTAGAGATGTTTATTTCTAGAAAAGGACGTTCTGAAGCTGAAACTAAAAACAGAAGTTGTCTAGATTTGGTAGATGCTGTGAAGAATTGAGAAGAACAAGAAGACTCACCTGCTGACCTGTTGACTATGGTCCTCTGCCGCTGGTTGGAACTGGATGACACTCTCATTCTCTTATTTTAACGACATTCTTGCCCATGTCCCTATTTTCATTTATTAAGTTTTTTTTTAACCATTGCCTTAAAAATGATTTTGCTCATCCTACTGGATTATTCTTAGACCATGGCAGCTATCACTGCCCTCAAGGGGATTAAACCAGCATGATTCCCACAGCATAGATGGATGCTACCCTCGATAGATTTTTCCAAGAAATAAAAAAGAGCTAAATATCTGTGTTCACAATTGTATCTTCCAGAGTGTTGGATTACCCTCCAACGGCCTCAAAACACATCCGCTATAAGGAAGAGGACACAAAGCTTCATGTTAAACCCAGGCTGGTGCTTTCATTTTCTGGCTTCTAGTAAGATGGAGCTTTAGATGGCACATTAAAGTAATGGCGGAGCACAACCAAGTCATTGATCAGGACTTCTGAGTAGAATTTTTCTCCCTGCATTTTCTCACCACATTGTCTAAGAAAGTTCTTTTAATGGCTTATTCTAATGTGTTTGTAAAAATTCCTATGAATAAAGTCAATTTTCACCTTCAGTTTTTCCCTCAAATCACAAACCTGTCTTCTGATGGCCTGTATTGCCCACATACAGCTTTAATCATTGGGTATTCAAGGAATTGGTTATTATTAAAAGAATCTCATGATAATTACAGCATATGGATTAGAGGAGGCTTGCTCGTCCTCCACATTATTGGCAGATTCTGTGCTATGAGGGCTTGTCCCATGATCTGCAATGTTTATCCACTCCTGACTTCTGCTCCACTAGCTGTAGACACTGCTGCCCAGCCATGGCAACCCCAAATGTTTCCAGACATTGCTAAACATTCCCTGAGGACCTAAGTCACCTTTCCCCGCCTTCCTGGGTCTGGGAGCCTCGAAATTTGACAGTAGTGAATAATGTCACATGAATGGGGAGAAATGGAGGCCCTTCTGTGCATTAGTAAGGCCATGGCTAAGACAAAGCTTCAAATTATACTAATAATTTATCAGAAACCCTGGTTTTATTGTGAATCAGCTTCATGTCTATAAAAAATGAAGTCATATATATATATATATATATATATATATATGTTTGGAGCTGGACAGTGGTGGAGCACACCTTTAAACTCATCACTGGGAGGCAGATCTCTGTGAGTTCAAGGCCATCCTGGTCTACAGAGCGAGTTCCAGGATAGCCAAGGCAACACAGAGAAACCCTGTCTTGAGAAAAACAAAACAAAGAAAGAAAGGGAAGAAAGAAAGAAAGAAAGAAAGAAGGAAGAAAAAAGAAAGAAAGAAAGAAAGAAAGAAAGAAAGGAAAGAGGGAAGGACAGAAGGAAGGAAGGAAGGAGGGAGGGAAAGGAGGGAGGGAGGGAGAGAAAGAGAGAGGGAAAGAGAAAGAAAGAAAGAAAGAAAGAAAGAAAGAAAGAAAAGGAAGGGAGGAAGGAAGGAAAGAAGGAAGGAAGGAAAGAGGGGAGGATGGAAGGAAGTTAAGCTTAAGGATTTTGTCTGTTCTTTAACATTTTTCAAACTAATCAGTTATCAAAATTCCAATGCAATTAGGATGTGCAATCCCATCAAGAGACCCCTAATAAACAACTTTCAAATTTTGTCTGTCTGCCAGGTCTCGTATGTTTTCCTCACAGTGGCTTGGCTTGTTTAGATGACTGTATTTGGAAAAACATGGATTAGGGGATGTCTTGATCCTTTATATTTCATCTTAAGACCATATGAAACTCAGGTATCTTTGGCAAATCCCACCTACTGAATAATTTCCCCAAGTTTTAGGTTAACTTTAATTAAGGAATCTGTGCCCTTGTTAGAGGAACAACAAGGCACCTGCTGATCAGTTTCCCATTGTCACAAGGACAAAGCTTGAGAAGTTTGGAGACAGAGTTGCATCTTGTATAAGCTGATCCCGTCCTAGAACAGTGGGCTTTGAATAAGTAATTATTCAAATAGGTCTCTACTTTGTTTTCACATCTTTTCCTGTCTTCCTCACTTTATCTTCTTCCTCCAACCATTCCCCATCTCCAGACAACATCCTGGGCCCTGCCTGAAGTTTGAATCAGAGTAAAAGTATGTGTCATTACACTTCTTCAATTATCACACTTGTGAAGTGGTGCCAGATACTTTATGAAAATTTCCCCATTTTTTTCTCTTACATACCGCTTGTCTTTTTTTTTCTCCCTACCCCAAGTAAAGTAAGTCTTGCATCAGTGAACCAGGAATTTCTGGTTTATTACTAAGACACAGTAGTTTGTTTACAATTGGTGCCAGGTTGATATTTTATCTGTTTCAAACAGGACCTCCCCTGCCCCAGAAATGTCATACACAAGAATGTTCGAAGCACCCTTTCTGTGGGAATGCCTGGCTCTTAGAAACAGCAGGGAAATGAGAGTGAGCTTCATCAGTCTGTATTCACTGTTGATGGTGGTAGGACAGGTCATTATATTCTCATCCAGAACAATGCAAGGCGATTAATTTTAGCATTATTTTATCCTGTTTTCCATAAGTAAAGGATGTTCCTGTTTAGCTTTCTAAGTGTCTCATTGATTTCTGGAGCACTGTATATACTAAAAAGACATAGCTATAGGACTTTAATGGTTTATCTTTCCGGAACATGAAATAGGAACTCATTAAGCTTTAGTGGGCACTAAATTCAAGTTACACTTTTAAGAAGCGCAATTTCCTCTGTATGCAGGAGGGATCCTGGCTTTTGCTGCACTGTGGAGTTGCCTTTTCCCAGCCTTAACAATGGATCATGAAGCTGTTTTCTTGATTTGAGAGTAAACACTTTGATCACATTTATCTACCAATTTTGTATGTGCATGTCACGGCCCATATCTGGAGGTCAGAGGACAACCTGAGGAGCTCTATTCTCATTCTCCACAACGTAGGTTCCAGAAACAGAAATCTGATTGCTATGTTAGGCAAAAAGTGCCTTAAATCACAGAACTATCCACCGGTGCTTGATTTGAGATTTTATTTTAGACCAAAAATATTATTATATCTAAGATTTAAGCCTTTGTGTTGTATAATAATAATGCTTTTCTTTCTCTGTGTGCACTCATGCGCATGAATACATGTGGGGTACTTGTGTGTGTGCAGGTGCACTTGACCCTGTGTGAACATACGGAGGCCAGAGGTTGGAGCCTGGTACTGTCCTCTATTCCTGTTCACCTTGCTCTTTGGAGAGCAAGTCTTTCAGTGAACCTGGAACTCAGCATCTTGGCTAGAGAGGCTGGCCAGTGAGCTCTCAGGATGCATCTGCCTTTGCCTCCCTAGACCTGTTCTTCTGATGCATGTCATGAGATAGGATGCTGCTCAGCTTTCGTATAGGTGCTGGAATGGGAACTGAAGTGCACCCGCTTGCTCAGCAAGCGGTTTTCCTCTATGTAGGTTACGCGCCCCCCTTGCAGCGATCAAATATGCCAGAAAACCAACTTAAGGAAGAGTTTATTTTGGCTCAGAGTTAGAGGGTACAGTCTACAGCGCTGGAGAAGGCCTGGTGGAGAGGAACTGGAGGTAACTGCTCACACTGGAGAGCGATGGCCATGCTGCTTAGCTCGCTTCCTTCATTTTATTCCGTCTGGGACAGGAACCCACGGAATGGTGCCGCCCACAGTTAAGAAGGATTTGCCTACTGCAATTACCCTAATCTCAATAATCTCTCTGGGGCTTGCCGGAAGCTCACTTCACTCATTAATACCTTACACACATGTCCAGAGGTGTGTCTCCCAGATGATTCTGAATTCTGTCAAGCTGACAGTCACGGCCACCACGCCATCGCTCCATCTCCCCAGCCCCCTTTCTCTCAGATTTACAAATATTTTCAGCTTTCCTGTAGAATTAATACAAATTTGTAAAAATGGCATGTGTAGTTTACATTAGCCAAGACAGGATAGGTCAGCCCCACTCCACACGATCTCCCCACCCCTCAAAGTTCAAAAGATGAAAAAGAGAAAAGATGGCAAGGAAAGCTTCTCTTAAGTTGTAACCTTGTCGCATATTTTCAGTAGAGAAATAGGACACAAGTACAGAGAGCTCCACCTGGCTCTCATAAAGAACTGTGTGAGTGTCCATTAGGCTTCTTCAGTGCATGAAAGAATCATTGTGAGCAAAGAACAAAGGGAATCCAATTCTGCAGAACAAATGGAAGGCTGAGATGCAGCCAAGGGGCTGGGCAGGAAAAATTTTAGATTAGATTTTCCTATCAATAAATATCTGGGAATAATTTTGGCTCCAGAATTTATTTTTTTCTAAAATATGTTTGTCTATTTCCATTCCTTAGTGGCATAAAACTGTAAGGCAGATTTTTTTATAACACATAAAGGCATAAAAATAGGAAATATGGGTGTCTGCATTTATTCCTTGTGTGCCTCAAAAGCATAGTTAACCCTCAAACTGTCTTCCAAATACTTGTTAAGTCTTTAATCTCTCATTTAAAATAGCTCCAGGACTGGAAAGAAATGGAGATAAAAATGAGGTTATTTTATTACAATATATCACCCAACAGGACTATTCAAGTACTTATATGTGAGGATAAGGTAATGTTTCTCTAGTTAATCAATTAGTAATTGTATAGACATTGTATAGCAAAGTAATTTTAGTAGATATTTGTATTTTCTTTTTGTTAAGAAGACAATGATGGGGGAGAGGGGGAATAAATTCCTGGAGAATTAAGAACATGCAAACATCAGGAGAAACACCAAAGCTCTCATTGGAATATCATTTGTTTCTATAAAAATTTTATGTATATTGTCATTTCACTTTCTCGGAGTGATATAATTGTTTCTAAACAGAGTCGTTTCTCCCTACAGTGCATGAACATGATATTCTGACAACTCTCTGTCCGCATTGGTTCAGGTAATTAGTTCAGTAAAAAAGCATGTCCTTTCCCCTTTAAAAACCATTGTCCTTGGAAGCTCTTGGATAAACAGGACGCTGGAAATAAACCTGGGTAGTAAAACAACTGTGGTCCTGAGAAACTGCATACTGCTTTATTTGGAAGCCGTAGAATTTGCAGAATGTTGCTGTAAAGGGCAAGCTACTCAAGGGCCGAAGCTCTGAAGACTTTTATTATGAAAGCAAAAGTATTTTCTGAAGGAGGGGAGCACAATTAGCTAAATGTTTGGGACAAAAATAGAGTTATTATTTTACCATTTTGGAAAAGCTTTGCCTATTTCTCTGCATTGTAATTGTTTTGTTTTATAAGACAGGGTCCCTCTCTGTAGCTCTGGCTGTACTGAAACTCACTATGTAGACTAGGCTGACATCAAACTCACAGAGACCCACAGGCCTCTTCTTGCTGAGTGCTGGGACTAAAAAGGTGAACACCACTACCTTGTTCAGCTCTGGTTTATTTTCTTGGTCTTTAATTACCAGCCAAGTAAAGTTTCACATGATAGGAATGTTTAATTTTGTTCTTCTTCCCTCCTTTGTCCTTCTTCAGAGTTTCTGTTTCTTCCTCAGATCTTGTTTTTCCCAATCATAGTCTGGCCCATGCACAACATTTCAGAGCTGGGAAGAACTTAGAAGCCTTAGACCAATGCCCTTGCTACCAGGTACCTTTAAAAACTCTGCTGGAATATCACAATAATGAGAAGCTAGTTTATAAAGGAAACCGAAAATAAAATTTTTATAAACTTCTTTGTTATTCTTTTGTGCCAGCAACTAGTTATGTAAAGACCTAACTCTGGATGTATGCATGTATCTCTGTATGTATGTATGTATGTATGTATGTATGTATGTATGTATGTATCTATCTATCTATCTATCTATCTATCTATCTATCTATCTATCATCTATTTATTTTAATTCTGCCTTTGCTATTCTAGGAAAATAAGTATTAAAGCCCAACTGCTATTTTGTAAAGGTTACTTCTTAAACACTAGGTTTCTCCTCTCTAAACATTTCTGTACCTAAGCTACCCCATTTATCTCAGTTGTTCTTCATGTGTGATGGTTTTCAATCTTATGATATCCTTTTTTTTGTAGTTTATTACAATATGTCAGAAGTCACACTCAAAGTAAAAACACTTGGTCTGGCGGTCTGAGCAGCAGGGCTTAGCATTATAATATTACATCACTTTCTTTCTATTACTCTACAGACTGATTTTTGGGTTGCTGTATTATAGTTCTGATTCAAATAAATCTCACTGGAAACTGAACTTTCTGTTTTCTGTTTCTTTGGTTAGGTCAATACGCAAAGGCAATAATAAGATAAAGGTAATACCTGTATCTTAAGAAGTCAATTAAGGCATTTCTATTAAATTTCATCACTTTCTGAGTTATTGTCTTTCTTGGGATGCTATTTCTTATGTGTGTCTCGCCCATCAGTCTGTTTTACACATTTACTCCTAGTCTCGGATGGAAAGTTGAGCGCATGACAGTTGAGAAGAGTTACGCAGCATTCTGATTGAATTGGTAAATATACCTCCTATATGCTGATGACTTCTAAATGTATAGTTCTTCCTGTGCTTCTGGACTTCAAGGATATACCCGTGATAACCTTGATATTTCAAATCTCATGTGCCTCGAAAACTAGCTTTTAGTTTTTAGCCCCAAATCAACTGTCTTGCTGTTCTGATCACACAGTTGGTTAAAATCCAAATGCAGGCATCAGTTTTAATGTCTACAAGGTGTTCGTTGCTCCCTGACCAGCAGGTTTGTGAGTTCTAGCTCTCAAATTAATGCTTCTACCTTCTTCCATTGTGCTTCCCCTCCCTGGTCTCAGTTCAGGTCACTGCATCAGCCTCCACAGAGCACATCTTTGTTCTCACAAATTGCTTCCCCCACTCAGTATCCAGTGACCCTTGTAACAACACACAATTGAAAACATATTTTATTAGATATATTGCATATGCTTACAAAGGTGACAAGATCATAAATATACAGCTCAATGAATTATCACAGAGAAAATTTATTCTATTCCCTCTATTCAAATAAAGACTGAATGTTACCAATACTAAACTTTCACATAATGCACTATATTTTTCTGTTTAAAATTTTATATACACAAACAGTTCACTCAGCCTGCTTTTCTATTTTGTTTAATTCATTTCAGCAGCTATGACTGTGAAACTCATCTGCATTGTAGATCAGAGGGGTTCTTTTATTTTCATTTTTATACCATTTCATTGTTATGTAACTTGTCATTGTATGAACAAACAGCAATTGATTTCTCCATTTTAAAGCTGATGAAATCTGGTTTCCAGTTTGGGGTGACAGGATAATGGTCAGTTCTAAATATGTTCTTTGCTGATGATCTATAGAGGTACAAAGTTAAGAGAAGATGTCTATTAAGGGACAAATACATGTTCAATACTTATAGCAACTTACACATTCTCTGTCAGGAAACTGCACACAAAATTTTGAGTTTTAAAACTCCATGATTCTGAAGTTTTGAAAATACTAGATACTTGAGCAAGCACACAGATGTTAAGGTTGACTATGTCTAGAGTAAAAAGAGATATCCCTGTTATTCTATTGAACTCACGAGGTAGATGAAAAGCAGGATCCAGTACTGACTTGAGACAGATATTCATGCCGAGGGATGGACTGCTCACTGGCAAACACTCATAGCAAAATTTAAGAGCCAAAAGAATCAACCTTACTTAAATATCCTTCTGGGAAATGGAAAATGCATTCTTGTTCTACTCCTTTCATTGGAAGAGACAATATGATTGTCAGAAGAGCCATATTGCTTTACAAAAAGAGCTTTTAATTTAGCTGCAGAGCCAGTAGATTTGGTTTTGGAGTTATGACATTCTCTCTCATAATTTCTCACTTATGACTCTATTTCTCTTGCCTTTTCTGTCTCTTCATTTTAATTGTTCCCCTTTTTGGCTGCCATCTGGAGACATGGGTATTCCTTTTAGCTTAACCACACAAAACTTGAAAATAAAAATCTATACTACATCTAGATATCTATAGTTTTGATGCACTGAAGTAGTGGTGGTGGTGGAGGAGGAGCCTGGGCTGAGTGGTTCTGGTTAACTTTCATGGTGTAAATCTAGAGTTGGTCTGTCTTCTGATTCAAATGGAAACATTTTGAAAGTGAAAAGTGAGATTTGGTAACTGCATCAGATAAACGACCCAGGTAAAGATTGTCCTAGGAAGCTGGCACTATTGCTGCCCCAGTGTGGTACATGTCTACATCCTCTTCTTCCACGCGTGGGGGATGGATGGTGTTTCCTCTAACATGTATAACTTGAGTGGGTGGGGTCTTTCATGAGAGCAAGGAAAGGAGAAATCCTCTCCTATTTATGATACAGAAGAAATACCATGAAGTTAGACTTGAAATATTTTGTCTGTTAGTCAACTGCTTCTATCTTTGCATTTTCATGGCGAAGGGGCATAAAATTAAATGAAACACCATAGGCCCAGAAATCCACATCTAACTCACTAAATTCCTAACATTATATGTATCATTGATGTTTTTCTCTGAGGACGTTTACATTTGATTTTACGAACAATTTAGTGGATCAGGTAATTCCTGCTGTGCTCTGAAGCATTCGTAGGTTTGACAAATTTCTATGATTATTAATGTTAGGTCCAGATATAAGCCACTCCCTAGGCTCATGGCCAGCCAGTAAGGCGTCGCCTGCACGTGAAAGGAAACTTGTCCTAAAGTATTTAAGGCATGTTTCCTTCTGTGATGTGCTACATTTTAGTTTTGACACCAGCAAGGTGTTGATTATGGATCAGTAAACAGTTCATGACTAAAACTTCCCAGCCCTTCATTCCCTGTATGTAGAATGGTCATTCTCAAACACAGTCCTGCAATATGTTTCCTTGACTGCCGGAATTATCTCAGATAGTCTTGTTTCAATTCTCTCTAGGGAGAATATGATGCTATGTAAGTTATGGCAGTCTATCCAAAATAGAATGAATTTCAAACTGAGATTAAAATGCATTTCAAGGAAAATACTGAAACTGTGTAACCATTAACCGCCTAGGATTATTGTTTAGTGAATTTTTTTGATTGATGGTATAAGAAAAGTAGAATTAATAAGAGAAAGAGAGTTGGAGTTTAATAGGTCATTGTTATTCTGCACATACAAGGCAAGTGGTTAGTAGATAGCATAGTTTAAATGTGTTGTAGTTAGAGATTCTATTGCTGGGATGAAACACTATGACCAAAGTAGCTTGGGGAGGAAAGAGTCTCTTATTACATTCCCAACAACGGAAAATGAAGGGAAGCCGGTAGATAATATTCTAACTCAGTGGGAGTGGTCCATGCCTTTCTGAGAGGAGTGGTTGACCTGGAGTACTGGCCAGGGGACCAGCCGCCACATGGCTTCAGCTTCTTTTGAGTGCTTCTGAACTGCTTCAGAAGAGTAAGGGCTGAAAGAGTGAAGAGAATATATACACCTTGCAAAGTTCAAAAGATTGTGCTAAATAAAGCTTGGGGTCTACTCAGAAAATCATAGATATTTAGTTTCCTTAAAAAACAATTTATTGAGCTAAAACTCCACATACAAGATAATTT
This sequence comes from Neodon shergylaensis, assembly GCA_025134845.1. Taxonomy (NCBI): domain Eukaryota; kingdom Metazoa; phylum Chordata; class Mammalia; order Rodentia; family Cricetidae; genus Neodon; species Neodon shergylaensis. The sequence goes on along the minus strand of JABTXL010008822.1, from coordinate 13,324,662 downwards.
GTTATCAGGTAACACGATTTAACTGTTTTCAGGATTCTCACAAAGCTATGTAGCCATTATCATGATCGAGTTTTTGATCCAATCGTTTGATCATGTGGCTTCTTTGCTTAGTTGTGCACAATGCCTGTCTGATAAAAGATTTTGGCGACCTTCTGAGGAGACCCTATACCTATTAGCTATTGTCTCTTGACCCATGCAAAGCCACCATTCCTGAGCAACTGATAAATTGTTCTCTGCCTCCATAATTTGCTTACTTAGGCATTTAATATAACAACATCATGTAATTCATCATCTCTTATGCCTGGCACCTTTCACTTAGCACAGTTTCCCAGACTTTTCTTGTTGCATCATAAAACCAGCACTGCTCCCCGTTTTCCTACATAATTGTGCCTCTTAGTCATGTTGTATACTCATTGGTTAATGGAAATTTGATTTTTTTTGCATTTTGATTATAATTAATGCTGCTGTGAGCCAGTGTAAGCAAGTTTCTGTATAAATGTACTTTCGCCGTGCTTGGACCTGTGTCTAGGTTTGGAGACGCTGGGTCCTACAGGGACTCTATGCTTAGCCGCTGTAGAAGCTGCTAGAAAATTCTGCAATTTGATGACATCCTTTTTCATTTTTCAGTTTTCACTCCTTAGTGTCTGAGAACTCCTGCCTTTATACATATTTATTAACAGGTACTTTTATCTGTCTCTCTTTTTTGTACGCACACTAGTGCATGTGAAATGGTATTAACATGTTCCTGATGGATGATTATAAATTTCTTTATTTTAGATCCAAGATGTTTGCCTATATAGGCCATTTGGATTTTTAAATGAAAAGTTAAAGGGTTTTATCTAAAACATTTCATTCCTGGTGTAATTCTCAGCTCATTTCACATAACTAATATCTTCTAATATGTCCTTCTGTTAGATTCATAGTGTGGCAATTGAGTTATAGTACACAGCCTTTCTAATAGTATCTGCCTTGTAGCTAATGTACCTTTGCTTCACAAAAGGCTGTAACTTACCCAGGTCATTTGTGGCTCCTATCTTTAGACCCTTGTCAGTGGTATGTGCCTGTAATTCCAGCAGAAGCCTCATTAGGAATTCAAAGCTAGCCTGGGTTACACAGTGACTTCAGAATGAGATCCTGTCTTAAACAACTGTGACAATAAAACCATGTCTGAAGAACCTGTATCTGAAATTATGTGGAGTAATTATTTCGAGAGGTATAAAGAGCCAAACAATCTTTTTGCCAATTAAAAAGCTTGTCATATATTTATAAAATTCGTGGTTATGGCGCCAAGTTGGTGAGATGTTTATATCACACTGGCTACATTTAAGAGTATTGTTAGTATTTATAATATTCTGGAAATTACATTTCATGAAGCCATCTAGACTGTGGTGAAGAAGGCGTTTTATGCCAACTTAGAAGTTTACAAAGGGACATAATGCTTCCTCCCAAACTTTTTCAGAGGCTGATAAAAAAGGAAGAAGGATATTGCTGTAGACTTTTCCCCAACCTCTCCAGTTTCATTTGATATAGCTTACTTTCCTTTTTGGTGTTATTTTCAATACTAATTTGGGAGCTGATTGTATCAAAAATCTTGGCGGTGTCTTGAGTGCAGCGGAAGATGCAGCTATTGGGTCTCTGAGCACGTACTTCCTACCCTTCTGCTTTTTCATCCATTCCATGCTCTCTTCCTCACAGATGATCCCGGAGCCTTGGATGGGGACCTTGAGAGACACTGCCTATTTAGGGCTACAGAATCGCAACTTATCCCCACCACTTTCACTGAGCTACCTTCGCAGTTCCAGTCATGTGCTTTTGATTATTACAAGTTTATATGTACCTCAAAGGCTAGCAGGTAGGCTGTTTTCCAGTCTGAAATTGAGTTCCCTTTGTTCTGCAATCAAAGCATGTCATATTCTTTCAGCAATATGGTCTTATTAATGGCTAGGAAACATAATCAACCTAGAAGCCAATCAATTGATGAAGAGGTAAGGAAGATGTGGTACGTATATGCAATGAAATTCTATGCAGCTGCTAAAATAAAACCTGAAATACAAGTGAATGGATGAAACGGGGGGGGGATATTCCAAGTGAGGTAACCAAGGCTCAGAAATACAAATACTGCACATTGGTTCTTTTGTGTGGATCCCAGCTTTGAATCTTTCCTTTTTTGTGTGCTTAACCTGGAGTGTGAGTGGAAGCCAGTAACCTAGAATGAGACCAATATAGGGTGAGGGAAGCATTATGAGAAAGCAACAATACAACATACATTAAATGAATGCGGAGAAGAGCAATAGTCAGGATGGAAATATGGAAGCAGGGAAAGTGGGTTAAAGGAAAGGAGAGGGTGGGGAATAGTAACGAAACTGAAGCATGTATGAAAAAGCCGAACAGAAACCTGTCTTTCAACCCAAGTAAAAATCCTGACAATAGAAGACAGTAGGAAACATGTGATAGGAGAGAAAAGGGGGCTAATGCTGGGGGCCGAAAGTTTTAGTGGGAATGGGAACAGATAGATGAGGGGAGGAGGGGCTTAGCCAAAACTAAGGATCTGTGAAAAAGCCTAATGGAAATCTGCTCCTTTTTAGGCCAATTACAAAATATAGTAAATGAATGAGTCAATGACTGAATGAAATTTGAGTGGAGGTATTCTACCTGGATAAAAAAAAATGATGCTTCCAGAAGACATGGATTATTAAACAAAAATCCCAGTGCTAGACATGGGTACCTCCCTACATGATATTAGAGAGATCCTAGAGGTCTCAATAACAACATGAGATTTTCATCTCTTAATTCTTTTTTTTTTTGGCTCATATATTTTTAAAGCACCTTCAATTCTACTTATTACTTACTGTTAAAAGAAAATCCTAGTTCTGCCTCAACTGTAGGTTTTTTAAGCATTGTGAGTGTTGCAGTTGGTAAGCATACTGCAATGCTTGCTTTGGCAGCCAAGAGGCAAGGCTTCAGCTGCGGAAACGGTTTTCATCTGTCCAAGCCAAATATGGTCAGCTTTTAACTCTTGCAATGTCCCTCCATATACAGGCTTCTGTTTACAGCTTGACTGGATTTATCACTTCCATACGTCTCTCCACAGGGGACAAAGTAGAATTTTCTTTGCTCCTTATACTTTCTTGTGTCTTAGCTTCCTCATCTGGAATCCAGGCTCATGATTAATTTGGCAAATAGGAAGGCATTCTCAGTAGATAGAGGAGACAGGGACTTTGTGTCCTGGAAGGAAATGGATAACAAGTGTAAGGAGGGGTTGCTGTCTAGGGGAACCAAGAACAGCGAGAACATTACTAGCCACTGCTTTAGAACCTCGGGGAAAGGCAGGGGATGGAACCCACAGCTGCCTGAAACGATAGAACAAAAGCAGTGTTGGCCTCTGGGTGAATCAAGCCGAGATCCACCTGTCTTCCTCCTTCTGATCTTCTACAGATGTCTCTAGTTAGCTGAATCCAGGCAGTGCCTAAAGAACACGGCCATCCTAAATGAATCCCTAAGGTTATTTTCTGAGGCGTGAGGTGAGGAGGACAGAAGACAGCTAGGGAGTAGGTGGAGGATGGCCAGATCAGTGAGGGCAACAATATACTAGAATGGTAAGAGGCGGTGAGTGTAGGAGAAAGTTGGTTTATGGCTGTGTCTCAGAGTTCTAAAGGGACTGAGACCTGTGATGGAGTCAATATTGGGCTTCTACAAGTCAATGATGTTAGACAGTGCGGTCCTAGGAAGGCAATTGAGTTGGGATGAAATACTGAGAATAAAGACCCTCAATGAGGACTTTAAAAAACACGTAAGAGACATTGCCCTGTGACAATGCAGTGAGGAGGTGACAAAGGCTAACAAATGGAATTGGTGTTCTTTGAGTATGTGTTGGGGATTTTAATGGCAACGTACCTCATATGGGAAAATTGGTAATGTCACAACCCTTCAGCCACAAAGAGTTCTGAGTTCATACTGTGTTCAATGATGGCTCTAGTATTTGAATAGACTGGAGAGATAAGCTAGTTCCAGAACTGGTTGGAGGCGTGCCTTAAAGAGTCTTCCAGGAAACAGATACTGTCATGGTAGTAGACACCAGAACTACAAAGGTTTTTGGTGGCAGAACACTCACAAAGGGAGAAGGAGAGGGGACTTGCAGTAGAGAGAGTCATGGGACCACCATGTAATGGAGAAAAAGAGAGAAAGACAGAGGCCGACAGACAGACAGACAGAGTTTTGGCAGCATAGATGGAAGAAAGTTGGCCTGAGGTCCCCGCTATGCCCAGAACTGACTAACATAGCCCATGGAGAGGTAGCTCAACGGGGAACAGGTTGAAGGAAGCACAGAAGGGGGCTAGAACTTCCCTTCCTTGGGCTCTGTTTCAGGTGTGGGCGATGCCCAGCCAGCTTTTGGAAGGATGCACTTAGAAGCAGTTTAATTAATTGTACTGCTAATGGGATGATGTTGTAATGAGGAGTGGGCCACGTCCCGCCGCCGGGCTAGCTTAACCCCCAAAATAACCACATGGAAATTGTATTCATTTAAACACTGCCTGGCCCATTTTTATTAGTTCTAGCCTCTTATTGGCTAACTCTCACATCTTGATTCAACCCATTTCTAATAATCTGTATGTCACCACAAGACCGTGGCTTACCGGGAAAGATTCAGCATGTCTGACCTGCCAGCTTCATGGCAGGCAGCTCTCTCTGACTCTGCTTTCTTCCTCCTAGAATTCAGTTCTGTCTACCCCACCTATCTATGTTCTGACCTATCAGGCCAAGCAGTTTCTTTATTAATTAACCAATGAAAGCAACACATAGATAGAAGACCCTCCTACACCAGGATGGGACAAACAGGACCAATGAGCTGGTCCACAGAAGCCAGGGAACAGAACTATAAGGAGAAAGGGGTTCTGGGGTAGGAGTTAGAGAGAGGGAGATGTAAGGAACGGACAGTGACTGGAGGAGTCTCAGCATGTTCTGCCCGGGAAACTTATCAAACAATGAAATGTGGGGAAAATTTATGTCTTTGGGTATGTTTTTAATGTGACAAGGTATGCGTCACCCTTAAAAAGGATTCAGTGTGTTGTACTCAAGTCTAAAGAATGCAGTGTAATGCAACCTGGAGAGAGGGGATCAAACAGCAAACATAGATCCATGCTAGCAATAGAAAGAGTGTTAAGTCAAATCTCAGTAGGCGAATATCCTGAAGACTTAATGGGGCTATTTTTCATTACGTTTCCAGAACACTGGGCCATAATTTATATATTTTGTTGATATGAAAGTCTCTCTCTCTTTCTCTCTCTCTGTCTCTCTCTTACACACCACACACACACACACACACGGATTCTTGAAAATTAACTGCAAATGTAAATTTGATCACATACTTTTGTTTTAGTGTCTCTCTTCCTGGGTGGTGGGGAGTGGTCTCCCTGGTGTGTGTGTTTGTGTATGTGTGTGTGTGTCAGTTAGAAGATCATGAGGGATGTTTTCCTTGATCTTATTTTTGAGGCAGGGTTTCTCACTAAACTGGAGGTTGCCATTCTGCCTGGGCTGTCCAGACAGCTGTAAGGAGCTATCTGCCCTTGGCACCCCAGCACTGTCGTCATGAAAGCGCACCAAGCCCCACTTCTCTTGGGTGCTGGGGATCGAAATTCAGCTTCTTGTGCTTTTATGACAAGCATTGTGTACTGAGCCGTGTCTCTCGTCCAAATAGCCTACTTTGCTCTCTACACATTACAGGCTTTAGGATGTGATGGATGGCTGCACAGGGCAGGTCACGTAAATCGGCCGGGGAACAGAACACTTCCTGGTTACCTTCTTGCCCTCCCGGGTCTCCATAAACTTAGAATTCCTTGTTTGCAAACATTTTGATTCTTATCAGTTCTTTTTAGCATGAACAAACTAAGAGTTCTCACATGGAGAAGGAAATATATCATGAATTTTTACTTTATTAAAAAAGTGTTTCTTTTTCTTTTTTTTTTTTTTTTTTTGAGACAAACTTATGTTTATTTCTTAGGCAGCCCTGTCTGGTCTGAAACTCACTGTGTAACCCAGAATGGAGCTCCTCATGAGCTGCTGAGTTACAGTTGCACACCCTACATCAGGCTGGGTTTTTTTTTCTTAACCCCAATCAGTATTTTTGATAAACTCATTTACTTGGGGTAGGACTGCAGTTTTGTGGGGAACATGATTTCTGTTTCTAAACCATGAAGATTGGAAGAGATTTTCTCCTGAAGCTATCTGTTGTCATTGCGGCAGTATATGAATTAAAGTGGGAAGCATACTGAGGTCAGCACATCTGCTGAGTGAGGATAGCCTGCAAATTTGTGAATTATTCCCTGTCTACTGGAGGAAACATTTTTTTGAATCGGAACTATCACATGTTCTTTAAAACGTTATTTCCGTAATAGTTCTTTCACTGTTCCTCCTATGTTGGTGAGGGCTTGGTGTTTTGCCTCTGGTTCCTGGCATTATAGAACGTGTTGTCTCCTTCTTGGGAGCTTCTTTCCTCTGGCATAATGCTGACATGTTTTCCACTTTCTGCCTTCCGGATTGTGCATGCTGTAACCTGTTGTAAACATTTATATAAAAATGACACTTTATTAAGCCCTGACATCGTTCACTTAAGTGCTGCAAATGGTAATTTTCCTAGGATATTTTAAATTCCTTGGGATTTAAAAAATGTTAAAAGGATATAAAAGAAAAAAATTCTTTTCAAAGTTGGAAAACTTCAAGCCATTTGTAAATGGTTATTTTAGATGACTATGGCCAAAACTGTTAGTCGGATACCTGGCATGTGACATAGTTCCTATTTACTGCCTTCCATAGCATCAAAACTAACCATCCACAAATGTCTTCAGGTCCCCCAAATACTTGGGTCCTATATATGAAAACTTATATGACTACCACAAGAGCATATTTTTGACCAGTTTGTACTCTTTGAACTTATTCAAGTTGTAGTATTACTTTATAAAATATTAACGTGCAATCAGCTCATGAAAGTAATATTTCGATCTGGCATATATCTCAAGATGAAGAAGTTAACTTTTTGTGTGGTGGAGACTAGCAAGCTTTTCTTTTCTCAAATTCTCTGGCATGCTTTTTCATGGAGATAATCTTGTATTTTAACCTTGAATTTCTAACACATCTATTATATGTTATGAAACTATCCTGAAACGAGTCAAATGACAAAATGTTATTTACAATGCCCTTTTTTCTGCAAAGGATTGGTTTTAATAGTTTGAGGACTATGAAATGGAGTCTTTTTCTTCAGATAACTTTGGGGAAATATTAAGTGTAGGGTGTTCAGTTCAAGATTACAGTGATGAGGTTTTCCATGAAGGAAGCTGAGAGAGCAAAGTGGTGAAGAGAAATCAACCAGTTGAGCAATGGAGTGGCTGGAGACAAGTGAGCAGAGCAAGAAGACAGGGGATTGCGGAGGACAGGGGTAAAGTTGAGAAGACTAGTTCAGGACAAGTGGAGAGCTTGGGAAACATGTGACATTGGAACGAGTTTCTCCCTTCCCTGAAATGGTCACTAATATCTACATTGGAATCTAATGTTTTTGGACTCATCCAGTCCCAAAAAGAGTAGAGGAAGAAAAGCTTCTGTGTTCCACCAATCAATAGAAACTTCCAGTATTCCAAATTGTAATGAAAGTGTGTGTGGGAAGGTCTTTATTTATAATTATTTATAAGATCCCTACCAATGTGAAGTGATAACATGGATGCTGTGCTCTCTGCTTCCCTGGTTTGTTGATTGTCAGCTACTTCAGAAGACCTTGAAATGCTTGAGGTTAAATTTATGTAAATAGAGATTCTGTCAGATGCTTTCAAATTGCCAATTTGAAAACAGCTTTTTCATCATGGGGCAGAATAGTTTTAGTTAACTAGGGACTGTCTTACAATTTTAGAGGTTTAGTCCTTGTCATCACAGCAGAAAGCGTAGCTGCTTGCAAGCACACATGGTGCTGGAAAAGTACCTGAGAGTTCTACATCTGGATCTGCAGGCAGCAGGGAGAGAGACAGACAGACAGACTCAGGCCTGTGATTGGCTGTTTGAAACCCCAAAGCCCACCCCAGTGACACATTTCCTCTAACAAGGCCACACCTCTGAATGCTCTCAAATAGTGCCACTCCTTGGTGACCAAGTATTCCAATCTATGAGCCTATAGGAATCATTCACATTCAAACCACCAGTGTCCTTTCTAACAAAATACTTTTTCTGTTTTTCAGTTTCTATGTGTTTGTACATGTGTGTGGGGAGTCATGTGTGTTGGTATGCATAGATATTTATATGTGTATGTGGAGGCCTGTGGTTGGTGTTTGGAAGCATCCTCAAAAACTCATATATTTACATTCATTGAGGCAAGGTCTTTCAACCAAACCAGAGCTCACTATTACCAGTCTTGTTAGCCAGCTTGCTCAGGATATCCCCTGACTCAGCCTCCTGGAGGCTGGAATTACAATTCTGGCCATGCTCACCAGCATTTTTCCAGATCCTGGAAACGCTAATTCTGGTCCCCATACATTTTAATCATTGAACCAATCTCCCCAGCCCCTGACAACATTGTCTATTAAACCAAAGTGTTAAATATTTTCTCCTGTGAGTTTATAGGTTTGGCATTTGCCTTTAAGCCTAAACCCATTTCAAGAGATTTGTTTATTACATGAGAGAATAATGAAGATGCATAGCTTTCCATGAACTTCAGCAATTGTTTTGGCATCATTTGCTGAAAATATTTTTTTCTCACTACAGCTTTATCAAAATATAACTACTCGTATATGTGTGAATCCCTTTCTAGACATTCCTTTCTATACTCAATCTATAAAATTACTCATATTTCAGTGTCTCAGTTTAGATTTGGGCTCTTGACTTTTTTATATAAACTCTTCAACTTTATCTTCTTTCAAAATTCTTTTTTTCTATTCTCCATCATTCAGTCATATCTATGCATAGATATATTTATTTTAAAATATATATTATTTTAATTATGCATAACTATGTGTCTCCTAGGTGGGTATGTGCATGTGAGTGTAGTGCCCTTTGGACCCATAGAAGGCATTGGATAACCGGAAGAGGAGTTATAGGCAATTGAAAGGCAGTTGACATGGGTACTAAGCACTGAGCTTACCGCTGCAAGAACATCACATGTTCTCTTTCTTTGAGTGATCCCTTAGCCCTTACATTAGGTCTTGTGTAGAAATATAAAATGTAACCATGTGTGCAGGCATGTAAATCACCTTGTTTCTTTCTGTTTAAGTCCCACAGAGTTCTAGATGGCTATTGCTGAATCTGCAGACTGCTTTATGGCAAACATGTATCTACTAATATGGCGTCTTCACAGTGGTTCCTTCTTATATTTAGGTCATTAATGTTTTCATCAGCAATTGCAGGTCCAAAGGTTCAGCATTTCTGTTATTATATTTTGTTATTATATTTATTCTTCTTTTATTTTTGATGTTCTTGTGCACATTAATTTAAAATTTTTAAATTTCCCAGGATATAGACTCATATTCACTTTTGTTAACTGACCTTAAGTTGGAACATTTTGATAAATTCACTCTCTACTTCTACTTTTACTTGCTACTTTGTTGAAACCTTAGGATATTCTATGTAAAGAACAGGACTACTTCTTTCTACAATTTATGTGCCTTTTACTTGTTTTTCTTCCTTTGTATTACCTCCAGTGTTAGTTTTTTAGCAGTGCTAAGAGTGGATGGCTTTGTCTTCTTTTCTTTAATGTCAGGAAAAGTGCTGAATATTTCATAATTAACTAGACTCTGTGGTGGTTTGAATGAGAATGGCCCCGATAGGTTCATAGATTTGAACGCTTGGTTCCCAGTTGATGGAACTGTTTGGGAAGGATTAAGATGTGTGATCCTTGTTGAAAGAAGTGTGTCACTGGAGGTGGCCTTTAGGGTTTCAAAGCCCATGCCAGATCCAGTGTTGCTCTCTCTCTGACCCAAAACTAGCCACCTCTTTTTAAGTTGTTCACTTTTATCTTTTATTTTTGTAAAGAAACAAAGACAGACAAGCAAGCAAACATGTAACTCTGCTGTGTCTTTCTTACTCTTCCTCCCTAGTGTGTCTATACATTATAGATCACTTCAAACACTTTTAAAACCTAAATCAAGAAGAATGTTGCTATCAAATCTGTCACAGGCACCCCTGTTCTGTAGCAGCACCCCCATTCTGCAGCAGCACCCCTGGAGCAGCAGTGGCATGGAACCCCCTGTTCTGCAGAGGCACCCCCATTCTGCAGCAGCACTCTCATTCTGCAGCACTACCATGGTTCTCCAGTGACACCCCTGGTTCTGTGGCAGCACCTTTATTCTGCAGCAGCACCCCCATTCTACAACAGTACCTCCATTCTGCAGCGGCATCACCTTTCTGCAGCGGCACCCCTGTTCTGCAACCTCTGCTGCTGCCCTCAGACCTCTGCTCAGTTTCTCTCTTGGATGGCTGAGTGAAATGCCATGTATTTCAACATGTACTTCCTCTTTCCCTTGAATTCTTTAGAAGTTGTCCTCTAGTAAAGGAATGCCTGAGAGCAAGATATGCCAGACACATTGGCAAACATATTTGTATCTTTCTTCAATGTCAGAATTCATTAAATGATGATAAATCTACACAATACATCAATCGTGTTGTCTTTAAATTACCAACTACTACTGATAAGAGACAAGACCACTGACAATGACAGATTGTTTTGTTTCCACTAATTATTAGTAGTATTAATTTTCAGATGATATATTACCCTTTATAAAATAGCATGAACCGATGTTATTAGTAGCCATGAAAGGATTAGGGGCTTCAGAATTCAGAAGGCCTGTCCTGAAGACAAAGGTTCAGTCAGTGAACTGGATAGAGCCACTGTCAGTGGACCCTGTGTTGATCTGGTGCCAAAGGCAGGCAGTGGAAGTGGACTGTGTCAAGAAGAGGGATGAACTGAGCTGATAGCCTATGAAAGGAAGTGGAGGTTTGTCATTGCCACGGTAGACTTTCCAATAGCAGGCATTTGGGACTTACTCTACGCTAGTGTTACATGGCCATCCTTTTGCATGGTCCAAATGAGGAGGTCACATCGCTAAATGCGCTGGTGCATTTGATGAGTTCAAAAGTTTAGTTTGTTTGGAATGGTTTTGATCCACCCATCCATCCATTAGTGCTTAATTTAATTTGATGTTTGAAGGTAACAATATTTTCCTTGCTTTAAACATTATTTACTAGTGTGCGATCGATAGTTTGCCTCAGACAGGTGGTGGCTGTTTACTTTCATCCACAAGCTGCTGTGTTATTCAGCCAACATTTGTGCCCACAGTGGAGAAAGCTGCTGTTTGGAAAGTGGAATTGCTCAGAGCAAGGCACAGCCTGAGTGCTATCATTCTGTGCAGTATGGAATAAATCAGAGCAGGGCCAAAGTCCAATTTTCACATGCCCCAGATGGATCTGCATTGAAAGCAAACTCAACAGAAGTCAGAAATGATCATAGCTTCTGTGGGGGACCACTGCTCATCATCCTTTGATTGTGTAGCACAATGGTTTTTCCACAACCGCACACAGAACAAAGCACCATCCGTTTCTCACCGTAGTATGCTCCGGTCATTACAGACTCACTTCGAACGAGTCCATGATAAGCAATGACATTCCATTGGCTCTGGAGCTGTTTTGATTCCCATGAGGCAAGGGCCACCCACCCTAGTTGAAGACATGTCTTGTTCACCTCTGTGCAAAAGTTAGGCTGTACTTGGTGAGACCACAAAGATGGAATTTCAACAATTGCTTGTGCTCAAATGTCTCCTCATTACTAATTCCTTACCCTGTCTCCAAAGGCAGAAGTAATCCATCTTCCACTGTGCTCTGAAAGCTCCCTTAACCTTGTAGTTCTTTGCTTAGCCATTGATATGTTCCCCTTGTATCTGTTTCCACAAAATGTTGACATTTCAAAGACAAGAACATTTTTGTGTTTACTTATAATCTCTCACGCAGAGTCTGGCTCAAAGACAGAATTTAATAAATGGCAACCAACTTTATGCCAATACTAAGGTCTGCTGGTGAACTAGAGGGTCTACAAGTCAGGACATAATGGAATGCCAGCTTGGGAACTCTTAAGGGCACCGAGGGCCTCCCTGTTCCCCAAGACCAGAATCTCATGATCAACCTATATGATTATTAGAAATGTAAATATGTAAATATAACCCAGAACTCACTGCTGTGTATTATTTAGACTTTGACATTTACTTACAGGTAAGCAATTTTTATTAAGATTTTACTGGATGATGCTGTGTCTTACTAACACAACCAGTCTATCTTGTGCTTTATCTGTCACCTTAGACACCAGATACCCAGTTTGGGAATGTTATTTCTTTTATAACATTTGCTATTATTGTCTTAATTATAATGAGAGAAAATATGCTGATTGTGCTTATTTTTATTAATACACAACAGTGATTGTATGAAGTACATTGAGTTTTTTCATATGCATGGAGAAAATGTTTCCTGATTAATTTAAAATATAGTTTGCATGTGGCCAACATATTTGAAATCCTCATCTGCTTTCTTCTTTAATCCAGGATACAAGAGAGGCAGCATAAAAAAGACGGAGTCTAAGCAGATGTGAGGTCATCACATGTGTTTATGGGCACAGATCACTAATGACTAATAGCGAGTTGTTTATTACTTCCATGCTTTGTGGAAAGTTTGGTGAGCAAAGCTAGAACACGCAACAGTGGAAGCTTTCCCCGAAATAAGCAATTTATATGATGGGGATTTGGAAGATGTCACTATGCTTGATTTGTCATAAACTCTTTCTGCCTGCATTAAAACTCATTAGTTGTTAAGGGTGGGGAAATGGAAGTTTTAGAGACGGGTTTTCAGGTATATGGATCTGGGGGAAAGGCTTGAACATTTGGCAGCCTTTTAACTGGTGTCAAGTTGAAACTGCAAGATTTAAAGCAGCGAAGTTAAATGACTTGGAAAATGTTGACTTTGTGTCTTCCTTTTCTTTTCAGATACAGTTGGGAAGGGAATAATTTTGGACAAGTTGCACATCGTTTCTGTGGAAAATGTCAAAGCCTGTCCACCTAAGCCACCTTAAACAACTCAGTAAATATTTATTCAGCATCTATATGGGATATACAATGTAGTAGGCAATTATGTTACATAACAGAAGAGACACACGTATGCAATGAGGCTCACAGTAAAGACTTTAAATAAACCACACAACAGGTTCAAAGATGAGACGTGAAATGGAAAATACACACAGCCCAGTAAGGACTTGGCAAAGGCAGGCAGGCTGCAGCTATTGTCAATGGCTTTGGGAGTCTGAGGCTACACTGAGAAGAAGTATGTTGTTCACAATCTATCTGCTCTACTTAGCTATCCATCATGGAGACCAGAACAACTCATCAAATGGCCAAAGAAACAATGGGTTGTTGTTGTTCATTATTTCCATCTGACATTGCTGGGAGGGTCCAGTAGAACTCTCGGCTCATAGGACAGTGGCCATGAAGCAGATAGAGGCAGTGCCTGTTTAGTGGGCTTTTTCTTTTCTGCTGCTCATCCCACTCAAAAGTGTGGCATGGTGCCGCTACACTCAGGAATGGTCTTTACCCCCTGCATTACCTTCCCTGGAAACCTCCTCAAGATATAGGCAGGGGAAGTAGAGCTAACTTGCTAGTCACATCTCAATCCAATCCCCTTAAGAATCAAAATGAGCTATCACTATGTCATTGACATTTTTATTTGATAACATTTAGAATCTGCTCCCTATTAATAATGAACATCTCAGTATGCTATAAAAATTTACTCTGTCAGACATAGAATGAGATCTTGACAGACACATAGCATCATTATTACTTTTAAGGTATCATTTTCTTTTGGCACAAAACCAAAAAATGAAGCTTTGTGTTGTCATGTTTGAATTTCAAAGTTAAATTTAAATTTCCCATACTCTATGAGTCATAGTCTATATAAATTTTGAATCTATGAAAATCATTTTTTCTTAAGTTAGTAGATGCTATATGAGGTTGCCATGTTCTAGAAAATCAAGCTATTCCTCTGCTTTTGTAGTTCCTAAGAATTACAAAAATGCTAACCACAGAATCACAGATCAGGCAGAGCATATGTGAGCTGTAGAGATCTGCACCTGGGATATAAAGGACAGGATTTGAAAGCCCATGTGGTAGCCCCTTGTTACCATCTGCACCAAAGAAGGGAAGACTGAACGAGAATGTCCAAAGAGTCTGTCTCTGGTCTTGCCTGCCAGTCATATGAAACACAATCTATTCTTCCACTCCAGACCTTCTCAGAGGGTAACAGTTGACAGCCTGCCAGACTGTATTGGCCAAAATAGAAAGAGCATCACTGTGTGAACACAGACCTAACAGAGGTGTGGGGATGCTCTTCTCAGGCAGGATTGGAGGGCAGTGTTTTGAGTACATTTGCCTTGCTTCTTCACCTTGCATGTCAAGCTCAAAGTTACAGGCTCAACACAGTAGTGATATCTGACACGATTATAAGCACACATTCAGAATTCCTGCAAATAAATGCATGCACATGACTTTTAAAGATGGGCTGAAGTGAAAACTCAGTAGTGTATTTGGCGTGGTGGTGTACGGTGGAGGCAGAAGTAAGCAGATCTCCGTGAGTTCAAGCACAACTTTGTCTACAGAGCAAGTCCAGGCCAGCCAGGACTACCTGGCGAGACCTTGTCTCAAAACAGTCAACAACTCAGTAGTATTAGAACGCTTGTCTGTCATGTGCAAAGTTTTTAGTACCTGAAAAACTAATTCCATGAAAATGGAAGACTTGACAGTTAAAAGGATAAACTTTTTTTTTATTCATCTTATCCTGTATTTAATTCTGTTTCTCAGAGGAAGCGGGTTTTCTCTTTAGCCTTTTCCATTTCCTACTCCATTGCTGGTTAATGTTGCAAACCTGTGTACTAGGCATGCTGCATTGTTACTTCTTTACTTTCTACTTATATGTTAATTATTGCCTTTCTAGCAAAACTGATACAGGTTTAGATAGATTGCCTGTGAGTATTGTCATCTACTACCATCTAGGTTTTTTGGCAGCACTGGGGTAGCATTACCATATAAATTTCACCAATGTTCTGTATTGTCTACTGATTTTGGAGACTGTCTCTAGACTGAGTGTAGACAAACTTTCTTTTTGAATCGCCAGCTCACAAATAATGACATGGAGACTTGTTATTAATTATAAAAGCTTGGCCTATAGCTTATGCTTGTCCCACTGGCTCTTATAACTTAAATGAACCCATTTCTAGTCATCTATGTGTTGCCACATGACTCGTGGCATTTACCTCTTCTCTTGCATATCTTGTTTCCTCTGTGTCCTGCTGATGGCTCCACCTTTCTTCTTCCCAGAGCTCTCTGTCCCCAGAAGTCCCGCCTAACCTTTTCCTGCCTAGCTAATGGCCACTCAGTTCTTTATTAAACCAATCACAGTGGCACATATTCACACAGTGTAAAGGACTATTCCACAGCAATTCAGTGTTTCAGTAAAGTGTGTTAGCTCTCTTGTTGTTCTGCCCTAATTTTATTTGTTGTGGTGATAAAAACATCCTAGGCTCAGCCTAGAACTTCAGATTCTATCCATTGTCTCGGTGAGTCAGGGTGGAGACGTAAAGCTTCATAACCACAGTCAGGAGCACAGAGAGAATAAATGTAGGAGTCTTTGCTTGCTGATGCTCAGCTTGCTCTCTGCCCTTTTCAGGTGTTCAGGACTTCCTACCTAGGGATGGCACTGCTTGCAATGGGCGGGGTCTTCTTTTTTTTTTTTTTTTTTTTTTGGTTTTTCGAGACAGGGTTTCTCTGTGGCCTTGGAGCCTGTCCTGGAACTAGCTCTGTAGACCAGGCTGGTCTCGAACTCACAGAGATCCGCCTGCCTCTGCCTCCCGAGTGCTGGGATTAAAGGCGTGCGCCACCACCGCCCGGCTAAATATTTATTTATTTATTTTATTATGTTATATACTGTCTGTGTGTATGCCTGCAGGCCAGAAGAGGGCACCAGATCTCCTTACAGATGGTTGTGAGCCACCATGTGGTTGCCGGGAATTGAACTCAGGACCTTTGAAAGAGCAGGCAATGCTCTTAACAGCTGTGCCATCTCTCCAGCCCTTGGGCGGGGTCTTCTTACATCGATTATTAATCTAGGCAACTCCCCACACACAGGCTGGTAGGTCAATTTCATCGAAATAATTGCTCATTGAGACTCCTACTGGGAAATGTTAGGTAGTGTCAAGCCTCAGTTAAAATTAACCAGCACACTTGCTTGAAACTTTCTTATTTTCTTCTTCTAAATGGTACCATTTAACTTGCAGTTATTCATGCCAAATTTAAAACCTTTGCACCCTGTTCTGGTCCCACCATGAACATCACAAGCTGTATTCAGTGTGACTTTAGCATTGAAATGAGCATGCTCTGGCTTCTGACATTTTTATAAAATAATTTTATAAAATTATAACAATTTTATAAAGCACATGTCTTGCCCTTTTCGATTTTATTTATTTATTTATTGCATTCCAAAATTTTCTTGGAACTAGTATTTGCTGATAGTTGTTTTGGTGATTTTATGTAGTCTTTCTTTGTTTACTTATAGAAAAATTTAGATAAAATAAGAGGAAAAAAAGTCTTCAGTTCATGACTTTGCACCAGAAACTTCTATTTTAGATTTCTTCATGATGCATAAGAAAAACACTGTATCAACAGTAATTTAACCAGACTTTGTATTTCCGGGAATGCATTATTGGATCATATTTTATATATAGTATTCTCTTTCTATTTCTGTAACTTAGCATTTTATTACTGTTTTAACTTTTGGGGGAGAGAGTGTTACAGTCCAACACTTTCTGAGAAACTGAAAAGAAAAAACAGACTGAAATGTAAAAGATGTTCGTAAAAAAACAGCCATGGACTTCAAGTCAAAGTTTTTGCTCTGTTGCTCTTAAAAATCTTGCAAACAGAGACATTTTCCTTTGAAGTATTGGCACAATGTCTTGATTCCTTATTTAGATTCTTCTAGCTAACATGTCTTCATCTTGCCTCGGCCTTCTGTAAAGATGGTTACAGCTTAAACAACTCTTTGGAACAAGTCACTGCACAACATAAAACATATATTCCTGTTTATTCAGTGTGGCAGGTGTGTTTTTGCTGCATTTTGCCAACAATTGTGATTCTAATAAAATACGCCAATCAAGTGGAAAGAAATGATCAGATTGGCTAACACAATGTAAGGGTTTAAAAGCTGAGCATCGCCAAATTCTTAGTCTGAATTTGTTGTTGCCTACATAAACCCAATATTTGTGGGGGTTTTTTAAGTTCATCAACTTTTTGTCTGCTTGTTTCCTTACTAACCTTCTGTTATCATACAGTCATTTGGTCCAGACTCTGTTTAACTTGGGTTAAAGTTGGCTTGATAGGTCTATCTATCTATCTATCTATCTATCTATCTATCTATCTATCTACCTATCTATAGATATAGATATAAAGATAGAGAGAGAGAGAATCTTTTGCTGGTAGAGGCCTATCTTAAAGGATAGACAGTGAATATCAGCTCTCTCTAGAAGACACTTGATCTCTACTCTTAAACTCTGTGAAATAGCAACAAGAGCACCTGATTCATAACCAAGAGCTTAATGGAGAAATTCAAAATGCCCCTATATATTAGGTGAAGAGTAAACGTTATTTTTCCTAATTTGACTTGTTAATGATTCAAAGTATTTTCGTGGTTGAACATACAGAAGCAATTGCACACAGATTCTTTAAGTCTCCACCCCTGCTATTTCTTTATCTGCGTTGCTTCATTTGGCTGAGACAGGGCCTCTCTCACACTGCAGCACAGGCTGGCCTCAAATTTGTGATAATCCCCCAGCCTTAGCCTTTGCCTCCCAAGCAGTGAATCCAGAAGTGTGAACCACCGAATCTACCTCTTCTACATTTTTGAGGACCTGGACTGTATTCTGGTTTCGATATGAGAAACTTAGCATGCTGTACTTTTAAGGCATCTCATATTTTAATAACTGTTTACAGATAGAGATATTAAATCCAACTCTTGCTGTCTCTGAGTTACACTGTCAAGTTTATATATGGCTTATTTATATCTCTGGCCCTGGTTTTCTTAAGCTGCCGTCAGTGGCTTAACACAGAGACTTATTTCCTGGGGCTCAGGATGGCCAGTTAAGCCTATTTAGCTTGACACAGAAAGTGTACCCCTAAGTTTCGAAGGGGAAGTGTGTGACTTTAATTAGGCAAATGAGAGAGGATAAGTTAGGGGTAGGAAATGCGGAAAGCTCAATTCCACCCTGGCTCTGCCCATAACTTTCTTAATAACTTAGAGGCAGAGATTTTATTTCTTCGCTGATCCGTGTGTTTATCCACACCATGCTCCAGGAAGCTGGGAAGACAAATAAAATCCTGTCCCTTTGGAAACAGGCAACAAGGGTTGGAAGACCTATGAAACAGAGGACAGTCTGTGGCAACACATAAAATGCAATGGAAAAAGGGAAAAAAAACTCAGAAAAATAAAAATAAAATAATAAAATAAATGCAATGGACACAACATGTGGCAACATCCCCCAAAGGGGGGGGGGTCAACGTGCCCACAGGAGGCTCGTGGTGGCAGGGATATCTTGGCCACCTATGGGATACCTAGCCAGGGTGCACCCAAGCTTAGTGGAGTTGAGAGTTCATGTAAATTTCTTCTGAGGAGGCGAGGTTCTTTTTTTTTTATTGAAAGAAAAAAAAAAAGAAATTCCTGCCTCCTCCCAGCCTCCAATTTCCCTCCCCCTCCTCCTCCCCCAACTCCTCTCCCCCTCCCTCTCCAGTCCGAAGAGCAGTCAGGGTTCCCTGTCCTGTGGAAAGTCCAAGGACCTCCCCCCTCCATCCAGGTCTAGGAAGGTGAACATCCAAACTGGCTAGGCTCCCACAAAGCCAGAACATGAAGTAGGATCAAAACCCAGTGCCATTGTCTTTGGCTTCTCATCAGCCCTCATTGTCCGCCATGTTCAGAGTCCGGTTTTATCCCATGCTTTTTCAGTCACAGTCCAGCTGGCGTTGGTGAGTTCCCAATAGATCAGCCCCACTGTCTCAGTGGGTGGGTGCACCCCTCGTGGTCCTGACTTCCTTGCTCATGTTCTCCCTCCTTCTGCTCCTCCTTGGGACCTTGGGAACTCAGTCCGATGCTCCAGTGTGGGTCTCTGTCTCTATCTCCATCCATCGAGGCGAGGTTCTTTAAAAAATTTTAACAATTCACGTTGGAACTGGAATGAGCCTGCTGTTCCCGTTTTGTTGACTTCATGGTAAACTCACTGCTCTAGCCACGTGGAAGGATAGAATGTGCTCAAGTACAGAAATGGGAAAAAGGGAGTTCCTTGGTTCAGCTCGGGGAGCAGAATGTGACTGTGATAAGGAGAAGCCCAGAGACAGGATTCAGGGCTGCCATCCTGGAGGGCCTCCATTTCTAGACATCACACTTGCTGGTCCTCGGAAGGCCACATGTGAATTTTCATGGTACCTCAGGGTGCTTTCTTTCTTTGAGTTGTGGTAGAACACATACAACTAAAAGTTATCATTTTAGCTGGTTGTAACTATGAAGTTCAGTAACGCTAGATTGACTTTGTTGTAGGATCAATCTCCTGAATCTTTCTTATCTTATAAAGATGAAACATCACACTATTAAGTAACCTATCATTGTCATGACATTTATAGCCCCTGGAACCCACCCTTCTGCTTGTGGTCTCTTGGAGTCTGAGACCTCCAGGCACATCATGGTAGTTGTCCTTTGGGGTTGGTTTATTTTGCCTACCCATGTTAAGCCTGTGGAGCAGGGGAGGGCATTAGTTAGCTTCCTCTGTTACTCCACCTCACTTTGAGAGCTAGGGACTTCCACTAAACCTGTTCTCTATTTCATCTAGGCTGGCCCAGCCATTGAGTTCCTGGTGTCTGTCTGTCTCCATCCCCCAGAACTGCGGTTGCTGGACTGTGTGTCACGCTCAACTTGTATGTAGGTTCCGGGGATTCATACTCAAGACCTCTTGCTCATACATCTGTGCTCTTACCTACTGAGGTATCTCTCCAGCCCTGGGGAGTTCATAGCTCTTAGAGATCATTTTTTACATTCTTTTGAATATACATCTTTGTTTGTAATTCTTTTTCTTGTTTGAGGCCACACTGTTACAGTTTGAATCAGAAATGATATTCAGAGGCTCATATCTTGAATTCTAGCATCCAGTTTGGGGTGTTATTTTGACGGCTGTGGAACTTAAGGAGATTGGGATTGGCCCGGGAAAGCGTGTCACTGGAGTTGGGTCTTTGAAGACCACATCTGCCTCTGGAACCAGGTTGTGGTCTCTGCTTCCTGCTCTGCTGTGAAGTGGGGAGACAGCTACATGTTTCTGTCTCCATTGACTCTATCTTGCCTTTCCCACCACACTGAACTGAAATTCCCAGAAACTGTGAGCCCGAACATACCTTCCCTGCTTTCAGCTATTTCTCTAGGCTATTTTTTTTTGTCAGAGTGACACAAAAGTAATACACAGCCAGAAGGAGAATTAGTTGTAATACAGGAAACCATTTGAAAGTTTTAGGGGAACCACCATATTGTTTCCCATAACAGCCATACTTTTCTTTTTACAGTCCCATCAATAGTACATGTAAGTTTGGGTTTCTCAACATCTTTACTAATATTTGTTAATTTGCCATTTTTTTAAAAAAAATAATAGCTACCATAATGTATGTAATATCGTGCATCTCAAGTATTTTAGTAAATAATGTAAGATTTTAGTAAATAATATAATTCAGATAAATAAATCAACGAAGTATTCTTGGAAATATCATGGGGACTGCAGCATAGAGGAGAATCCAAATGACCACCTGAACCTGCAGTGACATCGGCCTGAACCAAGCTCCTGGGCAAGAAGAGCGGCAAGGATTTTTATGCATTCGGCGGAGGGGAGTGTGTGGAGGAGAAAGGTAAGGATGGGGAAGGAGGGTGAGAAAGAGAGCACTGTAAGAGCAGGGTAAATCCTTCCTAGGTGCTGCCTGGGCAGAGCAGTAGGACCTTCAGGAAGCATGAGCCAGGAGGAAGGGATGCAGCATCAAGAGCCAAGAGGACTGGCTGGAGTAGATGATAAGCCAGCTGAGCTGGGGCAGTTAGGAGAGGAAGATGTACCATGAGAGTAGAATTTATTTTCCCGTGAAGGCCCCAGTGAGAAGTTTTTTGAATTTAAAGTAGCTAGCACTACTTCATCGAAGCTGACAGAGCTCAGTGTGCTCCATCTAGACATCACAAAATCCTTCATGTGATTGGCAGGAAAAAATGACTGGCCATTTGTATCTATTCTATTCCTATTTTTAATTAGAAAATGGGAGTGTTCAAACAGCACTCTTCTCTGTTTTTTGTTTGCTTGTTTGTTTTCTGCACAAGAACTGGCTTTACTTCTGGCCTTGAATGGCCAGAAATAGCTCTTTTGGTTAGTTCTTGCGATGTACAGGAAGGCAGCCCTAACCTCTTTTCCTGTGTTTCCAACATTTGGGTCACTCAGTGTCTTTGGGAAAAGTTCCTCATGAGTTCACCTGTCACCATGCAGAAGTTAAGTCTTCTTCTTTTCAGAGTGATTTTCCAAAGACACAGCATCTTTTTGTTTAGATGCATTGCCTTCAACATAATTTCTGCTGTGATGAAGTAGAACACATTATTTTCACATGTGACTATGTTTACTGAGCCAGACATCATCTGGATGCAAGAACACCTTCCTGTAACATTTCTAGTTGTCCCTAACATGGAATCCATATGTTATTATTACTACATGAAGCCTTATGCTTATGCCAAAATTATTTCCTTGTGTCTTCTTCGTGCTTTAGTCACTTGAAGTCTGAACGATACTGACTATGGGCAATTTTGTCAGACGGAGTTAGCGGCAACTAGTCTACTCTTTCTGTGACTTGCCCCTAAAACCTGGCACTCCTGGTGGCCTTATGCTTTTGTTTCTATACCAAGCACATGCTTCCCAGTCGTGGCCCAGGATATTGTCTAGTGCCAACTCCCTGACAAGAGAAAACAGATTCAAGAATGCAGAAGATGGATGATTGTTTGACGTTCTTCTGTGCCCCTAGGTGTGATCATATTGTTTCTACTAATGTCTAATTGGAAAGGAAGTGCTTACTTCACTGTACCGAGGGCCATTCACACCACATGGAGGATGTATTTTTAGCAAGAAGCCATTCCATTTACATCAGATAGCCAATACGTAAGGCAGGCTCAGGACCAGTTGTGGGTGGTATTCTAAACAGCTAGGGCAGATGATATTAGGACAGAAATACAATGGTTAGGTAGTAAATGGGTTTAGGGCTTAAAAATATTGAGAAAGGAAAAAAAATCAGTTATGGGTTTAATGTAAATTCCACTCACTGTGAAGTAATATATTCTAATCTTGTGCATAAGCACTTTATGTATATAACCTCATTTAATATTTATACCAGTTTATTAATGCTAATGAGATCTTCATTTTATAGCTGAGAAAGCAAGACAGAAAGCTGTGAGAGTTGTTCACAGTCTTACAGTAAGTAAGGAGAACAGCCGGGTGTTAATTGTGGAGGACTCTTGGTAGCGGAAGAATGTTTTCTATTCTGGGTGGGAAGCTTTCCAAATGCTATAGCCCTCCCCAAGGGGCTTATTACTCTTTCATGAACAGAAATACAGAAAAAAATAGTACGGAGAAATTACTCATGTCTTTTTAGACTCATCGCAAACTTCAGTCATGTATCATGACTTAGTCACACAAATTCCTGATTTAGGAGTGTTTGTGGGAAAATATTCCTATTCCATCCTTCTTTCATCTCTGTCAGATTCCAAACTTTTTTTCAAACTTCCAGCTTCTGAAAAGCAGAGCACCTTCCTCAGACTGGTCCACAGCTCTTTCTGGGTGCCCAGGGCCCAGGCCGGGTGCTCCATCCCCGCTCACCTTCTAGACTCCTTAAAGCTGATTTCTGTAAACTCATGCTTTTGTTTTCTATTTAAAGGTTTCATGTCTCACAGTAACGCACATACACCCTTTAAAGCCCTTTATTTTACATAGACAAGTTTCTTGGATAAGCATACTTTCTCTCATTTGGTATTCATGTTTTTATTGGCATGTATTCATTTCAGTTTTTGCATTGGGTTACACTGTACTGTTGCATGTTCTTGCATCGCTGCATACCGTTCCTCTCTCTATTTTTATAGCTTGTCTTAAAAAAAGAAATAATAGGAGTGTTATTTCATAAAAAACATAATGAACTATTTTATTTATAATTTATTTAAAAATAAATTGACTCTAAATTTGTTTTTAAATAATATATTTGATCATATTTTTCTTCTCCCCTACTCCTTCCAGGTCTTTCTCACCTCCCTAGCCCTCCAACTACATTCTTTTGCTCTCTTTAAAATAATAATAATAATAATAACAAAAACAGTACTCAAACTCAAAGCAGACATAAAACAAACAAACAAAAATACTAATACAAAACAACAGCAGCAACAAAAGCACGAAGAAGCATGGATCCCTTTTGCGTTGACCAATTACTGAGGATGGGATCTGCCCTGGAATGTGGTGGACATACCCAGTGCTACTCCAGAGGAGCAAACGGGTCTTACCTCTCCCAGCAGCTATCAATTGCAAATAGCTCTGTGACTAGGAAAGGGACACTTTGTCCCCGGTTCCCCTCTCGGTGCTGGGATTTGTCTGGCTTGAACTTGTACAGGCCTTGTGCGTGTTGTCATGGTGTCTGTGAGCTTATGTCTGAATCACCAGTGTGGAGTCTGTAAGATGCTGTTTCCCTGGAGTCATCCACAACCTTGGGCTCTGACAATCATTTCAGCTCCTCTTCTGCAAAGATCCCTATGACTCAAGGGGGAAGAATGTGACAAAGACCAACATCTCTCACTCTGCATTGTCCACTTGTGGGTCTCTGTGTTAGTAACTGTATACTGCAAGAAGTTTCTCCGATGAGAACCGAACAATATCCTGATCTATGGGCACGGTAGGATCATCAGCCATTTCTTGTTCTTATTTAGTATAATAGTAGTAGTAAGCTTTCTTCTGAGGCCTAAGACCTGTATTGTCTCAGGCTCTTGGTCACTTTAGAAGAATCAGGCATGGGTTCCATACACGGAGCAGGCTTTAAATTCAATCAAATACACTTGTTACTCCCATAAAATTTGTGCCATGATTGCACTGCCTTGCAGGTAGGTCACTATGGTAGGTCACAGGGGTTCATAGCTGGGTGATACTGATGCTTACTTTTCTCCTCTGGTAGCATGCACAGTGCCTTTCAGTACCATTCATGCCAGTCAGTAGGGCTGAAGCTTCTAGTTGGGCATCAGCTCAGTTCTCTCCATGTTTGATGCCATAAGTATTATAGCTTAGAAGCAGCAAGAATGAATCATGATATACAACAAACCCACATGGAAGTCTATTGATAGGGGGTGAAAGAAGAGGTCATGGGGTGGATGGGAAAAGGAAGTGGTGAAGAGAGCAAGGAACAGTGGGGAGCTAGCTTTAAAAGGGGGCCTTTTACACATACGCACAGAGCCTTACACAGCCACACAGCATATTTGTATAAATTGTGTGGTGACATACTGCCGTAGGACTATGTGTTTGCCTGAGCAGTGACAAGTACATCCTGTCAGGTGACAGGGGCAGACCAGCATAATGTCTGAATGCTAATAATAAGTAAAAGATGTCTTTAGAAACGAGATTTAACTATAGTGGCAGCAGACAGCCAATAATAGCAATGACAATAGTCTGTAGTATTTGGGGGAGTCTACCTAATCTTTGAGGGGGGCACTTGGTAGCAAAAGATGCAATTGTATGGTAATGTTACACACACACACACACAAATATATATTTGAATTCCTCCCCACATATACAGATTAGGAAGCTTCTACACTAGTAGATTTCCACATGGCTTTTCAAAAAGCCTTTAGTATTAGTTGTCCTTCCTCGTGCTGCCTCCTTTACCCTGCCCTCCCATTCCCATCCCCATTTCATGTTCCTTTCCTAGTTTCCCCTTTATCTCATTATGTCACACTGCTAACTTTTCAAATAATCAGACTTCTCTTGCCACTATAAAATGTGCGTTGGTCATATCACCAGCATAGGCTTCATAGCCATATATAGAAATAGGAGAGGTTGAATTGGTTGCTTACATCCCCTTCAGAGCTGCACTGTAAGAGGGAAACATCTATAAGACTTGTTTTTCTCAACAAAGGAAAGCATGACATTTTGTTGTGCACACCTTTTCTTAAATGTGAATAGAAACTTTCAAAGAGATCCAGAAACACGTTAATAGTGATAATTTAAAACAAATTCATAAGACTCTTTCTTAAAAAACTGTAATAGTTAGAAACACAAGTAGGATAAAGATTGTACCGTGTCCTTGGCCTCAAGTAAGTGATGTAAACTTGCCCTCATTAAAATGTCCTTTGCCTGTGATATATTAATTGTGTAGAAGGAGGAAGGCCTGAAGGGTGGTCCTGGTGGCTTGGATTCTAGAACTCTGCTCATCTTCAAAACAATCACAGGTGATGCTTGTGAATCTGTCAGGTGACGGAGGTGCAATGGTTGTAGAAGCATGCTGTTTCCTTTGCTATTCAGCGTCATGGAGCTCTGTGGAAGCCTGTTCCTGCCTGCTCACTTTGGACAGTAACTGGATGGTTATGCGCCCATGGCAGAAACAGGATGGGGCTCAGAAGGGCAACCTTTGCAAAGGGACTGGGAAAATGCTTTTGAATGAGAATGGGTTTCCTATATCCTGAATCTTGTTGCTCTACATTGAGGTGGTGTGTTCACTCTAGGTGGAGCACATCTGTTTTGGTAAACTCTTTTATTTTTGTAATTACACACTGAATGAGCATAGTGATATGTGAAATTGTAAAAGATTTTGTGACTCTTACACTCCCTGTCTATTGGAAGAATCTGAGGAAGATAACTACTAAGAGAAAACAGGGTGATCAGCCATTGTCTCCATGTAGAAGAGAACTCCTGAGCCTCTTGAGAAGCTGAGGTATGAGGATTTGCAAGTTTGAGTCCTGGGAAGGGAATTTAAGGTTAGTCTAAGGAACTTAGTGAAACTATGTCTCAAAAGTGAAATCCACAAATACACAAACACCCCACATATAAATACCACAAATATACACACACATACCACATACACACACCCTCCACATAACACATATACTCACACACACTTACACACACATGCCACATATACATGCACCACATATACCCCCCCACATACCACATACACACATATCACATTCACAGACATATACACCTCACAAACCTCACATATACATCCCTTATACACATATACCACATATACATACACACACACCATTTACACATGGACCACATAAACACCCACATGCACCACACATACACCCATATCACATATACACACACCACACACATACAAGGCACATACACATATACACACATATACACCACACATAGACCACATACACACATGCACACACATATACCAGACATACACCACACCCCATGCTCCATACACATACACCACATACACACACACACACACACACACACCACACATATATACCACACCCCACACACCACACAATAAACAGATACACACACAGACACATCATAACTCATACACACACATACACAGATACACACACAGACACATCATAACTCATACACACACATACACAGATACACACACAGACACATCATAACTCACACACACATACACACAGACACACCATAACACACACACACACTCACACACACAAATAGACACACACACATGGATGTAAATGAGTGGTGTAGGAGGTCCTTTTGTTTATGTGTTGCTTTCATTGGTTAATGAATAAAAAACTGCCTTGGCCTTTTGATAGGGTAGGACTTAGGTAGGTGGGGAAAACATAACTGAGTGCTGGGAGGAAGAAAGCAGAGTGAGAGAGAGCCGCCATGGAGCTGCCAGAGTCAGACATGCTGAATCTTTCTTGGTAAGTCACTGCCACATGGCGCTATTCAGATTAATAGAAATGGGTTAAATCAAGATGTGAGAGTTAGCCAATAAGAGGCTAGAGCAAATGGGCCAAACAGTGTTTTAATTAATACAATTTCTGTGTGGTTATTTCAGGGCTAAGGTAGCCGGGCGGCCGAGACAAACAAGCAGCCTCTCCCTACAACAAATGGAGACTGTGCTTTTGTTTCCCAGCCACCCAGACCTGAATAATCCCACAGAAACTATAGTAATTACAACACTGTTTGGCCAATGACTTAGGCATATCTCTAGCTAGCTCTTACAGCTTAAATTAACCCATAATTCTTGTCTATGTTTAGCCACATGGCTTGGTACCTTTTCTCAGTAAGGCATTCTCATCTTGCTTTCTCTGCATCTGAGTGATGACTACCTTTCTTCTGCCAAGAATTTTCCTAGTCTGGTTGTCTTGCCTATACTTCCTGCTTGGCTACTGGCCAATCAGTGTTTTATTAAACCATTATGAGTGACAAATCTTTTTTTTTTTTTGATTTTCGAGACAGGGTTTCTCCATAGCTTTTTGGTTCCTGTCCTGGAAATAGCTCTTGTAGACCAGGCTGGCCTCGAACTCACAGAGATCCACCTGCCTCTGCCTCCCAAGTGCTGGGATTAAAGGCGTGTGCCACCACCGCCCGGCACGAGTGACAAATCTTTACAGTGTACAAGAGCATTCTCCCAGAGCATATTACTGATCTTGTAACTAGGTAGTAGAGTGCTTATCCATCATCCACAATACCCTGATATAGCAAAAAGTGAATTGCTTGATGAAAAACAACTTCAGACCAGTTTTTCACAGCAGTTTCTTTTGACATCAAATCCAGAAGGAAGTGGCAATTTTTTTTTTGAAACAGGGTTTCTCTGTAGCTTTGGAGCCTGTCCTGGTACTATCTCTTGTAGACCAGGCTGGCCTCGAAATCACAGAGATCTGTCTTTCTCTGCCTCCCAAGTGCTGTGATTTTAAGGCATGCACCACCACATCCCAGAGGAAGTGGCAAATTTTTAACAACGATAATGACTTAAAAGCACTGTGTATTTAGGTAAAAAAGTGGGGTGGGGTGGTGTGTCCGAGGGAAGGTGTGCCAGTGAGGAAAATTAGGGTTCCTATCTATTGTGAAATCTCAGACTTGCTTCCCATTTCTATATAATAGCATGGCTTTGTCTTAGCCTTTGAATTTTCCCATACCTCAGTTTATTAATTTATAAAATGAGAATAAAATGAGTGCTGACTCAATAACTTTTAAAATCAGAGTTGAGTTAACATATATGTGTTTTTTTAAAGTGCCTAATAGTTAAGAGCACAGACTCAATTCTAGTTCCCAGCACCCATATGAAGTGGCTCATATCCACCTGTAACTCCAGCTCCAGGAAGTCTGGTGCCCTCTTCTGGCCTCTGCAAGCAACTTCCCTTACACATGTACATACCCACATACATAGACACACATAAAATAAAAGGCTTTTAGAAGTGCTTATTATACATTAAGCACTATGCAAGTGCAAGCTAGTACTAGTAATAAAATGAGGTATTTAAAATGACAAGTAGGATTATTTTTAAAAGTATTATATTAATTTATTGTTTATTTTGTATGTGTAGGCACCCTGTGTGCGATTGTGCATGCATGGAGGCTAACAATAAGTTAATTTTCTTGTTTCACCATGTGAGTTCCAAGGACCAAACTTGGGTTGATGGCAAACTACTTTACCACCATGCCATCTCACCAGCCCAAGAAGGGGGTTTTTGATCATGATTATTGTTTTTGGTAGGTACAACGGCTTTCAAAAATATAAACAATAAGGCAGAGCGAGATAAAGGCTGAGCATCAAAGAATAGCTGAGGCTTTGGGGAACAGGCTTGTTTCTAAATCGAGCTCATGCTACTCCCAGAGGGCTGGGCGACAACATTCCAGAACATATTTAGATAGATTTGGCCAGAAGGGTGGCCCGAAGGCAGTTTTGGTGTTGGGGGGGAGGGGGTGTGATTACGATGTGGAAGAAACAGCAGACTAAACTGCTCACTGCTAGGCAATCAATGTTTTGAAAAAGTAAGTATCCTGGAAGAGACGATAAGCTTGGCTGACGGCCACACCTCTCCAACTCTCACCAAATCATGCTGCACGTTGTTACTGCTCTCTCAAGAATCTGCTGGATGTCTAAGGAAAGAAGCTTGTCAAATGGGGTTAGATGTTGTAGAGAGGGCTGGCATGAGCCTTCTCCTAGGTGACCCTTGACATCCACCAGTTCTCAGGGTACGTGATTTCATGCACAAATAACTCCCAGGAAAACATCGGCATGAGTGAGTAAGTGCAATTTCCTGAGACCCCAAGCATTACTTGCTCTGGTCATATTAGCAATACTGTTCAATCTTTTTATAAGTTAAACCTGGTAATAGTAGCTTTTTCAGGATCACAGCAAACCTATAGGCTCTGATGTTTTGCATTGGTGGTTTTTTTGGTTTTGTTTTTTTTACTTTTCAAATTCTTGGGCTCAAGGTTCAGGGAACATCGCTGATGAGAGAGTGAAAAGATCACATGAGCCAGGACATGGGGAAGAACGCTGCAACATGGTGCATTCTGAACATGACAGAGCAGCTGCACCCATGAACTCTCTGCAGCTGTGCTTGCCTGCATAAGACCTGCACAAGATCATGCCAGTCAACTTTCTGGCTTAGAAGAGGTGGGCTTAAGATACCGTAGCCCTCACTGATGAATCAGGCAGTTGTTGTCTACTGTGAAAGGAAGAGTTAATTTTCTTCAGTAGAATGATCACTGATCAGTTGACCATGCTCCATTGGACAGTTCCACACCAGGATTCATTCAGGCAGTAATAACTGGACCTAGTGAGTTCCAAAACAGCCAAAAGGAAGATGTGAAGTTGGAAGGAGAATGTGGTGGAGGGGATCTAGGAGAAGGTAGGGAAAGTGAATGTCGAATATGATCAAAATACATTATATATGAAATTCTCAGAAAATGGTGCAATTAAATCATTAAAATAAATGTAATTTAATAAAAACCCTTTAGGAAGTAAACTGGGTATTTTCTAGTGTGGATTCATTCAAAGAATTTTAGTTCTAGAAAGTGGCTCCTTCTTCAGCACCATGTCTGTCTGCATGCTGCAATGCTCCCCAACCTGATAATAATGGATTACACCTCTGAACTGTAAGCCACCCAATTAAATGTTATTCTTTATATAGAGTTGCTGTGGTCATGGTGTCACTTTGCATCAATAAAACCCTGACCAAGGCAGTGGGCAAAGGCATTTCCCCCTAACCCTGGCAACCTGTGTTTGCTCCCAGGACCTACATGGTAAAAGGAGAGAAGAAACTCACTGGAGATTTTCTTAAATAAATGTGTCTGTATATATACAATGCTTTTCATGTAAGAGTGATTTAACAATTGTTAAATGAATGAATATTTCAAAGGTTCTAGGTTCAGTCCTGGATCTAGGCAGTCCATCATGCTGTAAGCTTGTACTGAAATCTACAAATGCACTATCCCATATACTTGCATATTGTAGTGATAAATAACTGTATTGCCAAATTTTTTAAGTCTATAATGAAGAGGGGCAGGGACAAGGCGAAGGCACTGTTTTAAGCATTTTTGCATATTTGTTTATTTTTATTAATTCATTATTTCTAACAATATGAAATGAGCATTATTGTCCACATTTTATAGCTGATAAAAGTAAACATGGCAGCCTAAGGTTAAAGGTGTAGATAAGGAATGTGGAATGAAAGCCAGCCCTGGCAGTGGAGCTCCAAGGTTCTTCTCTTAATCCTACACTAGCAGCTGCTCCTCTGTGGTGTTATTTCCTGTATTTGCCACAGCTTCCTGTGGGATATGACTTAGTCACCATCCATCCTATTGCTGTGGTGAAACACCATGAGCAAGGCAACTCATAAAATAAAGAATTTAATAAAATAATTTCAGAGGGTTAGTCAGTTAGCATGGCCAGGAGCATAGCATGGTGCTGGAGAAAGAGCTGAGAGCCTACATCCATCTCATTCTCAAGTTGGAAGCAAAGAGAGAAAGCGGGGAGGGGGGAGATGGTGGGTGTGAGCTTCTGAAACCTCAAATCCCACTCTCAATGATATACCTCCTCCAACAAAACCACACCTAATTTTGCCAAAAGAGATTCATTAACTGGGGATCAAGCATATGAACTTATAGGGGTCATCCTCACTGAAGCCACCATAGGATGATTTTAGCTGTAAGTCCCAGAAAGCCAATTCCAAAGCAGCTAAAGCTGAGCAGACAGCTCTGTGTGTGTGTGTGTAGGTGTAGCTTGATCTGAGCCCTGGTGTGAGTGACAGCTTTACATCTGTCAATATGTGTCAGCCTCTAGTTGACACAGAACCTTCAGGAAGTTGGTTGTGGCTCTTCTGGGTACCACCCAATGGAAAGATGAAGTCTCTGTTTTTGAAGAGAAAACGCCTTTCACAGATACATTTTCTTTCTTTCTTTCTTTTTTTTTTGATTTTTATTGAGCTCTACATTTTTCTCTGCTCACCTCCCTGCCTCTCCCCTCCCCTCTTCAGCCCTCCCTGCAAGGTCCCCATGCTCCTAATTTACTCAGGAGATCACAGATACATTTTCAAATAGCTGCCCCAGACTCATAGCCTAAGTCTATATTTTATACCTACTAGTAGTCATAGCCAATGGATAGACTTCAACAGGTGGCTTTAGGCCTGAGCTGCCTGTCTGGCATAGTGAGGGAGGCAACTTTAGGCTCCTTATAGAACCTATGACAAGCATGGCTGTTGATTCCTTTCATCTTCAGACTGCAGACTCTCAGAGACAAAGCAATGTTAGTTACAAGTCCGCTTAATATTGAGCTATAATCTTATATATGAGATTCTAAGCTACCTCTAAAGAACCTTTGAAAACCTGTCTTTTGGAATCCTAATAGGAAAATAATATCTGCTCTTAAAGAATTTTAAAATGAAATGTAAAATAAGGCTATTAAGAAATTGGGGCTGAACACTGGGCATCATGCACACACTCAGAAAGATGGGGCAAGCAGACTTCTGTTACTTACAGACCAGCCAGAGAGCAACATAGTGATCTGTCTCAAAAAAAGGAGAAAAAAAAATGAGATTCACCATGACTTGTAAAAGAGAAGATGGTTGTAAGAGCATAATTATTTAGCATTTCTCTATTTTATTATTGCTTACCCTTACAAAGACATTACATTACCCTACTCTACTAAGTGACACATCATGCCTTCCTGCTTTAGATCCAATGTTTAATTTTACCTGTGCCTATGTGCAGCCATGTTTCTCTGAACCCTGGTTTGCCCTGTCACAGAATGTTTCCTGGTGGTCAATGTCCTGCCCTTGCAGGAGGAACAGAAAAATTCAGGTAAGAAAGTTTAAGGATTTAGGGAGAATTCAGTCCCCAAAAGAATTGTAGGTATCCCCCAAGATGTGGTCGTCAGTAACATCCAACTCGTTATATGAGTGGGGAGATGGACCCATGCATTAAAATCAGCTCTGAGATCAGTGATTAACATGGCACAGGCCATGTTGACCAACCAGGGTTGACAGCACATTGACCACCAGGAAACATTCTGTGACAGGGCAAACCATGGTTCAGAGAAACATGGCTGCACATAGGCACAGGTGAAATTACTCCCCCATCCGTGAAAGAAATTTTTATAAGCCTCCCATTGTACAGTAATAGACAGTTCCAGAGACTTAAAAAATATCCAAAATCCTTTAAATGGATTAAAAATACTTCTACAAGATGATTTTATGATCGCACCAAAGCCCCTCTTTTCACACATCTGATGGAGGTGGGTCTTGTATCTTATCTGTTGCTTTCATTGGTTAAG
>JABTXL010008822.1:13268943-13291767 GCA_025134845.1 Neodon shergylaensis | reverse complement strand
AAAGAGTCGCCATGATGCTCCCACTCCAGCCAGACGCAGGTTAAGATTCTCCCTGGTAAGCGCACCTCGTGGTGTTACAGGGATACTAGAAATGGGTTAGATCGATATGTAAGAGCTAGCCAATAAGAGGCCGGAACTAATGGGCCAGGCAGTGTTTAAAAGAATACAGTTTTCATGTAATTATTTCGGGACATAAGCTAACAATGTGGGCGGCCGGGTGCCGGAGACGCAGCCCAGCCGCCCCTGTTGCAACACACATCTATCCTTCAGCCTGCTGTCCTGAGCATCTTGTTGGGCTTAGAAGGAGGGAGGCTCCCAGGCCTTTTATTGTCTATGCTAACCCTTTTTTTCTGATGGATCCTGACCCTGCTTCTGCACCTCCCTAAATCCTGCTCATGCTTCCAAAATGAACTCAGATGCTGCCCATCCCACAGTCACTGATGCAAGCCTTCTGGAAAAAGCTTCTAATTCTTGATTATTTTCGACACACTTCACAGAACTCTAATACTCCACAAAGGACCTTTCCTTGAAATTATTTGCATGCCTCTCTCATTATAAAAGAGTTGACAGTCACCATTGTAAACCTAGACTTTGCTGTCTGCCAGCTAAGAATCCTTTTATGAGTAACCATCTGAGCAACACAAATGAATATTTTCTTTTATTGTTTCAAAAAAATGAGTGAATATTTTCTCTGGGTCAGCCCCAGAACGTGACAGAAGTGGCTTCACTTTCTTTGTAGTAGCTGAGGTGCTTTGGGGACAGTCTGGTGTTTATTTTGGCTCTGTGGACCTTCTAGGCATATCAAAGCAAGAACTGCTATTGCCAGAAGTTGTTGCTGTGTGTTATTAATTTTTCCTGTTTATAGAAATTTCTTGATAGGGCAGGTATGATTTGATCTACTTCCAATACTGCGATTTAAGATTGCAGCAAAACAGTACTAAAATATTTGACATTTCCTTCTTTCCCTCTGAGATAACACTTATGCCTTTCATGTAGTTGCATATGACAAGTTTCCAATTCTTTCCTATTTTTCTGTTAGTATTAACTGAAGAAGTTTCAGGCTTTTAAAAATAGAAATAGTCTTCATTTGAATTATAGTTCATACTTGGCCTTTAGACTAGACATTTTTATTAAAAACTCAGTGAATTATCCCAAAACTTGGTAATTGACACACGGATCCGAAAAATGCATTTCGTGAAAGAAAGGTTGTGGTATACTCAAGTGGATTTTTATAAGTTTCATCGAAGAACGAGTCTTGGGATCATAAGTCCTAATTCCAAATCCATCTCAGCATGACAGAATTGTCATGAATATTCTTATTCTAAGTACACACCAGAGATGAAAAGTTTGTATCATTTTCCCATCATAATAACTCATTATGAGGAGCACAGTGAAAGCTCACCAGGTGTGGCTTCCAATAAACTCAATCGTTTCCTAGCTGTGGGATCCACTCGTCTTCCTGAATGATCATTTCAGAAGCAGAATGGGACTTTTTTTTTTTTCAGATTTCCAAGATGCACTTTGTTGAATGAGTTTTCTAGTCAAGAGGCTTGGACATCTTCCATTCATAGCTCAAACTCATGGATGCAAGGGTGAATGCCCTCCACGGACGAGTAAAAAAATGCCTTTCTTACCAAAGCATCATTGCAGGAAGCAGACAGCACATGCCATATTTCTGAAGGAACTGAGTCATGTAACAGCCTGAAACTGGCTGATGTTTGTCACCTCATAAAGAATTATTCCTCTAATCATCAACAAGTGGTCTAAATGAGGTGGTAGGTGGTAAGAAATCTAATGCCTAGGAGAGAAATTATCTTCCACAAAGCCTGGAGTTGCATGCTTGTTAGTTCCAAGTATTATACATCTAGGGTGTGGCCCTTTGTGCATCTCTCTGCTAGTCCTAAGGAATGCAATTTTTTAGCATGGAGTGGAGAAGGCAATGAGAAACATAATTGCCCCTTGTTGTCACTGGTCTCAGAGACAGGGCTTACGTTGCACCTGGGTCGCTAAGAGCTGGACCAAGGATAACATTTCTTCCATTAATTTTCCCGCGGATCATCTCAAATTTATGAATCTTCCAGCCAGCCCCCCTCAAAGGACCGTCTCAGCTCTGCTGCTGTGTACCAAGCTACAGCTCAGCATGTATAACCAAGTTCATAATCCTAGTTGCTTCAGACTCAGAGTAAAGCCACATCCATCCTCACTGTCACTGCAGAGACAGGAAACATTTGGTAAGATGTGTAACATAACATTTGGTAAACACTATCGAGGGTTTGGTGGGGCAATGGTTCAAAACACTAATTTATGTGACCCTTTTGTTGTCCTTACTGAACTTCCCTCCACTTCATTGAGAAATGGTAGGGAAGAGAGTGTCTGCTGTCCAGGGAAAAGTCCACAGCTGAGAATGAAGAGCTATGTCCTCTACTTTACACAGTCAAGAGACACTTTGAATAAAACCAGAAAGATCTGATGGGGTCACTTATCTGGGGACAGGTGATTCTTTCTGAGCTTTAGACAGGGGGAGTTGTAGAAAGTGGAGGGTTTAGAAAATAGGTAAGCTAGAGGTACTGTAGGGAACAAGTTCTGTACTTCTTCACTTTGAGAGTCTACAGCATCTGTGTGTGTGTGTGTGTGTGTGTGTGTGTTGGGCAGGATGTAATACAATCTATCTGAGACAACAAGAGAGTAAAAATATGCATCATTATTTGAGATGTGTGTGTGTGTGCGTGTGCATGTGTTGGGTAAGATGTAATACAATCTATCTATGACTTCAAGAGAATGGGAAAATGCATCTATATTTGAGACAAGCGGCAAGGGAGCAAACAGAGATACGAAGGGAGCATGTCAACAGAAGATATGAAGGACAAGTGCTCAAATTCAGGTGTCAAGAAGACACCCAAGAGCGCCGATTGGCTACTTCACACTTACTGCGTGGTTCCACAGAGATCAAAGAGTCACTTCCTTGTAAAGTGTGTCACTATAGGACAGACAGAGGGAGACCAAGACAGACTCCAAGCTCTGCTTTCACTGGATGAAGCATCACAGTTCTGTTCCCTCTGCTCTCTTGTTTCTAGAAATGCTGATTAAGGATAAAACAGGAGAATTTACACCCTACACCATGCATACATACGTACATACGTACATACATACACACGTACATACATACATACACACCATACATACATACATACATACATACATACATACATACATACGTACATACATACACACCATACATACATTTCTACACACACACACACTTCTGGAAATAACAAAGCTTTTATTTTACACTGGAAAACAGGTGTACACAGGCAGAAGGAGAATGGAAAGATGCAATGGTAAGAAAGAATTTCACATGGATGAGTTAGCTCTCTCTTCTTTTCCATGCTTGTGTTGATACATGGACTTTGTAGGGTGTCAGTAGGGAAAGAGAGATGGAGAGAGAGAGAGAGAGAGAGAGAGAGAGAGAGACTTAAACCCAGATCAGCCACTGACACTCTCCTTCTGCATCCTGCCTGGGAACACAGGTCACCTTTCTTGCATAAGAAATCTTTCTTGCATAAGAAGTGATTGCACACTCCTGTAATAAATGAATAGAGCTGCATAGAAGTAAATTTGAGAGTTCTAAGTATATAATAACTCACTAAAGAGTTGAGAAAAACACAGAGAAAATGCAATTAATAGGAAAAGAAAAACCTTTTAAAAATTAATTATTGATGGTTTCAAAATATTCACAATATGACATGCCAATAAAATAATATCACAAGATAAGAAAGAAACAAATATAGAAGAAACTTTAAAAAACTGTGAGGTTAAACATATTTGCCAGATAAGAGACACTATAATGAACTATAGCAATATTCATATTCAGTGAAACACAAATATAATAACTTTAAGATAACCAATATGGATGAAGCAGTAAAACCTACCAAATAGTTATGGCTATAAATAGATTTTAAATATGTTATATAAAGTTGTTAACAGACAAAAAAGAAGTAAAAATCAACAATAATGAAAAGTATCCTTATGTTGTTGAAAACTCAGTAGTAGGTATCAGTAAAAATGGCTTAAGAATGAAGCACTTGGATTATGTGCACATGAGAAAGAGAATGAATATTCTGTCCCAAACTTTTGAACTACAATAACCAGAAAGGCACGTTTGAATTTGTATCAAGTTCTAAAGAACATCTCATAAGCAATATATTTATAACACAGTACAATAAAATTTAAGAATTAAAATATGACCATACTATTTTTTTTGCTTTTAAAATAATTTTAAATCACATGTGAGATAGAAGAAGAAATTGTTCTACCTTCCAAGTAGAATACCTTTTCAGAGCCAGATGACAACATTAAAGGCACTTGGTTTCCAAATGACAATTAGCTACTATGTTCTTCCAAGAAAATAATTCCATCAAGTCTACATTCTATTCTGTCTTATTAGTTTATTCCTGAAACGTATGAAACGTATGTGTCCTGCAAATTGTTCTGACTTTGTTGATCTGAATTGAACACTTTTCACTTGCTAGACTCTTTGGAGTGAGATTTCAATGCTAAGCTACTGAAGAGAAAGTAAATAACTTTAGTGGAACCACATGGACTCAGGGTGGAAATAGATTTAATTGGTTTGGTTCTTTAAGGAATTTTATAGACTTTCTCTTCAGCATTCTGTCATAAAACAATGACTCAAGGAAGATGTTCTCTAAGATCATCAAGGAA
Organism: Neodon shergylaensis; assembly: GCA_025134845.1. Classification (NCBI taxonomy): domain Eukaryota; kingdom Metazoa; phylum Chordata; class Mammalia; order Rodentia; family Cricetidae; genus Neodon; species Neodon shergylaensis. The sequence goes on along the minus strand of JABTXL010008822.1, from coordinate 13,287,048 downwards.
AACTAGGAAATAGTTAATGCCAGGGGCTGAGAGTAATTTTCAAATCTATTTATAGATTAAACATGAATATGTATGGGGCTTTATATAGGAAGAACAAGGATTTAAAATTAGAGTTATAGATTGCTTCGTTTAAATTTAACTACCAAAAGGTTAGACAACAGTTTCTTATCATTACAGAACTTAAAAATCTGTTGAGAAATGTTCTTTCCATTTTCAACATAAGATCAGAAAATTGCATTTGAATTCTGATCTTTAAGGTTAAAACACTGGCTAAGAGAACAACAATTTAATGTGAAAGCCACACCATTCCTACATTGGATTTAAGAATAAGTACAAAAGACAAGACATTTAAAGAAAGCACCCAGCTTATATGAATGGAATGCTGGGATTTCAAACACTTCTTAGTGTATACAGAATCTGTATAGGAAGACAAGAGTCACACAAACCTACCCAGTGTTTTCAGCTAAGGCTAGTATTCTCCTTGCAGTTATGAGTTTGAATGAGACCAAATACGGAGATCATCTAAGGAAAAAAAAGTACCTAAAACTCACTCAATCAAAATTCAAGATTAAAAGTGTCAGATCAAGTTACAGGCAGTCTAGTCCGTGGTAAAGAGACATGGCAGTGTCAGGAATTAGCCATGAGCAGCACCTGGGAAACCTTGAAAGGGGTTTCAGGACCATTCATTAACTGTTTCTTTGGGCCTGTGTGTGTATGAGTGTGTGTGTGTGTGTGTGTGCGCGCGTGCACGCGAGCGCTACGGCACTTCTTTGTGCTGCAAATGTCCAGCCCAGATGTTGACTTCACATTTCTCTCCTTCTCCACCTTGTTTTTTGATACAGGGCCTCTCAAAGAATTTTGTACTCACAACCATTTTCAGTTGGACTGCTTGGACAGAAAGTCTCCAGAAGCCTCCTGTCTCTGCTCCCTACTGCTGGCTTATAGAGATGGCAAGGTAGGCTTGTTTGTGGGTTCTGGAGCTGCAGACTCAGGCCCTCATGCTTGCATAATAAGTGTACTGCCTACTGAGTTGTCTCCCCAGCCAGTTTCTTGTTTGGGTGGCTCCACCCTTTTGTTTCGTGATTTCAGCTAGGGTCTTACCATGTGCCCCAAGCTGGTCTGGAAATAGCCGTCTACCTGCCTGCCTAGGTTTCTTGAGTGCGAAGATTACAGGTGCAAACCAACGTGATTGGCAGGATGGCTCCACCTCAAATCATTTGTCCATCACATGCTACATCTTTTCCCCTTCCTTACTCCATGGTTTCTCTTATAGAGACCAAATCTATACACTTCCCACATATGGTAACTTCTTACCAGTTTTCCAATGCAATGTCCATGTATATCTGTCCACTTCATAATAGGGTTCCTTTATCTCCTGAAATGCTATTTTCACTTTTTCTTTATGGCTATATTCCTGAGATCACACAACTTACAGTTCCACTAAGTCTATTAAGGTTGTGGTGACATTGGCCATGAGCCCTGCTTAGAGGGAAAAATGCCATGACTTCCAGGGAGTGGAATTTCTGAGTCATACATCCTTGCACTGCTTCTCTTATGCAGATGTATCCTCAGAGGATAAAGGCCATTCTGAAGAGGCATTTCCCTGTTTAGACCAAGATTCTACAGAACAATCAACTACTTAATTTATCTAAAAGTTATTTTCCCTCCTTTATTAGTGCAAGGGAACTACGTACTGCCATGTCTTGAAAGGCAAATCATTTCAGTGAAATTCTGCTATACATAAAGCAGTGATGACTAACAGACTCTTCTCAGTAGAGGGGCTGGTCTTTGTACTCCAGTCAGACTTCGAATTTAGATCGCTCATATACAACAACGTGGGTCTAAATGTCAGATCTGTTCTGTTATTTTTTTATGTGTTAATATGTTCTAGTATTCCAAAACTTTATGGTAGGGCCCTTTTTACTCAAATCCCTTAGACTTTTAGCTGTTTTCATTCAGCTTGGCTTCCCTAATGTCCTCTAAATATGCCACTAATGGTGTGGCAGGTCCTTCTGTCTCTATGTTGTTTTTATTGGTTAATGAATAAAGAACTGTTTTGAGCCTCTGGCAGGGAAGAGCAGAACAAGGCAGGGAAAGCTAGGCTGTATGCTGGGAGAAAGAAGAGCAGTGTCAGAGAGAAGTGATGGAGCCGCAGGAGACAGACGCTGGGAACTTTACCCAGTGAGCCACTGCTATGTGGAAATACACAGATTAATGAAAATGGGTTAAATTAAGATGTAAGAGTTAACCAATAAGAACCAATGGGCCAAGCAGTGATTTAATTAATACAGTTTCTATGTGATTATTTCCAGGCTGGGCAGCAGGGAACCAACAAGTGGCCCCCTACTACACACTAAGACCTGTAACTCCAATGATAAGTCAGAGATCCCCTTCAACCTCTCCTCTCTAATCCCTAATACTCCAATCCCTCACTCCAACACCTGAAACACATGCCTAGAGAAAGATTCCCAGACAGATCATTAGAAAACAATTTTGGGTCTGTTAGAGAAACATATTGTACTAGTTATATATTTCTTACTGTGACAAACTACCAAGACAGAGTATGAAAGAACTGAGCCTTTTCCTGAACCTTCTTCAAGGTTGATTAATTGATTAGAACATTAAAGATCCTGGAGATATTGGGCTGTTGCAGGCGCAGAGTCATTAATTTGAAATTCATTAATTTGCCCTGGGGTATATGCTAGTTCACCCTGTTTTCCACTTCTTTTCACCTCTGTGTCTGATATAACCCTTGTGACTACCAGGCATAACATTTGAGATGGACTAAGCTAACCAACTCTGACTTTCCTGTAGCCAGTTTCTCTGTTGTTTCTACAAATGCATCTGGAAAGTGTCTCAATTCTTTGTTCTGTTGCTATTAAAATATCATGACATTTCTTTTACTTTGGAGCCTGAGATCTGGGGTGACTTAAATACATGTTCCCAGGATATGGTCACCCATTTGGTTCCAGAGTAAATTACCTCTATTTCCTTTGAGGTTTGAGTTGTGTTTTTGTGAACAAAGTCAACTAAAGGAACGGACTATCTATTGTTTCACAATTCAAAGACAGGTACTGTTCATCAGTTTATCACTATAAGTATGGTGGCAGGGACATGAGGTGGTCCGCTTCCCACAGTGAAGAAGCAGAGGGTGACAAATGCTCCCACAAACCTTGTTTCCCCATTTTTATTCAGTCCAGGACCTCAGTTAAGGTGAATCTTCCAATCTCAATTAACCTAATCTAGATAATCCCTAGTAGCCTAATCCCTATAAAGGCTAAACTAATCTAGACATTTCTCCACAGGCATGCTCCCAGAAAATTCTTTCTACATGACAAAATTAACCTTCATAGGAGCCATGGTCATAGGAAAGAAGAAAGAAGATAATATTTGACTCGCTTAGACGTTCAAGGAAGACCCCTGCTGGCAGAGGTTTCTGTCCCACCTGTCCTTTTTTGGCGAGGTAGTCACATCTTGCTTCCTCTGTGGCTGGGTCCTGACTCTGTCTCTGGGTACTTTCTCTGAGGCTGGGTCATAACTGCAGACTGAGCTTTCCTTTTCCCATAATTCTCCTGTTCTCATTGCCCCACCTCTACTTCCTGCCTGGTCACTTCCTGCTTGGCCAATCAGCATTTTATCAAAAATAATACAAGTGACAGGATAAAAGACCATTGTCCCACAGCACACCCCTTTTAATTAAATACAGATTCTTTTCTCATACAATATATCCTAATTACAGTACCCTCCACTCTTTCCAGTTCTTCCCCACATCCCCTCCCCTTTGGGTCCACTCTCTTTCTGTCTCTCATTAGAAAAGAATAGGCTTCTAGTAGATAGCAACCAAATAGAATAAAATAAAATACAATAAAACAAAAACCATAAGATTGAAGTTGGGCAAGGTAAAGCAGCAGAAGCAAAGAAGACCCAGGAGCTTGCACAAGAATCAGAGACCCACTCATTTGTGCACACAAGTGCAAAATGCTGAAACTGCCTAACTGAAAGGTAGAGCTTATATGCAGAGCAGACCTGTGTGGGCCCTGTGCTTGCTACTGCAGCCTCTGCAAGTTCATTTGAACTTTTCTCAGTTTAGAAACCTTTCTGTCGCGTGTGTGAACCTGTTCCACCTTGACCAAAGGTCAGAGAGTTCAGGCCTATTCCTGCTCCTTCAAGGTTATGACAGCAGGTTTGACCCAGGCAGTGACTGCCTACAGGATGCTAGGCTTAAGGTGTGTCGCTGAATGTCCTGCCTAAACAACAATGTTTAACTCAGGATATAGTTACTTGATGTTTCAGGTATTGAAGGGATAATTGCTTTGCTTGTTCTTTGTATCATATTAAAGCAATATTTTGCCTTCTTCCCCCCACCCTTGGATTGGGGTATATAAGTATATGGAAAATAAATGTAGGAGAATTCCGTATTTGCTGAGTTGCCATCCCAACTCTCTTCTGTGTCTTCATTCTTTTTCTTTATGTTTCTGTTTTTTTCTGCCTAATACTTCTAGTCCACATGTCCCTACCCTGGAACATGTGACTCTGTTGAGGCTGTCGAGGCCCAGACAGATGGCACCCAACATGTGGCCAGTGGTGCAGGTGAGAATGTTATGGATACCATGAATGAATATTACACTCCAGATATAGAGGTGAAAAGTGAGCACTCAAGTAGATAACAAAACCAGAAAAGCAGGGGTGAAATATTGAGACTAAAAAAATTTGTAAATAAAAAATTATAGCTATGGGGCAGGGAAAAGCAATCAGTTGTCTGTAGAGTTGCTTAGAGATATTTTAAAGGATAGAGGAGCTCAAGTGCAGGAGCAGCAAGTACAGAAAGTTTAAAATTTATAGAGCAGCTGTGCCCTTGGTTTCCTGAGCATGGGTCCTTGGATGCGGGGACATGGAATAAAAGTGGGGTAAAAATCCAGCAACATTATCACGAATATGGGCCTGAAAGCATCTCTACAGATACTTTTCAGTTCTGGGGGCTTACACAGGAGAGTTTGGGTTTATACTCCAAATGGCAGAAAGTACTTCCCCTCTGGATCAGTTAGAAATGAGACAGACCCTCTACACCACTGAAGGAGCTGCTCAATGAGGAAACATTTATATGACTGGGTTACTATGATCAGTCCAAGCCTGATGACTTAGAAGAAGAAGCCATAAAGTACCATAATGAGGAGTTTTCACCTCCCTTGCTTCTGACCAGCAGTGCTGAGAGGTAGAGACCAGCTGGTAAGATTCAGCAGGAACTAAAAGGTTTGAAAGAGTTGATTGCATCTGGTTTCCTGAGCCTGGGGCCTTTGGTGTGGGGACATGGAATAAGAAACTAGGGACTCTGCAAATGTCTTCCTATCAGAAGAGTAATCCCCTTCCTACCATAATAGCTCCAGGAGCAGGGCAGACACTTAGCATTAATTGTGCATCTCCCTTATGAGATAACATCACAGAGGCTGCTCACAGAGGGGAAGATGTGCAAGAATTTCAAATGTTTCCTGGAATAGAGCAAAGAGATGCTGAGGAGAATCTAGTCGGGGTGCATGCACTGATCTCATTCAAACTACTCAAAGTAGTTTATGCCTAATATGGCTCTATAGCTCCTTTTATGTGAATGTTGCTGGAGAATAGGGAGAATACGGCTCTAGAAGTCCTGCCCCCAGAGGATTGGAAGCAGTTGGCCAAAGCTTTCCTGTCAGGAGGGGACTATCTGTTGTGGGAAACTGAGTTTGCAAAACAATGCCAGGCCACAGTTGAGAGAAACAGAACCCAACAAGTTCCTATTTTCTATGAAATGCTTGTAGGTGAGGGGCCTTTCAGAGGAGCAGATCAGCACTTAAAAGTTGATGTGGCAGCATATGTCCAAATTAATACAGCTACCCAGAAGGCCTGAAATCAACTTCCATCTTCTAAAGAGCAGACTGAGGACTTGACTAATATAAGACAGGGACCTGATGAGTTGTTTCAGGACTCTGTCTTCAGGTTAATGCAGATATCGAGCGGGTTGATTGGAGATACAGAAACAGGACTTTTGATAGTTGAACAGCTAGCCTTTGAGAATGCTAATGTTATATGTAAAGTTGCTTTAAGGCCTTTTAGAAAAAAGATGACATCTCTTATTTTATTCGGATCTGCTCAGATATTGCCCCCCCCCCCCCGCATACACAGGGACTGGCTAGAAATCAAGTAAAGGAAGTGAGAGAGGAGAGGCTGAGTTTGGTTCACCTGATGGCTATTGGCTACAAGCCATAGCTCCTCAATGACCAGAGCTCACTTTGTTTATAAATGGAAAAAGCGTTTCTGATCTTCTGGATACTGGTGTGGTTATTTCTGTTATAACAGCCATTCAATGGCCTTTAAGGTGGCCTAAAACAGAGACTATTTCACGCAGTTACAAGTAATTGGTCAAACTCAAAATGCTGAACAAAGTGGCAATGAGGTTTACTTGAGAGGTGGAGAGAGTCATGAAGAAACTTTTTGGCTATACATTATTCCTCACTTACCTGTAAATTTGTGGGGTCAAGATATTATGGCCTGAATACAGATATTGCTAATCAAATGTCTCAACAAGGATTGTTGTCCAATCAATGACTGAGAAAGGGGAATGAGGGAAGGACTGATCCTATCATACCTAACAAAAGTCCTCCCAGAGAAGGATTAGGGTGTTTTTAGGAGAGGGTGCTGAAAAGCCTACATTCCATGAAGACCCAATTATTGTAAAAAGTGATGAGCCTGTATGGGTAAATCAGTGGCCTCTAACAGAAGAAAAATTACAAGCTATCCAGCAGTTAATGCAGAAACAGCTGGATAATGATCACATTATATCCTCCAACTCCCCCTGGAATTCTCCTACTTTTGTTATTAAAAAGAAACAAAAATATGGAGATTGATGCAAAATTTAAGAGAGGTTAGTGAGACTATACAGATAATGGGAGCTTTACAGCCTGGATTTCCTTCTCCTACAGCCATCCTAAAAGATACCTATAAGATTATTTTAGATGTAAAGAATTGTATTTATACCATCTCTTTGGAACCACAAGATTGCCAACAGTTTATATTTAGAACTCCATCAGTTAATCTCAAAGAGCCAATGAGAAGATATCACTGAAACGTCTTGTCTCAGAGTATGGCAAACAGTGCTACATCATGCCAGAAATTTGTGGCTCAGGCTATATAAAATATCAAAGTTCAATTTCTACAAGTTTATATTGTCTGTTATATGAATGATATCTTACTTGCCCATACAAGTAAAGGAGTTTTGCTTGGAACATATGGACAGCTTCAGCAGAGTCTTACCCATGCAGTGTTAGTTATTGCCCCGGAGAAAGTGCAAAGGCACCTGCCCTTTCAGAATTTAGGACATATGTTGCATCCTAAAAATAATTAAATCTCAAAAATTAAAAATCAGAAAGGATGTCTTACAAACTCTAAATGAATCTCAAGAATTGTTAGGAGATATTCAATGGCTGAGACTCTATTCAAAATTCCCTATGGGAGACCTTGGGTCCCTCAGTAAGTTTTTTAAGAGGAGTAGTAATACCAGTTCCCCAGACACTTTTAATGCACTGTTAGACAAGTACTTGCACAGGTAAAATATGCAGCACAAAATAAACAGGTAAATTATATTAATTAAGATCGACTTTGAAAAGCATATAGTTTTCACTTGTTCTGTAATGCAGTATTTTGGCATTCAGTCAAGAAATGTTATTGCTTCAGTCACTCCTAATAGCAATCTTTACTTATGACTATTACTTGATATTTGAATAATTACACATCCTACTTCATACATAAACGGTTCATTTTTAAATCAATGTTTGATGACTATAAAGTCAATGTCTGAATACAATGTTTATAAGTTTATAACAACTGTAGAGCTTCCTATATAAACTTCCAACGTCTTGATTAAACTTTGAAAATTATTGAAGGAATCAAATCTACGTAAGAGCCTAGTCTCTGTATTAAGACTGATACAGTGAAAAACTGTGAGATATACTAAGAAATGTTATGAATGTTAGTTTGAAATTTTTGATACTTTCTAAAATTTGAGCTCATACTAAAGGATTTTTAACATTCTTTTTTATTTTTATTGAGCTCTACATATTTCTCTGCTCTCCTTCCTGTTTTTTTCCTCCCCTTCAACCTTTCCCCAAGGTCCCCATGACAAGCATATATTTTACCTACAAATTTTACTCCCACAGCAGTATTATGGCAAAATGATCATCTTTTATGACTACACCTCCCTGTTTTGTCAGTCAAGGTATTAAACCCTTATTTTATAACAGTTAATTGTTTAGTGCAGAAAAGTTGGATAGGATTTAACAATATTTTGGTAGAAAACCTAATGTTATCAATGTTTCTTAAACTAAGTAACAGGTTGATTGGTTATTTCAAAATAACAATTCTTGAACAATTGTGTTTGCTCAATTTGTAGGCCAAGTTGATAATCTCTTTTCAGCTGACTGCTGCAATTTGCATAAGTTTTTGCACAAGTACATACCTTTATTTTTCCTAAAATTGTAATGAAAAATCCCTTAAAGGATGTCATGTTAATTTTTACAGCTAGTTCTTCTGATGGAAGAGTGGCCTATGCTGCTGATGGTAAAGGATATGTAGTGCAAGCAGATCCAGAGCTGTTGCTGTAGTATTTCAGCTTTTTGTAAATAAGACGTTTATTTTATATTCTGACAGTCATTGCATTTTAAAGCTCTTTATGTAATAAGAATCATTGCCTATAGATTAGTATAAAATAGAAATAGTCAAATTAAAATACTATTCCAATAAATTCAAAATGCTTTGTGGGTCATATTAGAGCCAATTCAAATCTTCCTAGTCCATTGGCTGAGCGTAATGCTTTAGCTGATGAATTTACTCAATTAATCACTTTATCTCAACTTGAGCTTGCTCAGTGATCACATGATTTACATCATCAAAACAATAAAAGTTTAAGAAAACAATTTGGGTTAACAAGAAAAATTGCCCATCAGATTGTTAAACAATGTGATATATGTCCACAGTATTTACTTGTACCTCATCTGGAAGCAAACCTTTGATGCCTGCTTCCTAATCAGTTGTGAAAAATTGATGTTACTCACTTTGCAAAATTTGGCAAATTAAGATATGTGCATGTGGCAATCAATACATATTCAGGTTTCTTGATGGCTACTGCACAGACTGGAGAAGTCACTAAGCATGTGATGACTCATTACTTCATTACTTAAAGTGTTTTTCATATATGAAGATTCTTAATATTATAAAACAGATAACAAATCCAGATATATTAGTAAAACATTTCAATGGTTTTGTTCCCAGTGGAACATTGAACATAAAACAGATATTCCTTATAATCCTCAAGGACAAGGAATTGTGGAAAACACAACTTCAAAAGATAAAAATTGGGGAACTATACCCTCAGTTGCTACTGCCTTAAATCATGTCCTTTTTTTCTAAATGTCTTGAATGTGGATAATCGTCAACAACCTGTCACGGATGGATTTTGACATGATAGCACCAGAGCAACCTTTGCTAAAGCAATGGAAAAACCCTTACACTGGATTATGAAAAGTACCTGACACTGTTCTAATATGGGGTTAAGAGCATGTTTGTGTATTTTTGCAGAAAGAAAATTAAACTTGATGGCTTTACAGATGTCTGGTCCAGTGTGTGCAACAACAACAACAATAAAAATGGTGACCCTAATGACATAGTAGCTGTTGAGGTGATGGTTTTATATTGGTACCAGTTCAGCCTCTCACTCATGTTCAATGAATTATTATGAGTTTTGTCTTTAGCAATGGGGCTTTGCTATCAATTTGTGGAGAGCAAATTATTGCCTTGGCAACAGCCTGGGTAGTTTGGGATTTCCATGAGATTTTTTTGACTAACAGCTCAATTGGATGTAAAGCAATCCTGGTACTGAAAGCTTTGTTTTGTGACAAGAGATGGCCAGTTGAGACACCAACTCCTTCATTATTTGGAGACTTTATTAAGATCATCTTCATACATTCTTGGGAAGTTTCTACTGCACTAGATTTCCATACCACCTGTAGTGGTTTGAGAGAAAATGGGCCTCTTAGGGAATAGTACAATTAGGAAGTGTGGCTTTGTTGGATTGTGTGTGGTTTTGCTGGAGGAAGTGTGTCACTGTGGGTGGGCTTTGTGGTCTCTTTTGCTCAGCTAGTTTCAGTTGACACACAGTTGCTTCTGCTGCCTTCATGTCAAGATCTAGAAATCTCAATTCCTTCTCCAGCACCATGTCTGCCTTCATGTTGCCATTGCCACCTGCCATAACAGAAAAAGGACTAAACCTCTGAACTGTAAACTAGCCCCAATTAAATGTTTTCCTTTATAAGAGTTTGTTGTAGTCATGGTATCTCTTCACAGCCGTAGAAACCCTGACTAAGATACCATCTCTTAAATACTCCTCAATTCTAGTTGATCTCCCTAAATTCCCACCCTCAACCCATCTCCCTTCTTTCTCCCCACCTGATATTCCTGTTCCCATTCCTGTTCCAAGTTCATCCACAAAATCCATTCCTTTAATCCCAGCACTCAGGAGGCAGAGACAGACTAATCTCTGGGTTTGAGGCCTGCCTGGTCTACAAAGTGAGTTTCAGGACATCCAGAGCTACTTAGAGCAATTCAGTCTAGAAAACAAAAATAAAACAAAGCAACCAAATCTATTTCCCCTTCTCAGGAAGATCCATGTGTCCCTTTTAAACCCTAAGTAATATTTTTTTTTTATTGGACGTGATTATGAAGGTGAATTAGTTGTGGAAAACAAATCAGGCCATTCTGGAGAGTGTGGACTTTGTGTGTTAATCCATAGAGAAAAGGAAGCAGGGTGTGTGAGGGTTTTATGAACTGGATTAAGAGAAAATAGGGGGTAGTTCATAGCGAACCTGAAAGTTAGCCTTGTCCTGTAAGTTAGGTGAACTAATGTAATGAGCAATTTAATGGAGGAAGGGTATATTTGGCTTGTACTTTGAGGGGTCCAGTCATGACAGAAGTGAACAGTTTAAAATGGGAGAGGACAAGAGAGAGAGGTTAGTGGAGACCACTGTAACATTAGCCTTTGGTCTAATTCCTTTGTTTGGAGAAACAATATGACAATATGTAAAACCAGAGAAATAAACACAGAGGAATGAGAGAAACAATGAGGTTGGATAACACTTGTAAAAATAAATAGAATCTAAAACTTTTCCCAGGAGCCTGGAGATAACCATTATCTGTGCCTTGAAAGATGTATGTTACACTGAAGAGAGCTTGTATTTGGGTTGTGTTTTGAAAACAGGTTGTAGTAGGTGGCGAAGGATGAGGCTCCTTCACCCTCCTCTTACTCTTGGTTCTACCTTCACCCACCCACTCAACAGCAGCCTGAGCAGATTGCGAAAGGGAATCTACATCAGTTTCTCAGCCAGAAAATAACCAGTGTCCAGAATCCTTTCTGTTCACAGCGAGTCTGTCTGTTTCCAGTGCTCAGCCCCTTGGATTGCTTGATTTACCACCTACGCACTAAAGTTAAAATAAATTTCCAACTTTAATACAAATATTTTCTGCAGGAAGTTGTTTCTCATAGACACTGGAAGGTGAGGCTGAATTCCTTGCATTTCTTTTGTCTACACCCTGATGTCCTTGGCATAACATCAGTTCTTGGGTTTTGGACATTAAAACATATGTTAATAATCATTGATTGGCCTAATCTGGCTAAGGCACCTGAAACTGACAAACTTCTCCACAAGCATGGAAAATACTTATCACCTTCACTGCTATTATGAAATAAAAAATATTTTAATACTCTAAATTCTTTACTGATTCTTTGGGAATTTCACATCATGTACCCCAATCCTACTCACCTCCCAGTCCCTCCATATTCACCCCTCACTCCTGCAGCATTGCCTCCCAAATTAATTAAAAGCAAACAACCAAAAAGCCCATGTCACTTCTCCATCCTTCCATCACCTCTTCATTCGTCCTAATGAATAAGGATCTGTGATGTGCCACATACTATATACACTTTTGTCCAATTAGTTCCACCTACAAAATGTTTGTCACCAACCCTAACATCTACTCTATCTATGGTCTGCTGGAGTTTGTGAAGGGACGGGTCCTGCAGAGTGTTAACTGCAGGATGTTCATGACTCAGGACATCAGCAGGAATTCTGAGAAGAGTTTTGGAGAGGGTCCAGTGATGTTGGTGGACCAGAGGCCTTGAACTAGACCCATACAACACTGCCTTTGATATTAGTTTTTTCTTTATTTCATTTTTCTACTTATAAATGATGAACTGTTTTACTTTGTGATTTCACTTTGGAGACTGAGGAACGCCACTTTAAATTCCTCCTTCTTTGGCCAGCATTTTGGATGCCATTATCAAGTCCCTGTCTTTTTGGGTGATGTTAGATGAGAGTGGTTCTAGTGACATACTTATCTCATGAGTGCTATACTGTTCCAGACTCTGTGTCTTATCGTTGGATTCTTTCATTGTCTTTTGTCGATGCCTTTTTGATAGCCACTTAGGTTACCTCGGTTTGTGAGGAAATTATTTGAATCTGTATTCTTAGGTAATTTGACATATGTATATAACTGTTTTGATCATGTTCTTTAGCACAGAAGTGTGCTACCCAGGAAAGAGGGTTCCTATTGTCACTTTGCTCATGTCTCTGGGCTTGACTGCAGTTCTGGTTGCAGAGTCATCCCCAAAATGTGTAAGAACTACTTTTCTTTGGCTTGGTGTTCCTGAAGAAATACCAGTCATTACTGAGTGTACCCTAGAAGAAAATACAATTTGCAAATTTGAATTAAATATACTTATAAATAACTCTACATTTTCATGTGTCTAATTAATTTCTCTGCAAGCTAACAGTATCGTTATTGACCAGCAAAGCATGATTTCTTTCCTACCCTTTCTATACTTCAACTGATAAAATGGAATAGAAATTTATTTGAAAAAATATAAAAACAACTTTAAATTAAGCTGCATGGAGGCCATGTGCACAGAAGTATCTGTTTCTTGCATATGTCTTTCCATAAGGTGCCTTGTAGAGATATGAATGAGAAGGAGGATGAGATTCTCTGGGAAGGTGGTACTCAGGAGGGAGTTCCTTCCTTATCGACTAGTGTTAATAGTGCTGGAAGGTGCTATATATGCTAGCCATTTTTAATTGTATTTAAAGCCTCCTCCATGAGATGGGACCCATATCTGACACAATGAGGTCAAGAACCTAAGACTAGATAGGTCATGGGCCTAAGGGAATTATTAGTCATTCTGCTAAATAAACAGCAATTAAAAAATGACTCCTAATAATATACCGCTATACCCATAGATCAGTAAATCCCTCTGCTCTTATCAGAGAAGTGTAGATGAAAGTTTCAGTCCTATAATGTTTTACAGGTGTTCAGTCCCAAAGAAACACGCAGAGGATTATATTAATTATAAACTGTTTGGCCTATTAGTTCAGGCTTATTATTAACTAACTTTTACAACTTAAAATTAACCCATAATTCTTGTTTATGTTTAGCCACATGGCTTGGTAATTTTTACCAGTGAGTCATTTTTATCTTGCTTCCTCTGGGTCTGGCTGGTGACTGCAAACTGAGCCTTTCCTCTTCCCAGAATTCTCCTAGTCTGGTCACTCTGCCTATACTTCCTGACTGACTACTGGCCAATCAGCATTTTATTAAACCAATACGAGTGACAAATCTTTACAGGGCACAAGAGCATTCGCCAACAGCAGAGAAATTTCTTCTTGCAGTAAATAGTATAACACAGAGACCCACTCATGCAGAGTGAGAGATTTTAGAGCACTCGGCCCTATGTGGGATATTTTCATCAAACTCCTCCGCTCAAGGCTCAGGAATCTATGCAGAAAAGGTGAGTATGGAAGCCAGAGTTGGTAGACAGTGGCAATGAAAGGTTGTTTTCTAGATGTGCCAGGGCGATTCACATGTGAGACTGCATAAGACATAAATAAGTTCAAGCAATACAAAATCCCAGCACTGAGAAAGGGAAATGGGCACAAAGTTCTGCTCCTAGTGGAGCATCTATTGCAACTGATGCATTCTGGGAGAAGCAGCATTTGTTTTCTTTCATAGAGTGTTAACCACTGAGTTTGTTAACCATTCCAGGCAGGCGCTGTGCTCAGGAGGGCCTAACTGGCCAACACGAATCTGACACTGTGGGTTTTATCTGTTTATTTGCTTTCTGATTTCTTTTTTTAAAAGAGAAAGAACATGAAGTTGATGAGGGGAACCTAGGAGGAGTTGGGGGAGGGAAAAGAATATAATCAAAACACAATGTATGAAATTCTCAAAAATTGAATAAAAACTTTTTTTTAAAAAAAAAGCCCTTAAATTCTTTAGGAACTAGGGACAGAGCTGACTGGCATGGGCTCAGTGGATGTCTATTACTTGCAGACACACCCTTCCTATCAACCACATCAGCACCTGTAGGTGTTTTGTAGTAACAGTCTTTGTTTTTTAGTCTGTTTCATTGAAGTCCAAGAACAGGATTGGGCACAGGCAGGTGAGAGAGGAAAGCAAATCTTGCACGTAACAAATGCACACCACATAGCCAAGCGATCATTCAAAGCTTAAAATGTACCAATGTTACAATTCTAAAGGCTCAACACCCTGAAATACTATCCTCGTCTGTAAATAGATTTTGCATAAACTGTTGCATGGTTCAAGTTAGTGCAGCTCCTCTGAAGTGTTTCACCCCATTCTTTCATGATCAGTTCTCCTTGAAGTGGTTTGTTTGTTGATTTAAAATCCAAGAAGATAAGAAGATTAACTGTTTCTCTAGTAGAAGGCACTGAACTTGTTCTCTGAGCACAAACACTAGGAGGACTTTCAAAAGACAAATGACCCAACAGACACTTGGGAGTACTTTGCAAGGATGACATGTTTTCTAAGCCTTTGGTTCAGAAAAAGCCATTCTGTTATGAATATTAACAATAGTGAAGAATTTGCATATGGTAGAAAGTTCCTAATGATGCCTGCATAGCCCAAACCCTCAGAAAACAAAAGCCTCAGGTTGGCCTATTAGCACAGGTTCTTCTTTGCAAAGACTTCTAAAAGGGGCCTGAGCTGTGTGGCTGGGATAAATCTTTGGAAAATGCGTTTCAGCCCAAGTCAGAGCAAGGATAATGTTTTCCTTCCCACTGCTCCACCCTAGTCCACTCTAACTGAAATTACCCTTTGGTAAATTGATCGACCTATTTGCAAATAATTAATGCATGAAACATAATGTTCTCTCCTACTAATCTTTCCCAGGCCAAACTTTACTGAGACACTCTGAGAGAGCTGTGGTTGGAGGCAGTCACTGTCCCTCTTCCTCGGAACTCAAAGCTTTGCCCTGACAGCCTCATCCAGTGAGGTCCAATAAGTGTGTAGAGTAAGTCTGTGGGAGGGAGCGGATTCATAGAAGTTGCTCCGTTTTTGGTCTGCCATCTAAGCTAAATGGTTTTGTTTTGGGGAGGGTGGGAATTTTTTTTTCCTTTCTTGGTTTCTGAGACAGGATTTCACTGTGTAGTACAGGCTGTTCTTGGACTCACTATGTAACCCACCTTTTTCAGCCTCCTGAATGCTGGGATTATAGAATGTATCACCACTCTTGGCTCAATTGGTAATTTTTGGATCTGGATTTGCAAAGCATCTATTTCTGCCTTGATGATCAATTGTGATGTGAGCTGTCACCCTCACCTGTACTTGGGAGGCATCCTTGCAATGAAGGTGAGAGGAAAAGAGCTCTGGAACCGAAGTTAGGATCCTGGTCCCCAATCTTTTCTCTGCTACCTGTACACTGAGAACCAGCTCTTAATGTTATTCTGCTTCTGTGGCTTGCATCTATCTCTGCATCTGTAAAATGAGACATGATACATCTTAAATGCTCTCCTGGGTCCAATATGCCCCATTGCTTAGAGTGGCCATTTGAAGGAAGAGAAGCGATTGGAAAATGCTGATGCATTGTTTGTGGAATACTTGTGTTAAAGTTTGCACCAATGCCGTGAAAACTATGGCAAGAGGGCAAACTGCTGCTAAATGCTGCTGCTTCCTTGTTCTCTTGTTTCTTAAATAAATTTATTTATTTATATCCCGTTCACAGTTTCCCCTCCCTCCTCTCCTCCTCATCCTCCCTCTCCCTTACCCCCCCTCTCTCCCCACCCCAAATCTACTCATCCACTTCTGTTTAGGAAAGGTCAGGTCACCCATGAGTATCACAAAACATTGCATATCAAGTTGCAGTAAGACTAATCACCTCCCTATGTATCCCAAGTCGTGACTTTTAAACATTGCCTCATACATTCTATGGTTTTCAGTCAAGGGGTTAAAGAGCTTAGTTTAATTAACAAATCACTCCAAACTAATGAGAAATTCATCTCAACATAAATGAGAAGATGAATGCTCCATTTTGTTTTGTTCCAGAAAGTCAGAGGAATACATAAATAAGCAAGGAAAATAAGACCCGTTGCAAAAAGCACATCTGCCCACCATCATCGCACAGAGAGGCGCATTGTGTGGTCTTGGAGGGAATCAGCAGCAGCTGAAGGGGATGCTACTTCGAGAGAAAGGATGAATGGCTACGGTGGCAAAGATGCTATGAGAAAAATCAAAGTATGGATGGGCAGAGTTGGAACCAGGGGAAGAATCTAAGCTAGAGGACAAACGGGGATTCTATCTGGATATTCAGGACCACAGGGGCCATCTGAAGTTTCAGAAGGAAAAACAGCAAGCAAATAACAAACCAACCACTGAGTTTGGTTAGATGGTGATGCTGTCTGTGTATGTTGAACAGAATATAATGAAAGAGTGGCCATGACCATTAAAAAGGAAGTTTATTATTTTCATTTAACTTAGTGTTTAAATTCTGAATACATTCATACAATTTCTCCAGTAGCTTGAGTTAGGGCAAGCAAGGTGACTGAGCCACCTAAACACTCAACACCATCTGCACAGAAAATCTCAAGTCCTACAGTCCAGAGCAAACTCAAATGACATGAAGTAGTAACTATACAATTTGGAAGTATAGTTTGATGAGATTCCTCAGGTTTTTCTCTCTATCCCTGTCCCTCCATACCCTCTGTCCCTTCTCTCTCTCTCTCTCTCTCTCTCTCTCTCTTTCTCTCTGTCCATCTTTCCCTTTTCCCTCCCTCTCCCTCTCCCTTTCCCCCTCTCTCAAAAAGTGCTAATGGGTTCAATTTGGTGGTAGCACCTAATTTTGTCACTTGTCCAGCACTTAATAGCAAATTTTCCTTCCTGTCCAACTCTAATCCTCTGTAGAGATACTTATTTTCTGACTCCTTCTAGACCTGAGGAGGACCATGAGGGTAAAGAGAATTAAATAGACATCTGTTTGCCTCTCCTTTCTTCCCCCATTCTTGTTTCTCTGCTGGGGATGTGTGCTCTAGAGTTAGGACAGTTGCTTTCAGACCAGGAGGGAAAGAGTCATGACTCAGCTAACAGACACATCCACTGAACCATAGATGCCAATGTTATTAGCTGTTAACTTTGAAACATTTGTTACAACAAAAACAATTCCCACTGGCTTAAATCTTTGCAACTCAGTTTTACTCTTTTTTTTTTGTAAATGTGTATAATATCCGGAACCCAGAGAAGCGTATTGTGTTAGCTGCATGGGTTCTACAGTGAGAAGAGGTTTGTTTCCCTTCCAGGCTTCTTATCCTGCTTTCCATGAGCAAGAGGGGCCAATGGCAGAGCATCTTGGCAGATGGATATTCAGACTTGATACAATCACTTTGCCGTGTTGTGTACTGGAAGGAGCAGAGTAAAGCTGTTGTCATGTAACTCCTCTGTCTTACCAGAAGCAGTCTGAGATCATGAATTCAGTATGTTTTCTGTGACTCTGTTTTCAGCCTCTCCCACTCAGATAAAACATCACTATGTCTCTTTAAGGATTCTTGCTCTGGTGTATGTGTGTGTGTGTGCATGTGTACATGTATGCATGCATATGTATGCACACATGTATGTGTGTATGTGTTTGTGCATGTGTATGTATGTACATGTGTATGTGTGTACATGTGTATGTATGTACATGTATATACATGTGTATGCGTATGCACCTGTATGTGTGTATACAAGTATGTGTGTGCATGTGTATAT
>JABTXL010008822.1:13241350-13268933 GCA_025134845.1 Neodon shergylaensis | reverse complement strand
GTGTGCATGTGTATGTATGTACGTGTATATGTGCACATGTGTATGTACATGTGTAGGCATGTGTATGTGTGTGTATATGAGTATGTGTGTGCATGTGTGTGTTTGTGTATGTGTGTTCATTCATGTGCTCCCCTCTATACTTTACTTACTTCCAACAGACAAAAAGGTAGAGGAGGTGGAAGTGGAGTTGAGTGTCACCTCCAGAGGAAGAACTCTCACCCTGAGGTCAGTAGCTGGAAAATGACTTCAAGCTTGTTGTAAACAATACTGTTAATAAAAGGGCTTGGTGCAGAAATAAATTCAGAGCAGCCCAAATTTCCTGAGAGATCCATAAAAGTGCTGAAAAAAATTTCCTGACTACCACTCCGGTTGGGAAAATAAAAAATGTTAAATTAAAGATGTGTTCATTTCACTTGTACTTAACCTATATTTTATTAATCATGAAAGCAACTGGTCATGTTAATAAAATGTGTGGGCCTGAGTATTTTAATCATCTCTCTGCGGTAACTTTTGTTCTCTAAGTAACCATAGCATCATGTTATATGCTTTGTATATGCTTAATATAATTTAATCTAAAAACAAAGTACAATATAAGAAATTTGAATTATAAGAAAGAGAGGAAGATACATACATGATGGATGTGTTAGCTTCCTCACTACCATAACTTTCATTCTGTGTGGCCCATGATATTGTGCTGTATACCTTAAATGTACACAATACTGTTCATTCATGTTAGCTTTTTTTGTGGCACTCAGGCCTGAATACAAGTCCCTGTATGTACTCAGCAGGCTCTCTATCACTGAGATAAATATTAAGTAAAAATTTATTTTTTTAAACAACACACCAATTGTAGAACAGGGAAAGAAAAGAAGGGGAAAAAAAGAAGTGTGCACATATGAAAGCTGATGAGTGGCTAGTCATAGAGAAAATGCATGGAAAGATTATTTAGTAGAGTTCCCAGCTCTTTAAGACACCCAGAAAATGGTTATGGAAGGGAGAATAAATTAGAATAAAAGTTGCATGCCTTGGGACATCCATCTATTGGAATGTCTCTATAAAATCATTACAGAGGTTAGAAAACTTTTGTCACAGCCTTCTGAGTTTTGCTCAATAAAATTATGAAATCTGTGACAGAGGCATCTTCAGGCATAGGACAGAAATTTAACTACCAAGCTACCATGATGAGTGGCCTCAATATAATTATGAACTATATCATGGCCTGACTCTGAAACAAAATACTCTAGAATTACATAAATACAAAACAATTGTTTTTTTTTAGCTTAAATCTCAAAATAATATTTAAGGGGGAACTTCCTTAATCAAGAGGAGTAACACCACTTCACTTACTAAGGACTAAGATCTGAAGTGTAGAGCATAAATCTTTTAAAAATTAGAAAAAAAATACTTTGAAATTACCAAGCTCATGCTTTCTAGAGAGTTGAAGTAATCACTTATATGAACTCTGACTTCCATACTGAAAATCAGAGCAGTTGTGGCAATTTCTGGAATGTGGTTAATCAACTATCTCCTTTAATAAGAAAATTAAACAGAACCCAGTGTTGGTCAGGGGTTAAGGCTGGGTCCTCCGCATTCACATTCTGTTGCATGTCTTGATTATCAGTTCCTTTTGGCTACCACTGGCTGTAGGAATAAGGGTAGTTCCTAAAAAAGTCGATGGCGCCTGGAGTGATCTTCACGGAGTAGAGTCAAGATGGGGAATGCAGGGCTTGGTTAATATTGTGAACTGTGCTGCTGAGCCTGACCTAACTGATGAGTTTTCCACCAATTCCCTGGTGGCTGACGAAGGTCTGAGTGTCAGGAACCTCCTGTGTTTATTCTTCAGTTTTCCTTCTCATATTTTCCGGTCATCATTCAGCCCTAGTGTCTCCCTATGGACCTCCTTAACTGATTCCTCCTTCATCGTACAGCCTATTAGATTGTAATGATTAAATCTCTTCCTTCAGAACTTCCTTGACTTTTAAAGGTTCTGCAAACCTGCAAACATGATGGGCTTTAGTCGAATTCGCGCTCTTTGTTTGTTCCCATTAGTTTTGATCCTGCCAGTCATACATTTTCTTAAGATTTTTTAAATCATTTACTACATTTTACTGCTCATGAAACATTGTTATAATGGCTATCATGAAAATATGATACGCATGTGGTTAGTGTCTTAGAACTACCTACTGTGCAAATGCACAGAAACTCTGCTGCCGGGATAAAACTCTAGCATGCCGTGCGATATTTCAGCACTCTTCTTAGCCGTGAGCTTAGATTGAAGCTCAACAATATTTGTTCTCAAGAATTTGCTTCAGTGGAATTCCTCTTGAACCAAGTACTGTGTACTTATGATCTTTAAAACAGTTAGCTTTTCCTGGTGAAGCACAGACTTCTTCATTGACTCTTGTCATCCGAATCCGAAGCTTCAGCACGGGCACACCTTGTCCCCTTGCCATTTTGGCCATGTGTCATACCTCCGCGGGCACATAGTTTCTGGGATTTCCCTCTGATTACTGCAAGGCTAACCCTGGGGCGGTTCTCTGAAAAGTAATTGTTATTCTTTCATACAGATGACTCTAAGAATCATGTACACCAGGAAAAAAAATGTCAGAGGAAAATTTGAACTATTTGTTCTAATGTAATTTATCTGAGGAAGCATGAGTCTTCTCAAGTATACAGAAAGGATTTCCCTGAGTCACCAATTGTCTCGGCAGAACTGTGAGTCACTGTAGCGTGTGGGAGTGACCATAGCCTGGACATATTTGAACAATTTGTAAAACTATGCATATTCTTTTGCCTTATTCGGGCTGAAATTGCTATGGGCGTATGCTTTCGTATTTTAGGTTGATAGGTATAAGGTTCTGGAAGAAAATCAATTAGGAAAAAATGGATTTATGAGTTTTAAGGAATTAGTTGGTTTCCTTGGTTGAAAGATATTGCCTTTTGTCCTTAGCTACCCATGAGAGGAATGAGCCTTCCAACTCTGGAGACTCTGTGTCTCTATCAAGAGCGGTCTTCTAAGTCTTTGATAGTAGCTAACAACTGGTAAGGACCTTAGGAAACCCTTTGAAGATAGGTCATCCATATCCTCTTGACCCTAGGTATCTTTCACAGTCTCTTGTGAGATATTAATTCAGTAGGCTTATAATTATGGAAAACAGACATGCATTTTAAACTATATAATGATTAGATTAAATCATGCCATAATTCATGAGAGAAATAAAGTAATATGAATCTTAAAAGACTGTCCCCCAGAGTCCCAGGTATTAAAGGCTTGGTCCCTGGTGTGGTATTATTGGTACACAAAAGAACCCAAAAGAAGTGGAACTAGTGGAAAGTATATAATTTGTTGGGTGTGTCTTTAAATAGAATAGTTGGATGCTGGCTCTTCCTTCTCTTCTTTCTTGGCTGTGAATGGAGGGAGGTTTGCTCTACCTCATGCAAACCCCACATTGGACTTTCTACTGCAGACCCAAAAGCAATGGGACCAATAAATCATGGACCAAGATCTACAAAACAGCCAGAAGGAACCTTTTCTCATTATAAGTTCATTATCTCAAGTATCTTTTATAACAATGGAAAGTTGACTGGTCCATGGAGTTTTACAAGAATTAATGCTTAGCATCACTAGTGTATCTGTTAGATAGATAGATAGATAGATAGATAGATAGATAGAGACAGAGAGAGAGAGAGAGAGAGAGAGAGAGAGAGAGAGAGAGAGGAAAGGAGGGAGGGAGGGAGGATGAGAGAGAGGGAGGGAGATTGAAATTACTAGTCCTTGGAAAAATTTCTTTGGGGAAGCATTTAATGACCTAGAGAATCTGTTTGAAGTATTTCTTGACTGTTTTTTGCATGCTTCTCCGAACAACTACTGTTGTCCTCCCCATGGTCATTAATATTCTTCTCCAAAGACTCCATCTGTCAGAAATGGTAAAATGCGATCCAGCATAAATAGGATGAGGTATTTCAATTGGTTCCTGTGGTCTACCACAGCTCCCTTAAGCTCCCAAGGGGAGACAGAGGTCCCGTTGATCACAGATGGAAAGTTTCTAGACTGCAAGTGTCAAACTGGGAGCAGAGATGCCCGTGGGTTTCAAAGGAAAACTAAACAAACAGCCAATTCTTTTATCTCCTTTTCTTCTCTCATCCACATTCTACCATATCCTCATTTAAATTTCCCTCTCTCACCTTTGTTTGAACTAAAGCTGGTGCTCACTTTGAGCCAATAAAAACTACAAGAAGGAAACATCTGCACGACTGTGTAACTCATACTGCAATTATCAGCAAAGTGACATCTAATTAAAGATCAGACAGGGCAGTGTCTGCAAAATATTCTCAAGCTCAAGACACAATGGACAAAGTGCTATATAAATGTGTGTGTATGTGTGTGTGTGAGAATGTGTATAAATTTGTACCTAATCTTTATTTATGTTATCTCATATTTTACATTTTAAATATATGTTATCCCTTGACGTTTGATCTTTGAAACAAATGGAAAGATAGATGTGTCATGTAGGCTTTATTTAAAACAATGAATAACTAGTGCCCCAGTAAATTACTTACAAGAATTACCTACTATGTTAAAAAAATATATATTGTTAAATCCTGAAGTGTAAGCCCTTCAGGGAATTCCTGTTGTCTTGTCAATAGGAATTTTAAATGATATGCAAACTCTCTGGAAAGCAATTTAGAAAACAAAGTTTTTATATTTTGAAGAGCAATTCTATTTCGAGGAATATAATTTCAGCAAAGAATTAGAACTTTGTATAAAGATTCATCTACAAAGAGCTCCTAAGAAGTGTGCTCAAATAAACTGCTTAAATGGATGTCCCCAGTGAGTGCATAGGGACTCAAAGAACTTTTCACCTTCTGACTCCTAGGAGTTCTCTCAAGGTCTCTTGGAATAGGAAAGGTGTCTTAGTGGTTAAGAGCACTAGCTGCTCTTTCAGAGGACTGAGGTTGAATTCACGGCACTGGGATGGTGGATAACAGCAATCTGCAATGCCAGTTTCAGGGGCTCCTATGCCCTCTTCTGGCTTCCTGGGCACTGGGTACATGTGGTGCACAGGCACATAAAAACACCCATACACAAAAAATAAAGACTTTAAAAAAGAAGTTCTTTTGGCTTTGCCTCACCCATGTGAAAGAAGGCAGGTGGAGGGGTGCGTTTTATGTTGAACTTGTAAATACAGAGTGAGTATAGAGATTACCTCTGCTCATGTTCATGGTGGAGACTACCATCGCTCCCTAACAGACAGGAAGCTGGGAAATGCACTTCATCCCTGTTCTTAGGCAACAGGAGAGATGAAGCTTGGTGAATGGCAGTCTGTCTATGAAACTATAATCATGTGTACATTTTAAGGGGACTCACAAGAGACCTGTCCAGCAGAATACTTAGTAGTGATTACACCAAACCATTCAAACAAACAAACACAAGGGTGATTAAATGCATAGAGAGATGTGCTTGACACACTGGGGGAAAGTTGCCATTATAAGCCATGCTTTGGGTCCACGTTTCTATTTGTTGACATGACTGTGACTTATGAAGGTGCTTCCATTAACAAAGGCTGACAGGGTGGAACACGAAATACTGTCATCTCTGGGCTGTCTGTCACACTTCCTGGTTTCCCAAGCTTTCCTTCTATTTATTTTCCTTCTTGCTTGCTTAATAAAGGGACAATGGCATGCAGAAAAAATATGCTACGAAATCTGATATGTGTCATTTTTTAGCTTTATTAACTGGGTTAGCTCGATCCAGATAATCTTCTTATGTGGTGTCCCTGTTTTATATTTCATTAAAGAGAAATTAATCATACACATTAAAAGCTCATCATAAAGATCAGGTGAAATAACTTATGAAACAGAATCTGAAACATGTGATATAGAGAATGTGCTCCAAAAAATACAAATAATCCAGTGATACCAATTGTTTTTTATCATCATGGAGGAAGTCAGATGATTCCGAATCGCTGGAAGCAAGTTCAGATGGATTACAGTTTGTACCAGTCTTTCTCAGCCTGCAAAAGTTCAC
Source organism: Neodon shergylaensis (assembly GCA_025134845.1). Taxonomy (NCBI): domain Eukaryota; kingdom Metazoa; phylum Chordata; class Mammalia; order Rodentia; family Cricetidae; genus Neodon; species Neodon shergylaensis. The sequence goes on along the minus strand of JABTXL010008822.1, from coordinate 13,262,905 downwards.
TGTTTTTCTGGGCATTTCTTGTGAAATCTGCATCTTCTCAGAAACCTCCCAAAGTATATGTTATGAGATAAGAATATTTATTCCAAATTTCTAAGTAGATATTTAATATCAACTTTAATCATGTTTGACCCTGGGCAGTGTTTTCTTTCCTGGCTAAACTCTGGGAGCTGCTCTCTAAAACTGAGGGAGGCACATTTTGTCAGACGTGGTGATTACCTCCTATACAGTCATCCTGTCCTCATTCCTCAACACTGGCAACGTCTGCCTCTTACCAGAGACCCTGAGAATGGCAGCCTCTGTTTGTTCCAGTGACTCCTGCAGCTGAGTGCAGGCATAGACAGAGGGAAACCAGACGGGATGCACAGGAGAGAAGTCTCAGGAACGGCTTTCTTCTGATAGTGAGCAGTCTGTGGTCTCAGGGATCTAAGCTTCCTCGTATCCAAACCCTTTGCTTTGCGATTCCTTTTGTGTGGAGATGGCATCTATTTCCCCACCTCCTGAGCAGAAGCTGGTCTCTTGATCTGACCTGAGCAGTAGAACACAGCAGAAGTGATCGTGCTCCACTTTGAAACCTTGACCCATAAAACCTCGAGCTGTGAGAATTTCACAACGATGGGGAAAGGAGCAGGGCAGACTTTTCACCACCAAAGCATCAATTAAACTGGTGAAATTGTTTTATAAAAGGAAAATAAATTTAAAATTAATTAAAGTCACCTTTAATTTACCTAAACGTGTATAACATGAAGAGACATTTATTTTTTTTCAAAAATATTCTAAATCAGTACAAACATCAAGAAGCTTGTGAAGTGCTGTGATGTCTGGAACTCTTCAGGGGAGTAAACACTTTAACTGTGAAGGCAGAAATACGTTCAAGGGACCAACTTCATGGTATTGTAAAAGAGCTGACTCTATCTGGTTCCCGATTTCTTGTTATATCAGAAATAAACTTCCATTGGTTCAGTGATTTTTAATTGACATATTTCACTTTTTCAAACACTAACATTTTTATAATTATCTGAATAAAAGTGACCCATGACAATAACCATGTGGTATAAAGATTTTTCCTGGCATTATTTTTTCTAAAGTGCTGTCCTTTAAACAGCTGTTTCTTCACTGGCCAGCAAAGTTCTTCTTCACTCTATGACCACTTCCCTGTCCTGTCACCCTCTGTCCACATGTTCCTGACATTGTTATTTATGGAACATTGAGATTCATGATGATGAATAAATGATGTTTAATAATTTCGTGATGTTGTAGGGAGAGGGCTGCTTGTTCTTCCCAGCCACCAGGCTAGCTTAGCCTCAAAAAAATCCACACAGAAACTGTATTAATTAAATCACCCCTTGGCCCAGTAGCTCCAGTTTCTTATTGGCTAACTCTTACATATTAGTTTAAGCCATTTCTATAATCTGTATATCAACACGAGGTCATGACCTACCAGCAAGATTCTAACCAGTGTTCATCTCAGGCAGAGGATCCATGGCTTCTCTGACTCTGCCCTTCTTCCTCCCAGCATTCAGTTCTGTTTTCTCTGCCTACCTAAGTTCTGTCCTATCAGGCCAAAGCAGTTTCTTTATTCATTAACCAATACAAGCAACACACAGAGGGGACTCCCACATCACCATGAAGATTGTTTGTATTTAAAAGTGTTCCTGTTACTTCTTATTTTCCAAATGTCTAGGATTGACATCATGATAAACATGAATCTCACTGAGTTTTGTGATAAACATGAATCTCACTGAGTCCTTAGATAAGGCCTTAAGACATTATAATTTTTAGCTGAACATCAAATGCTGGCTTGTTTATGCTAATCCAAGATATATGCATGGAAGATTTGTCTGTGCAAGAGTCTTAAAGAGACAGACAACAAGCTATAAAAGTGGGCAATCAAATCTAAGAATCCAATTAGTCTGACTCCCCAATTAGTGGCATCCAGGGCTCACTCAGACCTATTCTCGTTTGAAAACTACTTTTTGGAAGCATTTCAAAATTATTTTCTTCAAATTGTACTTCTTCAAAAGTTTATAGTGCATGTCGCTGTGCCATCTTTTTTTTTTCTTATAGGAACAATCACCACCAAAAGAACATAGATGACAATGGGCTAATGAGCGTCCACTCATTGTGTTTTATGTATTAGTCATTATTAAAAACTTTGTCAGTCTATTTTTAGTGTGTACAATATAGAAAAGAAACTACATACTTGAAATAAAATTGTTTCCTTGAGAAAGAAGCAATAGCCAATGGCGTTTATTTATTAGTAGCTTGATTCTGCTCTTTAAGATGAGGTTTTACTTCGCTTCGCAATTAATAGCAGAAATTAACAAATAAAATCAGTGGTCCTATACAGCCTTCCTGTATAAAGAGGAAATGGCGCTTCCTGCTCCGGTAGTCAAGGATGTTCTTGGATGTGTTGCTAGTCCCTGGTACTCCCCTGCAGTACCCCTCCTCAGAGCCTGCCTCCCGTTGCCTCTAATTATATTTGTGGGCAGCTGGTCTGGGATTCAGGCAATCTTAAATTTGATCTTTTCTTGTTTCCTGAAGGATTTGTTCTTCATGAGTTGTAGCTCACCCATAAAACTATGCTGACAATAAAATCCTTGCACGGGTATGTGAAAACCGGGAGCCTGTGATTTCACTCACAGTTGCTGACATGGAGTTGAGGGTGTGACTTCGCATATGTCTGTTTATTAGAAAGAAGGTGTAGAGTGACTAGCGTCTGTGTGCTGTTTAGTCCTGTGAGCACTGGGAGGGGGGCTGTAGCCATACACTCTCTTAAAAACTGATACTGAATTTTGTGGGAAAAGCTTATGTGTAAGTCTTATCCGTGTCTGGTATGAGATAGACTGAGAAATCTATTTAATAAAAAAGCTGTTTCCCAAGCTGGGTATGGCGGCACATATCTGCAATGGGAGGCGAGACAGGAAAATCAAGACATCTTTTTCAGCTACATAGTGGGCTCTAGAAGTAACCTGGGCTCCATGAGGCCTTGTCTTAAACAAACAAAGTTGTTTCATATGTTTTTGATGGTGGCATTTCACAAGTAACCCTTATTTAGTGAGCCTCTGCTTCTGTGAGGAACCAGCAAACTGATGTAACAAGAGGTCTCCTTGTAGTACCAAATTTGTCTTTAGAATGGTTATGTTTCCAACTCTGAATCATACACTCATGTAGTGCAGTAGTGGGAACCTACACAGCCTCTTGCCTGGAATTGAAATACTTCACAGCAGTAGTGCTGATTTCCAAGTGGCAACAACCTACAGGACTTAATAATTACTTATATTCTGTTCCTGCTGTAAGATACCAAAACAAGCTGGAATAAATGAGCCATTTCCTTTTGCTCCGATGAAGCTGAAGTATAGACAGTATTACTTTTAACAATGTATTCTCAAAACCTTTTCCCTGTACTTTTATAAGAATTTTAAATCACAACCTTATTAATTATTATGAAACTAATTAGAAAACAATGCCATGTGGGAGACATTTTTGGACTAAAGGAACCATGCAGATATGACCTGATTGTCACTAAAGTGAACATGTCTCAGGCAAAAAGAAGTTTGTACTTTTATTCCCTATGGCTGGATACATAGGCCATCAAAGGAAAAGGCAAAGACTTGAGATTTTGTTGCAACCAAGCAAAGTACACAGGGGTCCCTGTTGTCCTTCCCTGAACAGTAAAATAATGCAGGCTCAAGCCACAAGAGGAGTTCTGTTCCCCCAGTGACAACACCTACTGTCAGTCTTGTGATGGGCAAGCGTTGACTGAAAGAATAATCCTGCCTAGCAGTCATTGCTTCATTCTTTAGCATGAAGCAGGAGGGGCTGGGCCGTAACAAGCCCTAATCCGGTGGTCCTGCTGTTTTATTCCCTTCTCTGAGAAGCCATCAGCACCTTATGTAGAAGCTGCACGTTCAATCGTGTCCTTTGACCTGGTGCTGGGAGGGTGTGCTGCTGAAGGGTCTGTGAGAAATTGTCTGAGGAGGATGCAACGTTTGTGCAACACAGAGAGCTTCCTCCTGCTCTTTAGTGTTGATTTCACAACAACCTCTTGGCATTTAAATGGATCAGAGCCGCTGAAAAGCAATATAATATGAATTTGGAGAATCTAGCCTATTTAGCAACTCTGGAAACCATACAGGTCCAGAGGAGAAAGCAAAGGAAAAATACAACTAAATAGTTTCATCCCATATACCATAAGGAGGAGAATTTTTCTGTTTTTAATTAACTATTCATTTTCTTCATAGCATGTGGCTTGAGATAATTAGGGAGATTATTTATAACAATGACTATGGCTTTCCCATTTGTTTCATTAAATCATTATGTTAATGAGCCCAAGATTCAGATTCATCCCCGAAGAAGCCAATAAACTCGTGCTGGCTTGGAAAGAACTCCCAGAGTCAGCCAGGCGTCTTGCAAAACTGCTCCTTGAGGCTTGTTGAATTCAGGTGGAGCAGTCACTGAAGATTTGTTCTTACAACCCAGAAAAATCAATTAATAATAGCATGGGTGAGACTGGTGCCTCCCTTAGGGAAAGGGCTCCCTAGAAGTGCTGCAAAGCACAGTAGTCAAGCACCCCACATCCTCGGACACACTATCTGCATCTATATACAGGTACCAGGCTCTTCAGCAACATGATTCCAGGCACGTTACTTACACCTTCTGCCTCAAATCCTACATTGCAGAAGCAGATAAGGAGGCAGCTGATAAGATAGTGGAGCAATGGTATACATTAAGTTCTTAGTGTGGCTGCCAACGTTTACAGACTGCTTAGCAGACGGCTGTTGCAGTCAGGAATGAAATCTACCTCTAGGTGGAGATAGTTGGGCAATCACCTGTCCAATGAATCTCCCCCGAGGATGGTAGGTCCATCCTGATGAACGGTGACGTGGATAAACCTTAAAATGAGATGAATGTACTTTTCCTTCTCAGAATTTCCACTCTTTGTGCATCTGCTCCAGGCCCACAGTGAGGCTCTGACAGATCTCCTAAGTGTTCTTAATCCTGATTTAAGAAGTAGTAATTTTTTTCTCTTCATTTTTCTGTTTTACGTGCTGGCCAGAATCTAAGGGTTTTTTTTTTTATGTTGTTATTTTGGTACTGTGGGATGTCCTTCTATATATGTGTTGCTTTTATTGGTTAATAAATAAAGCTGTTTTGGCCAATGGCTGAGCAGAATAAAGCCAGGTGGAAATCTGAACAGAGATGGAGAGAGGGAATAGGTGGAGTAGAAGAGATGCCAAGTAGCAGCTGAAGGAGAAAGATGCCAGAACATTACCAGTAAGCCACAGCCTCATGACGATTTGTAGATTAATAGAAATGGGTGAATGTAACATGTAAGAGTTAGCTAAAAATATGTGTAAGTCATTGTCCAAACAGTGTTGTAATTAACATAGTTTCTGTGTGATTATTTGGGTCTGGGAGGCCAAGAAGTGAAAGTGTAGTTTTCATTTACACTTTGGGCTCCCTTCTCTTTCTCTATAACTCCATTACCCACCATGTGGCTGTCTGTCCATCATGTGATTGACCTCCTTGTTGACTTAACTCAAATGGCATAGATTTTTCTCCTTCTGTTTTCCATCTTTGTTTTCTGGGCAGCTGCCGAGATTTCCAGCACCTGTCCTGGAGGTGTTGTTTGTTTTTGTTTGTTTTTAAACTCTGATAAAATTGTTCTCCAGCTTTAAATTCAGTCTTAATTTCTTCATTAAGTAGACTAAGCCTTCAGAAAGAATTCTGATTCCCCTGCCGGCTCACCCAGAATCTCTTGTACATAGTCTCTAGCTTTAGAGCAGGTTTGCACCCATCACAAGGATTACAGAGCTGAAAGAATAATATATTGGTGGTGTGACTCGGTCTCTTTGGGCTCCACACAATGCCTGATCACTGTGGGTTCAATGGAGGGCCCTTGTGGTTCAATGGAGGGCCCTCTCTGCCAGGCTGGCTCTCCACTCTCTGTGGAATGTCCTAGCTTGGAAGTGACTTGCCAACAGCTAATTCCAACTTAAATGAATGCAAATGGAAGCCTAGACTTCTATTCCACAGCTGAGTGAGTCAGGGATTCCAATGTGGCAACTGGCTGCTTACGGAATGAATCATTGAAATCCCTCTGTGTGGCATTTTCTAATTTACCTGAAATCTTTGGCTATAACCAGTAGTGCCCTGAGAGAGTATGTGTGTGTATGTGGAAGGAATTCAACTGTGAAAATCTTATCTTGATCTTTCCCTCAAGTATCCCATGTCTTTATAATCTGAGGAATTTTACTGGCTACTTGGCATGAGTTTTCTGTTGCAGAGACTGGAAGGCTCTTCTAGACGAGGCAAGCAGATGGTGTGGATCAGACATTTTCCACTTTACCTGGGGAAACACAAAAAGATAGGGGAAATCAGAATCAGGGCTGGAGGAGTAAAGATCCCAATTCCTTAACAGCTCAAACAATCATTCAAGTAAGAGCTTCTCTCTAAGTACGCATTTGTGTTTTCTGTAAGGCTTCCAATAGTTTTCTTTTAAAGAAAAAAGCATGAAATGGTGAAATACATGGAACAGCTGCAGTTTTGTGATGTCAACTGTATCTCAGGATACCGATTTTTCCCTCAATGGTTCTATTTCTAAAGTTTGTTTAAGCAACATAGATGATTTTGAGAGATGGTGACATGGAGATCCACCTGTAAACAACAGAGAAACTGGTGTGTGATTATATTTACAAACCACAGAGAAACTGGTGTGTGATTATATTTTCAAACATGCCCAAAAAGGGCATAAAAATAAAAAGTATTTAAATGGGTCTACCTTCCTTATGGAGGATAATTTCTAAACTAAAACATTTACTCACTTAAAATATTTACTTTGGGGGCTAAGGAGATGCCACAGTTTTTAAAGTGATTGCCATGAACTGTAAGAACCTGGCTTGAGCGCCCCAGCACCTACGTACAAAAGTGGACATGGTAACCAGGATCTGTAATTCCAGTCCCAGGAAGGCAGAGACAGAAGGAAGGATCTTAGGGCTTTGCAGCCATCTGATCTAATGAATTAACAAACTTCAGATATTATTAGAGATTCTACCAAATAATAAAACAAAAATATTGTAGAACACAGTACAGAAAGATACCTGATGTTAAATTGTGTCCTCCAAATGTGAACATAGCTATGATCATACTGTGCACACAGGCACACGTGCATTGTACACACAGAAATAGTAATCCTATTCATTAATTTCATAAAAACATCAAGAAAAGTTGACACATGAAATTAAAACCATCACACCCTAGATAATTTGGATGGGTCTGATGTCATCATATGGCATCTTATAAAAGAAAGGGGGGGGGCTGGAGAAATGGCTCAGAGGTTAAGAGCATTGCCTGCTCTTCCAAAGGTCCTGAGTTCAATTCCCAGCAACCACATGGTGGCTCACAACCATCTGTAATGAGGTCTGGTGCCCTCTTCTGGCCTGCAGGCATGCATCCAGACAGAACATTGTATACATAATAAATAAATATTAAAAAAAAAAGAAAGGCAGAGGGTCAGAGAAGGAGACATGACCAGTGTAAACAGTGGCCAGAGATAGGTCTGGGTTAGGGGGATTTCTAGCTAGAAGATTAAGCAGCTTCTAGAGCCCGGAAAAGGTAAGCAGAAATTCTCTAGAGCAGCGGTTCTCAACTTGTGGGTCTCAATCCCTTTGGCAAACTTCTATCTCCAAAAATATTCACACTGCAAATTTTGCAGTAGCAAAATCACAGTTGTGAAGCAGCAACAAAAATAATTTTATGGTTGGAGGGGTTCACCAGAACACGAGGAACTGTACTAATAGCATTGGGAAGGTTGAGAACCACTGCTCTAGAGAAAATGAGCATCCCCATGGTATGTAATCTCTGCCATATAAAATTTATTTTCGTCTTCATGAATCAATATGGTGACTAGTCAGAGGCCTCTTATGCTTACAGTCACTGGAGACTGTCAGTGTCCCCAGATGAACGGGTCTGTGCCCTGATCTGCACACGCCTCCTCCAACCCAGCGCTCACTACTGTCCCTTTCATTGTTCTCTCTCCCGGAAGCAACTTATTTATTTATTTATTTATTTATTTATTTATTTATTTATTTATTATGTATATAATATTCTGTCTGTGTGTATGCCTGCAGGCCAGAAGAGGGCACCAGATCTCATTACAGATGGTTGTGAGCCACCATGTGGTTTCTGGGAATTGAACTCAGGACCTTTGGAAGACGAGACAATGCTCTTAACCACTGAGCCATCTCTCCAGCCCCCGGAAGCATCTTTTGAACTGGCTCAAATGCTTCTCCAGCCAGGAGACTCACTCGTTCTGATGAACACATTCTTGTCTTTCTGCTCCCATGGCAGTCACTTCATTGAAAGCCACTCACCCTGCCTCGGCTGAGGAAAACATATTCCCTCTATAGGCAAACACTTTAGGGGTAAATGTGCCCTAAAGGCAACTATTGCCTAGGGCCAAGATGAGGAAATTCAGGTTCCAATCAGTCAACCATTTGGCGGGCAATTACTACTTCAAGGTATGTGGCTTGTAGGGAAGAGGAGCAAGGTTTGCCACTAGGGAGCTCCCATCCAGGCAAGCATGAGAACACAGGCAGTGGGAAAATGGATTTCAGAGAGCGAATGGAAAGAACGGGATATGGTATTTACATTGTGCATTTAATAACACACAGAGATCTCAAAGCTTTAGTTTATCTTATCATATGGGTGAGATAAAAAGTGTACTTTTTAAAAACATATACTTTCCAACATACCTAAGAATTAAAGGCAGGCATGGCTGGTGAATTTATTAAACAATTCAAGAAATATCTGCTGACGGCTATGTGTAAGACAAACATTTCTAAATGCATTTCTAAATGCAGGGATCACCTGCATGAGGACTGTGTGTAAATGCTTCATTAGGGGACATTTCCCTGCATGAGGACTGTGTGTGCATATGTCATTAGGGGACAGTTCCCTGCATGAGGACTGTGTGTGCATACGTCATTAGGGGACATTTCTTTTTCTTGTCCTCAGGCACGTCGTAATTTCTTCCCCCCTGTTGGCTTCAGGGTAATCTTCAGGCTGTCAAACATGATTATTTCCTGTGTAAGGCAGGAAGAGTCTTACGATAAAGGGGGTCCACCTCATCAAGGAAGAGACATAGGAGGCACCTCTTGTCAATGTAAAGGACATTCTGAGACACCAGCCATGCCATTGCTGGCAGAGGACTCTGGCACAGGTATAGTCATGAATCACACATGCTGTTTGGAAAGCAGGTGGCCACAGAGACATTTTATTACTTTTATCTCTCTCAACATACAATATAAAAATGTATAAGTCTAACATCAGTTAATGAAAATTGCTCTTTTTAAAAGTAAGTGCTTAGATGAAGGCTCTCTGATGACAATTGAGATAGTCACCAATCTGATCACAGGAGATAGCCAGTTCAAGCTACAAATCCACTATTGCTAGGAGTCTTAGCTAGGGGCCATCGTTGTAGATTCGTGGTCAGAGAGCCTTCATCCAGTAACTGATGAAAACAGATGCAAAAACCCACAGTCAAATATTATTAGTCTAAGCTCTGGGAATCCTGCTGAAGAGAGAAAGAAAGGATTGTAGGAGCCACAGGGTCAAAGACATCACAGGAAAACCCACAGAAAAGCCAACCTGGCTCCTAGAAACTCAGAATCTGAACCAGGAACCAGGGAGCCTAGACAGGACAGCCTTCTACATATATGTGACAGTTGTATAGCTTGGTCTACGTGTAGGACTCCTAACAATGGGAGTTTGGCTGTGAACCTATTGTTCATATCCTCTTACTGGGTTGCCTTGTCCATTATTAACACAAGGGGAGATGCTTAGTCTTACTGCAACTTGGTATATTATGCTTTGTTGATACCCATGGGAAACCTGTCACTTTCTGAATAGAAACAGAGGAGGGACAGGGGGTGGTAGCCATGCCTTTAATTCCAGCACTCTGTGAGTTCAGGTCCAGCCTGGTGTACAAATAGAATTTTAGAACAGTCAGAGCTGTTACACAGAGAAACCCTGTCTCGAAAAAACCAAAACCAAATCAAACCGAACTAAAAGAAAAAACAAAATCAAATCAAACAAAAACAAAACATAGAGGGAGGAATAGACCGAGGAGTTCGGGGGTAAAGAATGGAAGGGAATGGGAGGACAGAAGGGGGGGGGAAACAGTTGGGATTAAAAATACATATTTTTTTTTGAAAAAGTAAGTTATACTCACAGGATGCCTGAGAAAACAAGGAGATGGGCAAAGGTCTATCTCCAGCATCTGCATGCAATTCCCAACTTGAAGGAAGGATTCCAAGGTGTGGATCTTGTACCGTTGGCTGGAGAGTGATTATGGTAGGATTTTGAAACTGGGGAAGAGATAGATCAATGGAAGGGAAAGAAGGAAAGGTCTTGGAGATGATGGAAGCAAAGGCTCATGGGCGTGAACAGTCCAAGTGTGCTCTGTTCCTAAAAAATGGCTGCCTCCCTGCTTAGCAGACCCTATAGTACACATCCTTCAGGTTTCTTTTTTGGGTTTTTCTTTTTCAAGACAGGGTTTCTCTGTAGCATTGGAGCCTGTCCTGGAACTAGCTCTTGTAGACCAGGTTGGCCTCGAACTCACAAAGATCCACCCGTCTCCCGAGTGCTGGGATTAAAAGCAAGTGCCACCACTGCCCAGCTCAGGTTTCATTTTTGGGTGAGGGCCTTGTTCTGTCACTTGGAACGTTGGCCTAAACAGGCCAGCATTCTCTCGTCTTGTATGTCAGTGAATGGCCTTATAGCTTTTTCAATTAGCCCTGAAAGTTTGGTCAGTTTGTTGACATAGAAAACCCCATCACTCATCACCGGGAAGGCTAAACCCAGTTTTTATCTCTATTTCATCTGGAACTTTCCTTACTTTTTAAAAAAGAACCCTGGCCACTATTTCTAGTAAACAAATCCTTTCTTGGCTGCTAGAGATGATTTGTCTTAGTGATCTGAGTATGCTGTGCTAGAATTCCAAAGACAAATTCAGCTTGGGGACATTCAAGAAAAAGGATAAAGAAAGAAGAGGAGGGTCTAGGTGACTTGGGAGGAGGAAAGCAGGCAGGGTGGTCAGGGATGTGCCGAATGCCTCGGCTCACCGCAGGAAGCTCAGCTCTCCACCAAGGGAGGCCAGGGTAACCTAACATGTCAATGCCTGAGTTGTGGGTTCAGTGCCAAGTCTGTTCAAGACAGAGTTCCTCAGTGCTCAGGGCTGTGGCTCACCCATGTGAGTATGATAGGAGCAATCTGAACCTGGTGATGATTTGAAACATTTTTTTTTTCCTGATGGAGAAGTTTTATTTCCCTGGAAAAGGGGGCAAATTCACCCTATCCAAACACTTTTCTTCTTTCTCTATCTCTGTGTAGATATAAAGTTCTCCCAATCTTCAGCACTTTCGCTTCTCAGAAGCAAGCTAGGTCGCTCCAGACTTTCTTTCACACAGATTCCTGCTCCTACTTTCCATGTCCATGTTTTCTGGAAGGTTTTCCCCTCAGATTTCCTCAGCTGCCTCGCCGATTGCTCCTCTGCAAGCCGGTTTTTCTAGCAGACTGAGTTCCGCTTTCATTTGTCTATGAGAATTATTTCTCAAGCAATAAAATGTTGCCGATTCACCAATTTTAACTGCCTACCCAAAGTTCTGCCCACCCTGTTCTGCCCCATCTGAGTCCCTGCTCATCCCTAAGCCTCCAGATTTACTAAATTCCTTTGATTTCTTTTTCTTTTATCAGATGTGCATCCAGTAAAATTATTTTTCTTCTCTTTTATTCATCCAAATGCAGACATTTTTTGTGATCTTCCTTTGACCCTTTTATCTTTTCTCTTCTTTGGTATTTTTCCCCCCACCTTAGCAGCTCCAAACTTGTAGAGAACACTGGGTCCAAGTCCCGAACCACTGCAAGGACTCATCTCCCATCAGCATCCCAGCTCCAGCAGACAGAAGACAGCGCTCCTTTCTTTCTCTGGTCCTTCTGAAGGAATCTCAGCAAAACTCGTAGTTAACGTCTTTCTTTCTGGCGTTATGGGTAAAATGGGATACATGGAAATAAAATATATAGGGCTAGCATTTCTATTTTAATTTGCCTCCTGGTGGTAACTCAAAAACTTTTCATACATACTTTTGATAGTGATTTGGGACCAGTTCAGTCTTTGGTAACTGCACATAAGAATTCAAGAGTCTGAAACGCACTTTGAGTAGGTCCTCCTGAGAAGTGAATCCATCTTAATGCATTTATCATTCTAGGATGGAGCTTTCCTAGTCTCTTCTCTTCCTCAGTGTCTCACCTCTTAGTTGTCTTAGCTTGGGAGATGCTTTTTTCTCCTTTATTCTTCTCTGCAACCTTTCGCCTACTCCTCTTCCCACCCTTTCACCTCCCCTTTTCCCCAGATCCACTCCTTCTCCATTTCCCTTCAGAAAAGAGCAGACCTCTGGGTGATATCAACTGAACATGGCTTAACAAGTAATAATAAGACCAGGCAACCAGGTGGTGGTGGCTCAAGCCTTTAAACCCAGCCCTCAAGAGGCAGAGACAGGCAGATCTCTGTGAGTTCGAGGCCAGCCTGGTCTATAAGAGCTAGTTCCAGGACAAGCTCCAAAGCTACAGAGAAACCCCGTCTCAAAAAAACAAACTAATTAATTAATTAAAAATAAAAATAAAAAATAAGACCAAGCAAAAACCCTCAAATCAAGGCTGAATGAGGCAACCTTTTGTGGTTTGTGACTTCCCTTCTGGATCTCACAACTCTCTCTACGTTTCAGGAAAGATTATCATAACAGTGAACGTTTTCTAAATTTCCCCTTTGCTTTCCCATCTTACTACCACCTGGTATTTTAATGTACAAATACCACGTTTAGAAATTTTTTTTCTCTCAGGTCTCCAGCTGCTGCCTGGCCAAGCACTGCGTGAGGCATTCACTGCTGTCCCAGGCAGGACTTCCTGTCAATAGCAGAGAGGAAGCTCTGCTTTTGGATGAACCCTCATTGTCCAGGGCCGGAACGGCGATCACTGAGCAGTGATAAGCCTCTCTCCATGGTCGCAATCTGCACGGAATCTCACTAGCCTTGTTAAGGAGAAGAGGAGAGAAGGGGCCATCACAAGACTGCTGGGAACTCCGTTTGCCAGCCCCACGTATCCCAGCAACCAGAAGAAAAGAAAACATGCCATGTGATCACAATCCTTATCTCGCCAAGATTTAAATCTCTTTGCTTTGCAAAGGGAGTATAAAATGACACCCTGACATCAGTTACAAAGAAAGAGTGAATAGATTACTTTTTAATTGAATATCAGGCATTATAATTTGTTTTGGATTGTGTTTGTTGTATTCTCTTATTTCATGGTAACTCATTCCTTAGCTTTCTCCACTAAGGACCAAACCACATTCCCTTCTAAGGACACTTTTGTCACACTCTTTCTCTTTCGTCCTCATTTTCTTCAAGTGGCCCAGTAGACAAAAGATGCTCTTTGAGTATTTGTTAAGCAAATGTTAGATAAGTGAAAGACACCATCAACCCACCTTATTTCACATAAAACTTGGTATAAATACTTCCTCAATTATTTTAAAATTATTCTCATGTGTCAAATAATTTTAAAAGTTCCTACTTTTCATATGACAAAGGCTAATTCAATCAGACCCTGTGTGTGTGTGTGTGTGTCTGTCTGTGTGATGATGATGATGATGATGAGTCATGATCCAGGGGAAGGAAATGGCTCTTTGATGGCTTTGGCTTTTGTTTCCAGTGGCCAAAGATTCTAAAATAAAATGAGAACACTCTCGCAATTTAGATAATGTTCTTGGAACAATAAATTAGTGATGAGTCTATGAGGAAAACTGAAGGGGCAAGTCAGAAATACTCCTGGTATGCTCAGAGGTTAACAGCAATATGGCTGCAGCATCCTTGGGGCACAATATCAGAAAGGTTTATTACCACCAGTTCAGTTGGAAGGATGCTAAACTAGACTTTCAAATTCTTTGCACTAGTGTTGAGAAATATTTTCTAGGAAAATAAAGGATATCACCCCCCCCCAAACCCACAAAATAACAACAACAAAGTTTTATTTATTTTTTGCAATCAATAAATATTTTATGATCAAATACTTTTAGTTCTTTCCAGACACAGGACAAGTCAACTTTGAAAATACTGAATATAGAACCTAGGTCCAAGGTATAGTACCTTGAAGTTTTATATTATTATCCTGAGCTAATAAATCATCATGCTTATAAGATCAATTATGTAGGAAAATACTACATTACAAATTGTTAATTATGGCTACAAAACATTTTAAGAAATAATTTTAACTACTCATAATTAATTTTGTAAGGATTACTAATATAATACATATCCTCTTACTTAGAGTAAGCATTTTACCTGCATTTATGATCCTACCAGTTGAAGCACTAACCCCTTCTTGCCAGTGAATATTGTGATTTCTGACAGAACACACTGATGGCAATCATGTTCGTTGTATATGAAAATGGTGCTTACTCGCGTGAGACTGTTTACCTTACTGAAAGGTCACAGGGATGTGTGTGTAATTGTGTGTGTGGGGGGGGGTAATACTTGCCTCATTAGAGCATTCTTTACTTGACTGTACACCATAAAATGGTGTATTAGTTTCTACAAATCAACATACACATTGTGTGTGTGAGCACATGCGTGTGTGTGTTTGTGTGTGTGTATACATGTTTTTCAGGTAAACTGAACAGATATACATCCTCTCTGGTGTTGGGTAATAGCAGTTCTTGTCCAAAAAAGATGTATGTAAGTTTGGAAATTCCAGATATACCCATGACCTAACATAACGTGTGATACCGTTACCAGCATGGCGCATTTCCTTAAGATCCCTACAGGTAATGATTTGAATAAGAAATATCCCCCTGGAATACTCAGTTGGTAGCATGGTTTAGGAGATTGCAGAATGTTTATGAAGCAGAGCCTTGCTAGCGCATGCCACTGAGGGTGGGCTTTGAGATTCACAGCCTTGCCTGCCCCACTTCTAGTTGCCTTCCTCTGCCAGCTGAAGATGAAGATGTGATCTCAGCATCCATTGACTGCATGCCTCTCTCCATCATGTGGACCGCTCCCTCTGGAATCATAACCAGACTAAACTCTTCCTTCCTTAGGCTGCTTCTTGTCACCATATTTTATCAGAGCATCAGAAAGTAACTGAGATACAAATGACAGGGAGCAAAACATTTTGAGTGCCGTTTGCAGGATGCATTTGACGACATCTTGAATATGTTTTATAAGTTTTCTCTTCTTTATTGGCGTTCAGCTTCAAATGAGTGTGAACTGAAGAAGTTAAACATGTGTGATGGGGACTGGAGAGATGGCTCGGTGGTGAAAAGTGCAGACTACTCTTGCAGAAGATCTGAGTTGGGTTCCTAGCACCCACACTGGGCAGCTCACAACTGCCTATGATTCCCATTCCAGGTGAGCTGATGCCCTCTTCTGGCCTCAAGTGGGTAGCTTGTCCTCTTGTGTACAGAGACGTACAATTAAAAATAAAATCTTTTTTAAAAACTGTAACAGAGACTGCTTTTGTTTTAGTGGTTTTATAATAATGGAAACACAGTGCTTGTATGTTGACACGAAATAAAGAACAGTATCTGAAGGCGTGTGTCCAAAACTGTGCTAGCTATATACGCAATCCCCGAACTCTTACGGAGACAGTGTGGGTACCTGACAGGGAGGTTATGTGCTCAAGTCAAGTGCGTACCTTTTCTCACTCACCACCCTGTTCTCACTAGTAAACTTTGTCCATTTCATCCCTCCTCCTCATCCTGACAAAGAGAATTATACCAAGCAACTCAAAAAAATGACTATGTATGTCAACAGAACCCCCACGATGCAACCAACAGAGAAATATATTCCTTAATCTTGGATTAATTTTATGAGGTTGCCTAAGGAGAAAATCATCTTGTAGAGTAGAAGCCACGGGGCAGAGTTTCTGATTCTCTTACTGCTATTTAATGAAGCCTAGCAGGAGGGCATTAACTCTCCCAGATGCAAGCTGCCTATTTTTAGCCATAAACTACTTGAGATTAGAGAAGCTACTTTGCCTATCTCAGGCGCTAAGTGCCTAACATAGTGTTTAACATATAATAAGTGAAGCTCAATGTCTTCTTCTGGGCCTATCTTATCCTTGAAGCAGAGCAAAGAGATTCACAAAAGCGCTTCTGGATATAGTGCTTATTGTTTTGTTTCTAGAAGAACATAATTTTTTTAGGTTTTAGAACATCAAGACAATCTCCTGTTTTAATTGTTTAGTGACAAAAAAAGTAAATTTGGTAAAGTTATACTGCAAGTACAAATAAGATCAAAGCACCAATAGGGTCATGTTGTATTGAAAATATATATTATTTGAAACAATGCCATCCTACACAGCCTACGTATTCTCAAGTGGTATTTATGTAGAATTTGCAGTGCTTACATTTCTATAGAGCTTTACATGCCCATGTCTACTACTTCACTTTATTATTTATCCGGGCAACAGACCTGACACGTGCTTTTACTTCCCCTGGGCATAAGAAACAGAGTCACAGATAAAGTGTGCCATTGATTATGATTGTCCTAGTGTGGGGTAAGCGAGCTCTTTTTCTGGGCCTTCCTTTATACATCTATAAAGTGTAATCACAATATCCACCTTTCAAGGATTATTGCAGAAATTAACATTATCAATGTTAAGAGCTTGACATTAAGTAAATGATGGCTGGGATTCTTTAATTCAACTGTATAGGGACTACCTAGCTTAGCTGACAATGATGAAGCCGGCCAGCCAGTTATATTTTTTCACAGTAACAGAAATGAGACTGTCAAGAAAGCCTATGGGAGTGGAGAGAGGAGGCACGACACTCATTTGAGTGAAGGCTGAACAAAACCGCCTGCAGGCATCACTGAGTTGCCTGAAAGGGACACACAGCTTACAATGCAGGTAATAGGGACCGCACCCACAGTCACTTGACGAGCTGGAAGACTGGGTCTACCTTGGACGTCTCAGAGACCCCCAGAGAGAGATGAAGACATGATGAAGTGACATCCAACAGACTGCAGTGGGTGAAATGAAGTGCACAGTTTCGCGGCCATTTTTGTGATGCTGTCAGGTTGGGAGATGAGCCATGGTTGTCTTTATACAGTGTGGTCTGTTCTCATGCCTGTCTCCACATGCCGCTTGTGAACCTACACAAGGGGGAAATATATCCCCTTGAGGGCTAGAGATGTTTTAATATTATCTGTGGTGTAGACAGTCTTTTATAGGGTCAGTGGTCTGCTGTGTGGAAAGTAGCTTTTGGTGAGCCAAGTTTCATTCAATGGTAGGGGTTTCATCAATAAATATTAAAAATGCATTGAATTTCCATACTTGAGTACCTCTTGTTAGTATGATCTTTGGAAAATGTTTAGTTGATTCATTGTTTTGCTCTTAGCTCACTGTGTTATGAGATCACCTCTGCCACAGTCTGAAGATTGGCCAACAGGAGGTCTGAGAAAGATGGGAATGTAGAGACAGGAAGTGAATTCTGGGATGTTCAATGTGATCCTCTGCTTCCTGATTGCTCTTTGGGCTGACGAGGGAGGGGGGCTTGATTGGGGGAGGGGGAGAGAAATGGGAGGCGGTGGCGGGGAAGAGACAGAAATCTTTAATAAATAAATAAATAAATAAATAAATAAATAAATAAAGGTAGGTTTATCATAAAAAAAAGAAAAGAAAAGAAAGATAGACAAGGAAATGGGCTTCTGTGGTTTTGTTTCTTCTGGCCTTCATTGTGGTTAATTAATAAATATGGAATCCTTTTTAATTTTAAAGATGAAGATTTATGTGTGTGTTCACAAGTATGTGCATGAGTGGTTATGCGTGTTATGTGTGTGTATGTGCTTGTGAGGACCTCAGGCTGATGTCAGTGCCCTTTGTTAATACTCTCTGCCTGATTTTTGAGACAGAGTTTCTCACTGACTCTGAAACTCACTGATTTGGCTATGCTGGCTGGCCCGCAAGCTCCAAGGATCCATCCTCTGCCTCCCCGCATTGTACTGGGATTATAGTCACACCCCCTCAAATGCAGCTTTTTTTTCATGTGGATTTTGATGGCTCAAACTCAGGTTCTCATACTTAAACAGCAAGCAATTTACTGGCTAAGTTGTCTCTTTCTCCCAAAGACTTGAGACTTTCGAAAGGATAATTTTGAGTCTCTGATTTATACATAGTTGCTGTCTAAACTGAGACAGTGCCCAACATAGAAGCAGTGGCCACTGTCAACAAAAATTTCAAATAGGTCTCTTAGAAACTGGATCCTCTGAAGAGATGTGTTATTTCTGGGGCCATCAGCCTGTGGTTCTTTCCCCATGAGTCTAAGCATAATCCCTCCATGTGTCTATGAAAGAATTGACCTAAAATCTTTATTTTTGGATGTTATGAGAAGTTGACCCCAAGAAAAAATCTCAAGAGAATTGGAATACTGCTGCTCACATTTTAAATAAAACTTTGTCAGGATTGGAATGCAGAAAAATAATGAAGTCTGCAACCAGGCTTGAACCAGGGTCGGCTCATGTTATTGGTGGAGTGGATGGTGCTAATTCCAGGAATTAGTTGTAGTTCAGTGTGGCTGGCAGATGGAAGTGTTCTCAAAGAAAGGCTTTTGGACTATCTCGATTTGTTTTGCTATTTGGTAAAATAATAGAATTAACACTTAATTTTTTTGTACGTGTGATAACATGACCAGTTATTTATGAAAAGCAAAAATGAGAGCATTTGCAGCTGTTTGGAAACTCTGACTCTGACCTTCAAGACCTTTAAAATGCTCTCCTGTTCAGGCCAGGCCCACACAAAATTACCTCCCTTACAATTCAATAGATTAGAAATTCGTTGTGTGTATGTGAGTGTGTGTGTGTTTCTTTTTTTCTTATTTTAAAAAAGAAAACAAACTATTCTTTTTTTCATTATACATACCAATCCCAGTTCCCACTCCCTTTACTGCTCCCATTTCCTACCCTCCCACCCCACTCCTATCCATTCCTGGATGGTAAGGCACATTGCTTATGGGAAGGTCCAAGTCCCTCCCTACTATATCTAGGCTGAGCAAGGTATCCACCCAAAAAGAATAGGTTCCTAAAAAGCCAGTACATGCAGTAGGGATAAATCCTGGTACCACTGCCAGTAGCCCCTCAGACTGCCCCAGCCATGCAACTGTCAACCACATTCAGAGGGTCTAGTTTGGTCCTATGCTGGTTCCTTCCTAGTCCGACTGGAGTTGGTGAGCTCCCATTAGTTCAGGTAAGCTATTTCAGTGGGTGTACCCACTGTGGTCTTGACCTCTTTGTTCATATTCTCATTCCTCCCACTCTTCAACTAGACTTTAGGAGCTCAGTCCAGTGCTCCAATGTGGGTCTCTGCCTCTGTTTCCATCAGTTGCTGGATGAAGGTTCTATGGTGATATTTAAGATATACATCAGACTGACTACAGGGCAAGTCGAGTTTTGGCACTCTCTCCTATATTGCTTAGGGTCTTAGGTGGGGTCATCCTTGTGGATTTCTCGGAATTTCTCTAGAGCCAGGTTTCTTGCTAACCCTATAATGGCTCCCTCAATCAAGATATCTCTTTCCTTGCTCTCATCTCTGTCCTTCCTCCATCTTGACTATCCCATACCCTCAAGTTCTCATCCCTCCTCTTCTCCCCTCCTCTTCCCATCCCCCCCACCCCAATGCTCCCAATTTTGTCAGGTGATCTTGTCTATTTCTACTTTCCAGGTGAATCCAAATATGTTTTTCTTATGGTTTACCTTATTACTTAGCTTCTCTAGGATTATGAACCCAATATCCTTTGTCTATAGCTAGTATCCACTTATAAGTGAGTACAAAAATATTCATCTTTTTGGGTCTGAGTTATCTCACTCAAGATAGTGTTTCTTAGTTCTATCCATTTGCATGCAAAGTTCAAGATGTCATTGTTTTTTACTGCTGAATAGTACTCTAATATGTAAATGTATCACATTTCCTTTATCCATTCTTCAGTTGAGTGGCATCTAGGTTGTTTCTGGGTTCTGACTACTATGAACATAGTTGAACAAATCGTCTTTGTAGTATGACTGAGCATCTTTTGGATATATACCTAAGAGTGGTATTGCTGGATCCTGTGATAGGTTGATTCCCAATTTTCTGAGAAATCGCCCTACTAATTTCCAAAGTGGTTGTACAAGTTTGCATTCCTACTAGCAATGGATGAGTGTTCCCCTTACTCCACATCCTCTCCAGCATAAGCTATCATTGGTGTTTTTTATCTTAGCCATTCTGACAGGTGTAAGATGGTATCTCAAAGTTGTTTTAATTTGCATTTCGCTGATGTCTAAGGATGTTGAAGATTTCCTTATGTATCTTTTTTTTTATTTTTTGAGATAGGGTTTCTTTGTAGTTTTGGGGCTTGTCCTGGAGCTAGCTCTGGAAGACCAAGCTGGCCTCGAACTCACAGAGATCTGCGTGCTTCTGCCTCCCAGGTGCTGGGATTAAAGGCATGCACCACCACCACCTGGCTTCCTTGAGTATCTTTTGGCCATTTGAAATTCTTCTGTTGAGAATTCTCTTTTTAGTTCTGTACCCCATTTTTAAATTGAGTTATTTAGAATTTTGATGTTTAATTTCTTAAATTCTTTATATATTTTGGAGATCAGTCCATTGTCAGATGTGGGGTTGGTGAAGATCTTTTCCAATTCAGTAGGCTGCCTTTTTGTCTTATTGACTGTGAACTTTGCTTTATATAAGCTTCTCAGTTTCAGGAGGTCCCATTTATTTATTGTTGCTCTCAGCATTTGTGCTGCTGTGGTTATACGTAGGAAGTGGTGTCTTGTGCCCATGCATTGAAGACTAATCCTACTTTCTCTTTTATCAGCTTCATTGTGGTCAGATTTATATTGAGGTCTTTAATCCATTTGGACTTGAGTTTTGTGCATGGATGAGTATGGATGTATTTGAATTCTTCTACATGTTGACATTCAGTTATGTCAGTACCATTTGTTGAATATGCTTTCTTTTTTCAATTATATAATATTAATTTTTTTGTAAAAAATCGGGTGTTCATAGGTCTGTGGATTAATATCAGGGTCTTCAATTCAATTCCATTGGTCAACCTCTCTGTTTTTATGCCAATACCAAGCTGTTTTCATTACTGTAGCTTCGTAATAGAGTTTAATGTCAGGAATGGTGATGCTTCTGGCAGTTTTCTTTTCCTTTTATTATTATTATTATTATTATTATTAAAAATATCCACCTCCTCCCCTCCTCCCATTCCCCCCTCCCCTCACTTTCCCTCCTCCTCCCTCTCCAGTCCAAAGAGCAGTCAGGGTTCCCTTCCCTGCGGGAAGTCCAAGGTCCTCCCCACTCCATCCAGGTCTAGGAAGGTGAACATCCATACTGGCTAGGCTCCCACAAAGCCAGAACATGAAGTAGGATCAAAAACCCATTGCCATTGTCTTTGGCTTCTCATCAGCCCTCACTGTTCGCCATGTTCAAAGAGACCGCTTTTATCCCATGCTTTTTCAGTCACAG
>JABTXL010008822.1:13224565-13241340 GCA_025134845.1 Neodon shergylaensis | reverse complement strand
TTTTTACCGCTGAGTAGTACTCTAATATGTATATATTCCACACTTTCTTCATCCATTCTTCTATTAAAGGACATCTAGGTTGTTTCCAGGTTCTGGCTATAACAAATAATGCTCCTATGAACATAGTTGAACAAATGCTTTTGTCATATGATAGGGCATTTCTTGGGTATATACCCAAGAGTGGTACTGCTGGGTCCTGGGATAGGTTGATCCCGAATTTCCTGAGAAACCGCCACACTGATTTCCAAAGTGGTTGCACAAGTTTGCATTCCCACCAGCAATGGATGAGGGTACCCCTTCCTCCACAACCTCTCCAGCAAAGGCTATCATTGGTGTTTTTGATTTTAGCCATTCTGACAGGTATAAGATGCTATCTCAAAGTTGTTTTGATTTGCATTTCCCTGATCACTAAGGAGGTTGAGCATGACCTTAAGTGTCTTTTGGCCATTTGGACTTCTTCTGTTGAGAATTCTCTGTTCAGTTCCGTGCCCCATTTTTTAATTGGGTTAATTAACATTTTAAAGTCTAGTTTCTTGAGTTCTTTATATATTTTGGAGATCAGACATTTGTCTGTTGCAGGGTTGGTGACGATCTTCTCCCAGTCAGTAGTTTGCCTTTTTGTCTTAGTGACAGTGTCCTTTGCTTTACAGAAGCTTCTCAGTTTCAGGAGATCCCATTTATCAATGTTTAACTTAATGTCTGTGCTGCTGGGTTTATACATAGAAAGCGATCTCCTGTGCCCGTCTGTTGTAGTGTACTTCCCACTTTCTCTTCTATCAGATTCAGTGTGTTCAGATTGATATTGAGGTCTTTGATCCATTTGGACTTGAGTTTTGTGCATGGTGATAGATATGGGTCTATTTTCATTCTTCTACAGGTTGACATCCAGTGTGTAAGCACCATTTGTTGAAGATGCTTTCTTTCTTCCATTGTATGCTGTTAGCTCCTTTATCAAAAATGAGGTGTTCATAAGTTTGTGGGCTAAAAACCAGGTCTTCTATACGATTCCATTGGTCGACTTCTCTGTTTTTATGCCAGTACCACACTGTTTTCATTACTGTAGCTCTGTAATAGAGTTTGAAGTCAGGGATGGTAATGCCTCCAGAAGTTTCTTTATTGTATAAGATTGTTTTGGCTATCCTGGGTTTTTTGTTTTTCCATATAAAGTTGATTATTGTCCTCTCAAGATCTGTGAAGAATTTTGATGGGACCTTGATGGGGATTGCATTGAATCTATAAATTGCCTTTGGTAGAATTGCCATTTTTACTATGTTGATCCTCCCAATCCAAAAGCAAGAGAGATCCTTCCATTTTCTGGTATCCTTCAATTTCCTTCTTTAATGCCTTAAAGTTCTTGTCAAATAGATCTTTCACTTCCTTGGTTAGAGTTACCCCAAGATATAATATGCTGTTTGTGGCTATCGTGAAAGGTGATGCTTCTCTGATTTCCCTCTCTGCTTCCATATCCTTTGTGTATAGGAGGGCGACTGATTTTTTTGAGTTGATCTTGTATCCTGCCACATTACTAAAGGTGTTTATCAGATGTAGGAGTTCTTTGGTGGAGTTTTTGGGGTCGCTTATGTACACTATCATATCATCTGCAAATAACGAAAGTTTAACTTCTTCCTTTCCAATTCGAATCCCCTTGATCCCCTTATGTTGTCTTATTGCTATTGCCAAAACTTCAAGCACTATTTTGAAGAGGTATGGAGAGAGTGGACAGCCCTGTCGTGTTCCTGACTTTAGTGGGATGGCTTTGAGTTTCTCTCCGTTTAATTTGATGTTAGCTGTTGGCTTGCTGTAAATAGCTTTTATTATATTTAGGTATGACCCTTATATCCCTAATCTCTCCAAGACTTTTATCATAAAGGGATGTTGAATTTTGTCGAATGCTTTTTCAACATCTAATGAAATGATCATATGGTTTTTTCTTTCATTTTATTTATATGATTGATTACATTGATAGATTTTTGTATGTTGAACCAGCCCTGCATCTCTGGGATGAATCCTACTTGATCATAATGGATAATTTTTCGAATGTGTTCTTGGATTCGGTTTGCCAGTATTTTGTTGAGGATTTTTGTGTCAATGTTCGTGAGCGAGATTGGCCTGTAATTCTCTTTCTTGTTTGAGTCTTTGTGTGTTTTTGGTATCAGAGTAACTGTAGCTTCATAAAAGGAATTTGGCAATGACCCTTCTGTTTCTATATTGTAAAATACATTAAGGAGTATAGGTATTAGGTTTTCTTGGAAGATCTTTTAGAATTCCGCATTGAAACCATCTGGTCCTGGGCTTTTTTTGGTAGGGAGGTTTTTGATAACAGTTTCTAATTCTTCTCGACTAACAGGTCTATTTAGATTGTTCACCTGTTCCTGGTTTAACTTTGGTATATGGTATTTATCTAAAAAAGTGTCCATTTCTTTTACATTTTCCAGTTTTGTGGCATACGGGCTTTTGTAGTAAGATCTAATGATTCTCTGAATTTCCTCTGTGTCTGTGGTTATGTCCCCCTTTTCATTTCTGATCTTAATTTGCATATTCTCTCTCTGCCGTTTGATTAGTTTGGATAGGGGTTTGTCAATCTTGCTGATTTTTTCCAGGAACCAGCTTTTTGTTTCATTGATTCTTTGGATTGTTTTCTGTGTTTCTATTTTATTGATTTCAGCCCTCAGTTTGATTATTTCCAGTCTTCTACTCCTCCTAGGTAAGTCTGCTTCTTTTTTTTCTAGAGCTTTCAGGTGGGCTGTTAAGTCTCCAATGTGTGCTTTCTCTGTTTTTTTTAAGTGGGCAGTTAGTGCTATGAGCTTTCCTCTTAGGACTACTTTCATAGTGTCCCATAAGTTTGAGTATGTTGTTTCTTTATTTTCATTGAATTCCAGAAAGACTTTAATTTCTTTCTTTATTTCTTCTTTGATCCAGGTGTGGTTCAGTAGTTGACTGTTCAGTTTCCATGAGTTTGTAGGCTTTCTGGGGGTAGCATTGTTGTTGAATTCTAACTTTAATCCATGGTGATCTGATAAGACACAGGGGGTTACTAATATTTTTTTGTAACTGTGGAGGTTTGCTTTGTTACCAAGTATGTGGTCAATTTTCGAGAAGGTTCCATGAGCAGCAGAGAAGGTATATTCTTTCCTATTTGGGTGGAATGTTCTATAGATGTCTGTTATGTCCATTTGATTCATTACCTCCATTGATTTTCTAATTTCTCTGTTAGGTTTCTGCCTAATTGACCTGTCCATTGGTGAGAGAGGAGTGTTGAAGTCTTCTACTATTAGTGTGTGCGGTTTGATGGCTGCCTTAATTTTTTGTAATGTTCCTTTTATGTACGTGGGTGTTTTTATATTAGGGGCATAGATATTCAGGATTGAGATTTCATCCTGATGAATTGTTCCTGTTATGAGTATAAAATGTCCCTCTCCATCTCTTCTGATTGATTTAAGTTTGAAGTCAACTTTGTTAGAAATTAGTATGGCCACACCTGCTTGTTTCTTAGGTCCATTTGCTTGATAAGCCTTTTCCCAGCCCTTTACTCTAAGTAGGTTCCTGTCTTTGTGGTTGAGGTGTGTTTCTTGTAAACAGCGGAATGTTGGATCCTGTTTTCTTATCCAATCTCTTAGCCTGTGCCTTTTTATAGGTGAGTTGAGTCCATTGACATTAAGTGATATTAATGACCAGTGGTTGTTAACTCCAGTCACTTTTTTAGTAGTAGAGTTTGTGTGTTTCCCTTCTTTGAGTTGTGCTGGTGAAGGGTCTCTAGATGTCTGAGTTATTGTGGTCATTGTCTGACTCCTTGGTTAGTGATTTTCCTTCTATTACTTTCTGTAAGGCTGGGTTTGTGGCTACATATTGTTTAAATTTGTTTTTATCCTGGTAAATTTTGTTTTCTCCATTTATAGTGAACGAAAGCTTGGCTGGGTATAGTAGTCTGGGCTTGCATCCATAGTCTCTTAGTTTCTACAGAACATCTATCCAGGACCTTCTGGCTTTCTTGGTTTCCATAGAGAAGACAGGTGTAAGTCTGATAGGTTTACCTTTATAAGTAACTTGGCCCTTTTCCTTTGCAGCTCTTAATATTCTTTCTTTATTCTGTATGCTTTGTGTTTTGATTATTATATGGCGAGGGGATTTTTTTTTTGATCCAGCCTATTCGGTGTTCTTGAACCTTCATAGGTACATCTTTCTTTAGGTTGGGAAAGTTTTCTTCTATAATTTTATTAAATATATTTTCTGGACCATTGAGCTGCACTTCTTCTCCTTCTTCTACTCCAATTATTCTTCGGTTTGGTCTTTTTATTGTGTCCCAGATTTCCTGAATGTTTTGTGATGAGAGTTTGTTGGACTTGCTGTTTTCTTTGATCAGTGCATTTATTTTCTCTATGTTATCTTCAGAATCTGAGATTCTTTCTTCTATCTCTTTTATTCTGCTGGTTATGCTTGTTTCTGTAGTTTCTATGTGTTTACCTAGATTTTCCATGTCCAGCCGGCCCTCTGTTTGTGTTTTCTTCCTTTTCTCCAATTCAGTTTTCAAGTCTTGAACTGTTTCCATTATCTGTTTGATTGTTTTCCCTTGGTTTCCTAGGGTATCATTCACTGCTTTATTCAATTCTTCAAACTTTCTGTTATACTTCTCATCCATTTCTATAAGGGCGTTTTTTACATGCTGTTTAAGGACGTCAATCACTTTCATAAAGTCCATTTTTTCTACTTCTTCTTGATTAAGGTGTTCATGTCCTCCTGTTGTGAAGTCGCTGGGTTCTGGTGGTTTCATGTTGTTTTTCAGATTGTTGGGTGAATTCTTGCATTGGCGCCTGCCCATCTCTTCCTCCGAATGCTCCCCTAAGGATCTTCTTTTACAGGATCAGGTCTCCTTGACCACTGATGTACCTTCCCAGTGATGGCACTCTCCGGTGATGGCTCTTTAGGTGCCCCAGAGATGACTCTCCTGGTACTGAGATCAGATCTCCGTGCTGGTTGGGTAGCTCATAAACAAAGCACCTACCTTGCTTGCTGCAAGCAGGCTATTGAAACAAAGGAATTTCCGCCCACCCGGCTGCCCTCCGGATTCGATCCCAGCGCCCAGACAGGCTGAGCTGGGTGATGTTGTGTGCCCAAAGATGGCAGGGATGCAGAAGTGGAGAGGGTTCTGGATGCACGCTGAGTGAGATAGGAAGAGAGAGGCAGTATGCAGGAGTATAGGCCCTGCAGGAAGTAGTTCCTTGTTCCGGGCTGCTGCTGCGGGTCAGAAACTCACTCACCCCAGAGATGGTTCTCCTGGTGCCCAGATCAGATCTCCGTGCTGGTTGGGTAGCTCATAAACAAAGCATCTACCTTGCTTGCTGCAGGCAGGCTATTGAAACAAAGGAATTCCCGCCTGCTCGGCTGCCCTCCTGATTCGATCCCAGCGCCCAGACAGGCTGAGCTGGGTGATGTTATGCTAGCCAAAACAATCTTATACAATAAAGAAACTTCTGGAGGCATTGCCATCCCTGACTTCATACTCTATTACAGAGCTACAGTATTGAAAACAGCTTGGTATTGGCATAAAAACAGAGAAGTCGACCAATGGAATCAAATAGAAGACCCGGATTTTAACCCTCAATACTATGAACACCTGATTTTCGATAAAGGAGCTAAAAATATACAATGGAAGAAAGAAAGCATCTTCAACAAATGGTGCTGGCACAACTGGATGTCAACCTGTAGAAGAATGAAAATAGATCCATATCTATTACCATGTACAAAACTCAAGTCCAAATGGATCAAAGACCTCAATATCAATCTGAACACACTGAACCTGATAGAAGAGAAAGTGGGAAGTATTCTACAACATATGGGCACAGGAGATTACTTTCTATGTATAACCCCAGCAGCACAGACATTAAGGGAAACATTGAATAAATGGGACCTCCTGAAACTGAGAAGCTTCTGTAAAGCAAAGGACACTGTCACTAAGACAAAAAGGCAACCCACTGACTGGGAGAAGATCTTCACCAACCCCGCAACAGACAAAGGTCTGATCTCCAAAATATACAGAGAACTCAAGAAACTCGGAGACATTTCTAATTCAAATCAGCATCACTACCCTTCGTCCCTTACAGACCCAGTAGTCAGCACCTCTATTTCTTGTGGTACCTGTAGCCTCAATGCATGACCACCCCAGTGCACATACTATCTTCATAAACCTCACTAGCTTGACTCTGAAAATAGCTCTTCTAATACATAGGCTCGAAGTGCCTTAAAACTTAGAAGATGAATCTCTAGAAGACTAAATCTATCATCCATTCTATACAAGTTAACAAGCTGGGTAGATTTCTTCCTTATGCACTGTTTAGTCTATGGCATTTTGTCACAAGCAACATGAAATGTATGGAGACAGGACTAACAGCTATGTTTGGTGCAATTATGTTACTATCTAAAGTCCTATATTCATTCACAAGAGCTTTGGAAAGTACCATGATGGCTATTTTTAATTGATAATCTGACAAAAACCTACAATCACTGAGGCGGAAAATCTCAATGTAAGACTGTTCATGTCTGTGAAGGTCATCTTAACTACTAATTGTTGTGGGAAGGCCCAGCCTTTTTGGTGACACCATTCCCTGGATTTGGGTATTGGGCTACATAAAAAGAAAGAAAGTGAGCTGAGTACAGAATGCATGTATCATTTCGCTCCATTCTGATTCTTGACTGTGTCTGTGCTGTGACCAGTTGTCTCAGGCTCCTGCCACTGTGCTGTCCCTATAATACTGGACCATATCCTGGAATTGTGAGCAAAAATATCTCATTTTCCTCTGAGTTATGTTTTTCATAATATTTTATCACAGTAATTAAAAAAGAAACCAACAGAAGTACGGGGCTCTGACATTTAACAGTATAGATTGTGGTCACTCTTTAGATCTAAAACTATAGTTTAACAACACTGACTATGGCATTAGGCCATCCATAAAATTTGCCTCACTATTTTAAATATATCATTAAACTAAAAGGTTCTGTTTGCTCCTCTAGAAACTTTTGGCAAACTGAGGAAAATGCTTAAATATTTTGTGACCTAAAGGAAAATGTCAAATCGATGTTCATAATAGCATTTTGTTTATGTTTGGCATTTCACAGGGAAGTTCAACATAAAATGCAACAAAACTAATGAATGAAAATTTGAACTTTGCTTTCAAACATATTTTGGTGGGCTGAATGAAATGCCTCTGCCATAGGTTCCCAGTTAGTGGCTCTGTTAGGTTATGAAGCTTTGCTGTAGGACATATGTCATTTGGGGTGTGGTTTGAGAGTTTATTGCCTCACCCCATTTCCAGTTTCCCCTCTTTGCCTGTGATTAAAGGTGTGATTGCTCAGCTTCCTGCTCTAGGCAACTGTGGTTGTCTCCCTTTCTAGAACATACTTTCCCTCTGGAGCCTTATTAAGCCAAACTAAACTATCTCTTCTCTTGGTCACTTTTGGACATGGTATTTTAGCACAGTAATAAAAATAACTAATACTTGTATCCTTTTTGCCAGGTAAGTACTCTGCCACTGAGATACATTAACCGTCCTTCTCAGTTCTTAAATATGAGGTTATGTGTGCCCCCAAAATAAGATTCTACATTAATTCTTCTAGTAGTAAATTTTGTGTGTGTGTGTGTGTGTGTGTAGGGGTGGGGAACATGAACCAATAGCATCTGGAAGCAAACGATATCAAATAGAAGTTATTATTGCCTATCCCACGGTATGAAAATGCTGGATGGGAAGGAGAAGCCAGAAGCTCGTCTGTAGAGAGGACACTTTGTGTAGAACTAATCCAGCCAGGAATGCAAGCCCAAGTTTCTGCATGGCTTTCCCAGTCACTTGTACAGGATGATGCTTTCTTATCTGTCTGCCACTATTTGTCCTTTTACTGGGACTCTCAGCTGAGGGAAAACACTGTGCTCTCCCGAGGACTCTCACTTGGGACCTCCAGCTTGTTGCCTTTGCAGGGCTTCCCCCGTCATTTCTGCTGGAGAGCATCAGAATCTGATTTGATTTGATATTGCTATCTCCGCTACTTACCACTTCTTATTTTACCTTCAATGGCTGTGGACTTTAAATGCCCTCATTCCAAGTAGAAAGTGGCTGCCACACATTATTCTGCGGACAGAACTGCGTCTCCTGCCTTCCTGTGAGATTCTGCAGTTTGCTATAAAGAACATGTCCTAGGTGATGCCTCCCTGGTTGGCTTGTGTTTGTCTCCTATTCCACTGCACCTTTTGTCGTGCTGTTGTACATCTTACCTGTGAGGACTACAAGCTGAATTCCATGACTCTTTGTATTGAATCTTCAAAGCTATGGCCTTAGAGACCGCAAAAGATATTTGAAGAATTTAACAGTTTGCAAAAATGTATTTTACTAGAATATACTGACTGTACATAATATTGTGGTTCATTATGGCGTGCTACAGAGGTGTACAATCTTTTCAATCATGTTCAGCCCCCTGTTAACCCTCTCTTCACATGTCCTTTTCTCCTCTCATGGGTCTCCCTCCTTCTGCTAAAAAGACCTTCCTTCTATATTTAAACATTTCCCCTTCTTCCCTTTCTTTGATGATGAGATTAATTAGGACTGCTTACAGGAACATGGGTGAGGACTTGTCAAGAGGAGATGAGCATTTTGCCAGCAGCCACACCACTGAATAAAATGTCTCTCCTTCCTCCATCAACTCTTTAGTTGGAGGCCCATGAACTCCTCTCCGCTCCATGACAGGATACCCACTGAGTCAGTCTTATGTAGCTCTTCTGCTGGTGATCAGTTGCTCCGTGTTGAAGGGTGCAACAGCCATGCCATGTTCAGAGGTCAGTGATACACAAAATTCCCCTCCATTACTGCTGGTTCTTACGTCCTCTGTGCCTGCGTTTAGAGATATTCATGACATTGTGGGTAGGGGATGATATAGCTGTACCATTTATGGCTGAACATTAAAAGTCACTTATTCTCCCAATTTGATCTGTTAGGAGTCTCTGCAGTTACAGCAATGACAACAAAAAGAAGCCTATCTCTGGGCATAGCATGATGACTTAGAAGGAGCTTTGATTGGCACTTGATGTCCATTTAGCAAAACAACAGCATCAGCTTCCCCACTAGGGCCTATGACCTCTCTTGCTGTAGACCTGAAACTGGGTTTATAGTGCTAGATGTAAATTCTTTCCTGTAGAACTGACCTCAGATCCAATCAGAAGGTAGTTGGTTAGCCCCAAGAGACATGGCACTGATGCACCGCTTCTATGCCCCTAAGGTGTGTTTGCCTGGCCTAACAGTAGTATTGCATCCATGCTCCACAGCTAAGCAAAGCTGTTAGTGAGAAGTTCCCCTCCTTCTGCAGTGTGAACAGCATCTTCTAGCACTAGGAGAGCCAGTGAGCAGGAGACTTCCCGGCCAGTTCCAGCTGAGTTCTCTATGTCCTGTAATCAGGGCATGTAGTGTCTTCAACAACTCAGTTCTTGGGATCAAGTAACATCAGTGCTTTTTTAGCATTTTAAGAACAAGCAATAAACCACATTAAAATAGGAGTTGAAGATGTTCCATTGTTGTGTGTTTAGGGTTTTTTTTTCCCCAATCACAAAGACTGAATTTTATGTCACCTTTCCAATTAACAAATAGGGCAGGGTTTCTTTCTCCAGCATTCCAATGGTAGTAGCATTCCCATCCCAAAAATGTAAGAGGATGTCAGAGATGTGTGATTCAGTACTAATACTTGAACTAGAAAAGTGAACACAAAGACTTGCGAGGGAAGTCCTCTGATGTGAATGGTATAAAGTTTAATCCAAATAAGGTTGAGTTTGGCCCTTTCTAACTGCTCGGCCCAGAGGGAGGGAAAATGTAGCCGGGCTGGTAAATGTGTAGCAGCTGGTAAGCTTCTCTTGCCAGCTCTTATTTTAGACTGCTCGCGCACACTCCTGGCTCTCTGACATCCAGTTTGGAATCTCAAGGAACCTTCAGAGAAGATTTTTAAGACTCCATTTCTTTTTCGTTTTCTTAGGCTCTTTAGGTTGGTAAATGCAAAGATGAGTGTGGACTTAAAAGAACTTAGGGTGGGGATAACCACGAATAATGAGCAAGGAAGGCAGTCAGGGAAACAGGCAGCTGTAACTCATGGTGTAATGAGCTTTAAACCCGTACTCTACCACTGCCAGCTAAACCATTGTGAAAACATGCCATTGACTAATTGAACGCTGGCCTACTTAGAAGGAAAGTCCAAAAGCCAATTAAATAAATCCAAAATGATTATAGTCTCCAAGCTGTCTCTAAGTACCTATTTATAAATATGTTGGGGCCTGGGATACATTGTTAAATTCTTAGTAACAAATCTCAAAATCCTAAGATGTTATTACTCTGCGGATGGAAATAAAGTACCTTGCAGATTTTGCTGTAATGGAAAATAAAAATGATCAATAAAAACAAATCGTGTTGTGCAAAAGGTTCTTTTTGTCACAAATAGTGTAAAGTCTCCCAGACTTTACATCATATGTCTCTATTCCAACCTATGCTGAGTTCCTTATTAGAGTTTCAGAGGGCTGGAGCCATGATGCCTGTCTGTGTAGCCTGGCTTGGTTGTGAATGAGAAAGCTATTGTCGTATTTAGTGCAACACACTTCACCTTTATTTTCAGTGCTTTTGAATATCATGGAGAACTCATTTTATCAACCTTGTTACACAATTAACGCAGAACAAAACATATGCTGAAAGTGTATTGTTATAGGGAGAAAAGTCACTGTGGCTCTTTGGTGTTACCCATGGAAGGCACGTTTGCTTCTATTTATGAACTACCAAGTTTTCTGCCTATTCAATGGCTCTAACAAATACTTCATTTCTGAAGATGTCACAGTAAAAGAGCTAAAAATCCAGTTCGTTCATCTTTAAAACTCATATATAGACACACACACACATTATCTAGCTTAAAAATAGATATTAGAAATTATAGTAAGATAAAATAAATTCACTATTTTTTTTTGCTTTCTTAGTTTGAAAACTATATTCTATTTTCTTCATTCCTTTTCTTCCTTATCTTCTAAGTGAAGAATTTATGTAACTTACTGTTTAGTTACAAGATCACATGACTGGGCTTCAGACACTCATAAAAATTATTTATCTATATATCTACCTAACTATATAAATATATATACATAAACTTATAAATATTTACCTAGATATCTATCATTTATCATATATCTACATTTCTTCTACAATCACTCGCAGGAATTTAGGTCACCCGATGTAACATTTTCTCTCTTTTCTTCTATCTTCCCACCCTCCAGAAGTCTCCTCCTTTCTATCTCCCCACCCTCCAGAAGTCTCCGACAAAAAGTTGATCTAACCATACAGAGGATTCCACATATTTATTTATCTATATAATAAAAAATTTCTCTTCCTAGTTGTCTTCCTGTGCTGACTAACATTTGTGCAAACTTAGTTGAACTAAGAGATTCCTAGGCAGTTTATTGAATATTAGGAGGAGTCAGTGGCCGGCAGTACCACACTTTGACCTGGACTGCTTAGATACGTAGAACCGTGGCCCTCTATGTACTGATTTTTTTTTTTACAGACAATATATTTTGATTATATTCTTTCCTCTCCTCTAACTCTCCCCAAGTCTCCCCCCAACCTTGGCCCTGTGTTTATACTCTAGTCTAACTCCGAAAGACTGGAAAACAGAGGGAGGCTTTTGCTGGCGCTCTTTGTCCCTCTCCCCCAGTGTAACCACATTGAATGAATCTCCTTTTCTGGATTTTCACTATTAATTTGGCTTATTTAATTAGCCTATTGAGGATAGGTGGCTGAGCCTGCCTTGGAACACAAGCCGTGGCCCCCATGCTCAATAGCACATCCACTGCACCGTGACTGATCTTTAAGGTTGGCACCATCATTTAATTGGATTTTGAGATAGAGTGACTTCTGAGAATACTAACTAAATAAAGATTTCAACCTGACTTGGAGCTCAATATTCTTAGCAGAGCCGGAACCAGAAAGGAATGAAGAGACCACATTGCCCAGAACCCTTAGAAGTCACTTGGACCCCATTACAAAAGAACAAACGTACCGAGGGGGGGTGTGCTTTGTGAGAGATTGAAGGCAACGTTATTTGGAGACGAAGGGAAACAGACTGACATCGGTCCTTTCATCTCAGGCTAGTTGGCATCATCTGATAATCAGAAAGATATATCTTTATTGGAAATTTTATCAAGCTTGAAAGATATTTTGCATACTGAAATAACTGAGACAGCACTAATATTATAAAAGGAGGGATGTGTTTTTACTGAATTTTACTTTTGCAGTATTATAATAGTGAACATGGCATTAATAGGCAAAGTGCTGTGGATATCTATAAAATGAGTAGCTAAAAAGCTAACAGATCATCTTCACAAGATGAGTGAAGACATACTGGTTTTAAAATGGTTGCTGAAACAGATTTGGTTATGTATGTTTGCCATCCCAAGACATGGGAATAGAGGCAGAAGAAGGAGTTTAAGTTTGTAACTACACAGCCAGTTTGGGCCATTAGGATACATGATCCGCTGTGTCGAAAAAAAATGAAGTGTAATACAGCTGAAATCTTGCTTCACAGAAAAATCTTCATTTGGTAAATACGTTGAAAATCTCTCTTTTTCTTGTTTCTGCTATGTGGTGTGTATGTGGATATGCTTCATGTGAGGGTTAGGGCTCTCTGATGTGTGTGTTTGGCAAATGCATTAAAAAATCTCTTTTTTTCATGTGTCTGCTGTGTGGTGTATGTGCTTTTATTTTTACTAAGTATGTCTATGTGTAAGTATGTGCAGGAGTGATTTCCCACAGAAGCAAGAAGATGTTGCATTGTCTTGAGCTGGAGTTACTGACAGTTGTGAGCCACCTCATGGGAATGCTAGGATCTGAACTCAGATCCCCTACAAGAACAGTACATGCTCTTAACTGATAAACCGTCTCTCCAGCCCTTAATTGATGTTAACATTTTCTTTTTCTTTCTTTTTTTTTTTCTTTTTCATTTTTTGAGACAGGGTTTCTCTGTGTAACAACCCTGGGTGTCCTGGAACTCATTTTGAAGGCCAGGCTGGCCTCGAACTCACAGAGATCAGCCTGTCTTTTCCTCCCAAATTTAGGGAACAAAGGCATGCACCACCACCCGACTATCTGCCTGCCTCTGCCTTCTGAGTGCTGGGATTAAAGGTGTGAGTGGCCACATCCAACTGAGGATGTGTATCTTTATTTATTTGTTTTGAGGATGGATATCTAAATAGCATATAATATGAAGGTATTTTATTGGGGGGGGCTGATCTAGGCCATGTGGGATTATTAAATAATGCATCAATCACAGATGAAGACATTCTAAAATTCATTTAAAACTCTGGATTTTACTTTAGAATTTTTTATTTATCATTTGTCTATTGGGAGGGTTATGTGTGTTAGAGTGGGTATGTACATGTGTATGCACAGTGTGTGCATACATGTGGAGATCATAGGTTGATTGATGCCTAGTGTCTTCTTCAACACTGTGCCATCTTGTTCTTTGAGACAGTTTTTCTCACTGAACCTGGAGCTCACAAATCCAGCTAGGCTGACCAGCCAATGAGTTCCGAGGATGCCCTATCTCTGACTCCATGGTACTGGAATTACAGGCAAACGGTTCCGTCCCAGGCTTTTAGGTCAGGGAATTAATAGAGTTCAACTCAGGTCCTTGTGTTTGTGTAGCAAGCACTTAACCTATGGAGCCATCTCCCCAGCCTGCATCTTAGTTTTCGATGAGAGACTGTGAAGTCATTTTGCTGTGTTTGTTTCTGCGTGTGTCTGGCATACAAGGTAAGTGAGACCCAGCTGTTGTACCCAAGTGTGGTCCGGAGAAGGGAAATAGTAACTAAATGACTAACGTTGACACGGTTGACAAATGTTCCTTACATGGTCTTCACTATTGCTGAATCATAGAGAAGGAAAGGTAAAAAGTCCTGAGGGAAAAGGGGTTTTGAGAAAGGAAGTCTATCAGGCAATGAGGGGGAAAGACTACCCAGGAAAAGACTACTCAATCTCTAAGCTAAAAAGAAGAAATTCATGATGGGTAATTAAAGAATTTGAGCCACTGTTCCTCTCCTCAGCATCCAAACTCTTCTCATTAGTACTCATTTCTAAGAGCAGTTTTGCTCTTCAGAATTAACAGACATTCCACAGGAGAACAGCCTGGCCTCTGATGGGCCATTGTGTTGAAGCCGAGGACAGTGCTGTTTGCAGACTTAATGCAGTACCCGTGAGCCTGGACAGTCTTCAAGAAACAGTTCTCAGACAAACACCAAGCATCCTGTCTCACAAGGCAGATCCTCGGACAGGAAGGCAGTGAAAAAGTGAGTGTGTAATCACCCATAAATTCTTTAGGAGCATATAGAAAGAAGCACTTTCTTCCCGTAAGTGTGTGCCACACCCCGCCCTGGCGTGCTATTTGGAGCTCTGATGTGAGCTGGCAGCACTGACGTTCAAGCTTGTGTTTTCAAATATTCACCTCTAAGAAGTGCTAACAGCAGAGATATGATCTGGTCCCTGTCGAGGAAGGATGATGACAATGTGATCTGGGTCAACAGCACAAAAGGAAAAGATTGCATGCTTTCAAAAACCCTACTCTCATTTCTATTCGGTTAAGCTTTTGTAAGGGGAATTTTAATAGTGTTACCAATGATTTCCTTAACTTTGCAACTGAGTCCGGGTTCATTTTGCATCCTGGCTGACACAAATCATTGTGAAATCTGTACAATAAATAATTTGAAATGAACATAAAAGATAAAGAACACAGAGACAGGCGGATCTCTGTGAGTTCGAGACCAGCCTGGTCTACAGAGCTAGTTCCAGGACAGGCTCCAAAGCCACAGCGAAACCCTGTCTCTAAAAACCAAAAAAAAAAAAAAAAAAAAAAAAAAATAGACACTTAGTGTTGATCAGAGATGACCTGATGTTTTTGTGACCTACCTTGTGTAAATAAAACATCATTCAATTTAATCACCAAGCTAGGATAACTTTTCAAGAAAGAAGTGACCTAGAATAGTTTTAAACTATTGGACAGAAAGCTTAGGATCACAGTTTCCTGTTGGGGTTCTGTTTATAACTGTTCCCTAGTTAATTTGGACTCACTTATTGGGAATCCCACACGACTCAAGCATAAAACTATGGAGGGGAGATGGCATTGATTCTAAGACTTCTTTCATATGTAAACATGTATGATATGTTTTAATCTTTAAATCTCACTTTTATTGTAGGTAATTTTAAATAGCTTACTTTGCCATTCTTTACTATTCTTTATTATTGTTTTTAGTAAAACAATAATAGCCAATGTTAAACAAATAATACATTTACTGCAGATGGCCCACTTGGTTATCTAACTGTGTATTCATGGTGTACATGTTATTCTAACTCTGTAATTTCTGCAGAGGTTTTATGCCAGATTCACTTACCAAGCAATAATCAAAGTAGATATTATATATGAAAAGAGACCATTATACCTGATACGCTTTTAGATTTTAAATCTGATAATGTATAAATTCCATACTTAGTTGGAAAACTATTACAATGGTTTTAAAAGTCTTTGACAAATAGTTCACTTGCCACGCAGACATCATTCTTGACAAAGTCTGAGAGGAGTCTTGTGTAAAATGAACAGGCATTGAAATTTGTGTCCGAGTCTGATGCAAGGCATTATTGGGCAGAGAAAGGTAAGTCTGACTGGGAGCTGTCACCACTACTTCCCACTTGAATCATTTCCACTTTCAATGAACAATTTGATTGCTTTGTTATTCAGCCACATTCCGAAGTACAATTGCAGTCCACCGAACCCTCTGAGGTTAAATTTTCTTCCAAATTTCTAATATGTTTGCTGTATGCTTGGAACTGCTTTAAAAGCCTATGGACACGCATCACCTTCGGAGATAGGTACAACGATTGCCTTTGCTTCACATATGAAAAACCCAGAGCACAGACGGTTCAGTAATTTGTGTTGGCACACGTAACCAGAAATATGCTGAGCTAGGAACCAAGTGGAGAATGACCCCATGAACATAACAGAGTCGTAAGGATGTCCTGCGTATACGCTTATCATTTATAGAGACTGGAAAATTAATTAAAACAAAATGAACTGTGAGGATACCTTCTCATGCGTCATCATGTTAGCTTATGGAAATGATTTGGTAAGCTAATTTGCCAGGTGAATTTTCCCTTCTCTGCTTACTTGATTGCTGTAGTTGACTAAACATGTTGAGTCATATCAGTGGGTGGTTAGACAGAGCAATCTTTGTCTGTAAATAAGTAAAATACTAGAAACGTGTGCTTATGGAAACACAGTGACTTGAGTTTTATCACACAACCCAAAATGCTGCCGAGCCCTTTCCATCCCAAATCGCAGTCACTGCCTGCCTTCTGGATAATGCTTTGGGATGCATGCCGCTATTTTCTTAACTGTTTCTTCAATGCTTTGTGAAGTGTATGTAACTTTTAGGTTGTGATTCTCATTCAGTGTCACAGAAATATAAAACTGCCCTTGAGGGAAAAGCGGCACCATTCACAGGGTTTTTCAATCCCTCGGCAACAGACATACTTAGCTGTGAATGAGACTCTGTTTCTATCTGGAAATATCTGTCTCATACTTTATTGATAATCCTATGAACAATGAGCGCAATCAGAATTGCAGTGGTGTGTTCTGAGTGTGCAATGTTGTGACCAGAGCTGGCTTGACTTCTTTCTTTCTTTCTTTCTTTCTTTCTTTCTTTCTTTCTTTCTTTCTTTCTTTCTTTCTTT
>JABTXL010008822.1:13203081-13224555 GCA_025134845.1 Neodon shergylaensis | reverse complement strand
TTTCTTTCTTTCTTTCTTTCTTTCTTTCTTTCTTTCTTTCTTTCTTTTTGTTTTCAGGATACTTTTTATTTACAAGCCTTACAGAAATATCTCTGCTAGAAAGTATCACCTGCAAACCCTGGTACCCAGACTCAAATACAAATGTCAGGAATTATTAAAGAGCCCTGTTAATCATTACCCCAAGACAATGCTGGACGAGAACTATTTTTCAGTTAGACATCAGGATAGCTTAAGCTTTATTTAGAATATAAGTGGACAAATTCAATGTTTCCTATTAAGGCTATCTTATTTTGAGAACTCTTAATGTATTAGGCATCTGTTGTTCTATGAAAAAAA
Organism: Neodon shergylaensis; assembly: GCA_025134845.1. Lineage (NCBI taxonomy): Eukaryota > Metazoa > Chordata > Mammalia > Rodentia > Cricetidae > Neodon > Neodon shergylaensis. The sequence continues at coordinate 13,224,219 of JABTXL010008822.1, read as the reverse complement.
ATAAATGTTTTCATTTTATAACTGTACCCATCTACAAAAGAACAAGACCTCTAAGTTAGTATAATCAACCTCAGAAACAAAGACCAATTATATTCAAAGACAGCAATGATTATTGGGCACCCTACCACCTTTCCCATGCCCAGGCAGACATTGCTCTTTGATCATGCCCAGAGACCCTGGGCCCTTTCTTTATAACAGTGTTCTAAGAAACTATGCTCAGGCAGTCAGGATAGCAAAGGGAGAAAAACGAATCTATTCTGAATGGATTGACAAAGATAGACCGTGATACCATATCATTCACGAGTTTCTCAATTGTGTGTGTGTTTACATGTATGTGTCTTGCGCCTAAACAGACCCACTTTTAACAAATTAAAGAAAATGAATCTTTCATTTGTAACAAAGAAAGGAAAAAATCCCACCCAAAAGTTGTTTGTCTGAAGTCTTTTTCTGAGTTCTTGTGGGTGTTGGGGACAGAGAAGGCATTTCTGTCTATGAAGCAATGGGTTCTGGAAAGGGAAGTTAGCAACAATCAAAGCCTCAGGAACTCCCTTGCACGGGGAACCTTGGCCTTGCAGCTGAAGGGCTGGGCAATTCAAAAGAAGTCTGCGGCAGTGTTTCCTAGGCTGGGGAAGCACACCCTGACCCAGAGGGTGCTCTTGTGTGCAAGGCCAGCCCTAGTTAAGAATAGAAACAAGCTGTGTGGTCAGAAGGCTGGAAATGATTTCCTCATGTCTGTTCTCATGCAGTTTTTCTGATGCCTTCCTTTTTTCTCTCTGTCATTCCCTCGACTCTAAGCTTCGGTGAGGGCTGCAGTAACAGCAGCAGTTGAAAGCTGCATAATTTGAGAACCCACCCCCGTTTTTTGAAGGCATAAGGGAGGAATAGGATAGACCATTGGGAAAAAAAAGATAGAGCCTGACCTCTGCTAGACTACTTAACAGAACAAGAAAATACAGATTTTTATTTTATTTTCTGGGGAAGCCAACAGCATCATGACCAGTATAATCAACAGAATGACCACTATGTCGCTGGTCTCTGAAAACTTCAGAGGTACAATTGAGCCAAAATCCCCCCCAACTAATTTAAAAAATAATGTGAATATTTCTACTAAGAAATTAGTACGAGGGAAAGCTGTTAGAAGTTCTCAATAAAGGAAGTTGCTCAGCAATGAAAGCCAACAGGCACAAGCGTGGTTTTCTTACCAGTGGCAATGGTAAGAAAGCACGATCCTAATAGGAAAATCATTCACGGTAGCACATGACATAGGTATACCAAGCAATGAACAGAAAAGCTGCTAGGCTTTAGTAGAAGGGAATTATAAAACCATTTTAAAAGTTTGATTCTTTCACAGTGAGAAAACGTTCATGAGTTTATGAATATTAAAAAAAATCAAAGAGAGGCGCAGTCACCGCTCTGCTGCCTGGAGGCACCATAGACAGAGGCTTTCAGGAAGATGCCAGAGTCACAAGCCTGCTGCGGGCTTGGTTTGGGTCTTACATTTGTTCTTAACCTTGGGCTATGTTACCAGTATTTCTCTTCTAAGAGAAAATTCTTTAAGAATGTCCTCGGTATGACATAATGCTACTCTCATTCTCTGGGTAGTGCCCAGACTTCTGGGATGCCAGGAAACTTGGTGTTTCTCATGCCTGAGTCACGTCCTCTCACCCAGAATCCTGGAGCTCCGTTACCCCTGGAAACCCAAATAAAGCAGCACTATCCCCAGTTCTGACACTAGTCTGCAACGAAAGGGAAATTTCACTCAAAAATTAAATTAATAAGTAATTTACATTTTCGCAGAAGACAATGCTCTTTCCATCTGTTTTGTCCAGAAAAAAATAGCAATTTCCAACGATAATTTAGCTCTACTTTTTAATGTTAAACTTTTATTTGTGTAAGGGTGTGTGTGTGTTAAATGTATGTCAGTACTTGTGGAGACCTGAATCATCAGGTCCCTGGCAGTTGTGACCTGCCTGATGTCGATACTTAGAACAGAACTCAGATTCTCTGGACAAGAAAGTATTTTCTTTGTAGCTTTGGAGTCTGTCCTGGAGCTAGCTCTTGTAGAGTAGGCTGGCCTCGAACTCACAGAGATCCACCTGTCTCTGCCTCCTGAGTGCTAGGATTAAAGGCATGCGCCACCATTGCCCGCCTCAAGCAAGCATTCTTAACCACTGAACTCTCTTTCTCCAGCCCTGATACTCCAGTTCTCTACTTCAGGACTTTAAAACCCACAAGTTACTTTGTATTACCTTCATTAACTCAGCCCAGCCCTGTGGTGGGGTAGTTGGTTGATCAACACTGGTTAAATTGCTGTATTTGGACAGCATTGGTTGTGTTAGCATACTTACATTGTGGAATATCCTGTTGTGGCCCCTGTGTGGACCCTTCAAGAAACTGAGGCTTCCTGGATATTGATGAAGGAAGATCAGAAATCTTCCCTCTCAAACTGGCAATACTATTTGTAGAGCAAATTGCTCCGACAATACTCTGGTCACTTTCTTTGCCCAGAGTCCTTCTGGTTAGAGTTTGGACAGGCTACCTCAGTGTGCTCATGTGTGCATCCGTATAAATAGACCATTTCCCTCCTATGGACCCAAAGATCCTGTGTGCTATTCTGCAAGAGACTGGTGCTCTATGCATTTGCATGGGCTATATGAATCCCCCCTCAGGTGTGTGAACCTCTCATGTCACCCTGTCATGAGAAGGGCACACGATACAGAGGCTGTTGGCATATGAACTGTGACCCCTCTCTGTGCTCCAAAGAGGGGCCCATATTCCACTGTTCTTCCTGAGCTTAGCAAGCTGCCAGTCACCATTGAAGTCCCAATCTCTTGAGACACAGGTTAGAAAAATACTCTAGAAGGCCTCGCCATCACCCTGATATTGACAGAACCCACAAAAATGAGAATCTTCAAATCAAGCCCCTTGTTAATTTTGTAACGTAAAAAACATGGTTTTCTGTTAATTTTTTTGAGCATGAATATTTTGTCTGCAAGCACGGGAGTACACTGCATGTATGAGGTGTCCTGGGAGACCAGAGGAAAATGTCATGCCTCCTGGAAGTGGAGTTATAGACAACTGTGAGCTTAGCTGCCATATGGGTGCTGCGAACTGAATATCGGCCCTTCAGCAGACAGTGCTCTTAATCACTGACCCATCTCTCCAGTTCCCATTTTTTTAACTTAATGTGAAAATGGAAGTCACCATTTTGCTGCAAGACACTGGTGCCTTTATGATTTCTTTAATGTTGAACCATCTTAATGTTTAAGATAGAAGGATATGATCTTACTGGCTACCGGGGAAGGAGGAAGCAGAGCTGAAGGAACCAGACCTAGACTGAACAGCAGCCTCTGTAGTAGTATTTATCTGCTATGCTGACTGGTGGGCCTAGGGAAATACACCTTCTGTTTATGCTTCCAAACCTTGCTTTTATCTCTAGATGAAAGTGTACAGGGGAAGTTGCCAAAATTAGTCCACCTTTTGGGTCCAGGCCATGGTTAAACTTAGATATAAAAGAGATCAAAGAGTTTCCATTCGAATTGAAATAGCAGCCTCCCAGCAGTGTGCTGGGGGCCGCGTAAATCCTCTGACCCCTCTCTCATGGTGGACATCTCCGAGATGCTTTCTAGGCTGCCAGGAAGAAAAAGAGGCAACCTGGGTATCTGCATTTGAAAGGACCGCCTGCCTTCGTGCACCTGGCAGGGAAATGTACCTCTGGACTTCTGCAGAGAACCTCCTGGGAAACTCTGGTCATACTACAGATGACCAGTTGGCTCCTTTTGAAGGCAGTCTGAGGGGGTTGTGCACAGGCAATTTCTCTCCCTGCCCTTGTCCCAGCAAAGAGGATCCTGTTTCCCGTGTTTATTGTAGATGAAGTCAAACTATCGGAGGTTCTTTTTAGCAGAATGAGAGAACTACCCCTCCTTTTTCTTATTTTATTTTATTATTGCATGTTATTTGCATGTGTGTACACATGTGAACGTATGCATGTGTGGAGGCCAAAGGTTGACCTTAGATATCCTCTTTCTTCCGTTTCTGACTTTTCTTTTAGACAAGCCTCCCATGGCACCTGGATGTTAACCTATTTGGCTACAGTGACTGAGAAAAGAGCCACAGGAATTTTCCTACTGCCTCATCCCCCTGCTGCAGTTGTAGGCATAGCTACTGGGCTAGAGTTAGACTTAGGACTGGGAATTTGAGTTCAAGCCCTCAGGCATCGCTCCGTTCCTTTTAAATTAATCATTATGTATTATATTCAGGTTCTGAACTTTGAAGAACTTCAGAAGGGTGTTCCTGGGGCGTGAAGTAGGAGAAGTCCTACCTCAGCAAACCCTTGGGTTCTGAGCATGAATAGGGTCAGCAGAGTATTTTTTTTTAGCCCAAACAGAACATTTTTATGAGCAATGACCTCTTTTGTAAATGAACCCGAATAACTGGGCTAAGCTGAGATGTCTTGGCAAATCTGGTCTTGTAGCCAATCCTGCGTAGGGGACTCGGTAATTTCTGGCAGTCAGACACTGGTCTATTACTTTTCTCTTGCACGTGGCTGGGCATGTTCTAGTCACTCCCTTAGGTTATTACAGATGACCATTCTCTGCTCGTGACAGCAACCTAGCAGCAAGGAAAAAAAAAACTGGCTAAAAAATTTCCGGATGACTCAGAACACAGACCCTTTGTTAAATAATACAGCTCCAGAATAGATTTTGTAGCAAAGAAAGTGGTCTGTACAAAGTCCTTAAAAGAAGTCTTTCAATTGATTTTTTTTAAGGATGCTACTACCCTCTATTTACAAAGACAGTCTTGAAGGGGGAGCAGCATCCCTCAGGCCGTTTCTAGCAAAAAGATGGACATTCAGTACCCGGGACACAAAAATTCTTGTTGTAGCTACGCTGTACTGTTCCGTGTGTGACTTATTTTTGCCTTCGAACTCAGCCACATGGCTGTGCTTCCTTTCTGTTTGTTTTACCACTTCCCTTCTAAATATTTTGCATCATCTGGGAGACTTTGCCAAACCTTGGTCGGCTCGCTGAAGGACTGCATTCCTCTGATCTGTGGCATTAGGTTGTTGCTATGGCAAACGCTGTTTACCACTGGGGAACACTTCACAGGATGGGCAATCCCAACCTCCTTTCCTCCCTCTCCTCCACGTACTCAGATATTCTGACACCCACCACAGCCCAGATAGGGCTTTCTCTAATCACAAACTACATTCCTGGAACGTGAACTTTATTTTGCTTGCCTTTCAAGATAGGGAACTATTTGGAGCTGTTTATTTCGTTCAAACTGGGCAGTGCCCTCTTGACTGTTATGACTAATCCGCTTGTCAGGGCTGGAATCTCTTAACAGCTCTTTCCTCCAGGTGAACCACATCACTCAAAGCTGTGAAGCAAAAAAACGCCACAGAGGTCAAAGGGTGACCCCGTGGTTAGCGAAGCCCAGCCACTCCACGGAGGCCTCTGTTGGCCCTAAGGGAAGAAGAAAGGCTTGCGCTTAACCTGACCAACCTCGCTTCTCACATTCCTGCAGAGGAACTGGCCTGGGCAGAGATAAGGCCTCGGGGTGACACCCTGATTATGCGTACCTTTCTACTTGTTACATGTGGACATTGACTTCATCTAATTAGTAAGAGCAGGAAACAGTTTTTGTTTTCTCTTTGTAGGAAAACATGAAGTAGCGGTTTTATCTTAATTTGTCAGGCATTCCCCAGAGACTACAGCCATGTGGGCAGATGGCCAAAAACGGCTCCAAGTCCCAAGTACTCACACCTAAATAGAAAAAGAATGCTAATTGGTTTTCCAGCTGAAAAATAATGAGGAGCACAGTGCCAAAAAGGGCCGTACACTATGGAAACCCCAAGTTTACACAATAGAATCTGATTGCCATCTGGGGCCTCCGTTTGTATGCCTATGGAGAATCAAACAAAGGGAGGCGTTTTGCTCATCCGCCTTTGTAGAAAGCCCCGGTTCTGGTGCAGCCTCGTGTTGCACCAGGCTTCCCACCGTGTTCCTGCCAAATCTCCAAGATTTTTCCTGGCCACCGGTCAGGAAAGTACAGCTCTGTCTGTAGCACGGAAAGTTAAAAAGGCCCTGCTTGGATACGTGGAGAATATACAAACACTGGCTGACGTACCGGAGAGGCTTGATTCTGCACAAGCTGCCGCTGGCCTCCTGAGCAGTGAGTGGGAGACTTGGAAAAAATCATTCTGATTGTGCTGAGATTTTAGCAAGGGAAGACAAAATGATATTTTATTAAAAATTCAGCATCCCTTTCATTTTAATGATTTTTCACTTTGCTTTTCTCATTAGTACATCGATTAACTTCCAGAATGCAATCGTGTGGTTTCTGAACTGGCTTACATTGAGGTATCTCCGACTTAAGGGCTTGTGCCACCATAATGACAGTCACTATGAAGGGCACTGACTGGGAGCTACTGTCCCTGGATGGTGTCTGAGCTGTGGCTCTGACATAGATCTGCTAGTTGCTTGTCTGTGACTTCACCCTATAACTCTGGGAGCGCTTCACCAATGAGAATGTGACAGATTAAAAAGGATTTTGCAAAGAGGCAGTCAGATGTCTATAAAGTCTAGGCTGTTCTGGTCTGTACAGAAACCATCTAGAGATACATAGGAGACCACATCTCCTGTTTAAAAAGTTTGAAATCACTAGAACACTGATGTCATCTTATTTATTTGTGAATTACTGGAGAATCCAGTTATTTAACTAACATAGTTATAGTGAATTTTCATATGTATATGTACATGTATATGTCAGTGTGGATTCCTATACACAGGTGTGTAGCGGGCAGAGGCTCACATCAGATGTCTTTCTCAGTTATTTTCCACTTATTTTTTCTTCTAAAACAAGAACATAAACTGAACAAGAATCTTACCTATTTGGGTAACACATCAGGAAAGAAAACTCTCAGGATCCTTTTGTTCCCATATCAATATTGGGATTACAGATGTATGTCACTAGGCTTGGCTTTTGTTCTGGATGCTGGGAATCTGAATTCAGGACCTCGGGCTGGTGTGGCAAACACTTTACTGAGTGAGTCATCCATCCAGACTACTTGCAGTGAGTTTTAGTTGTGATCAATTAAGAAACAGTATCAATATATCATCAATTTAAGATATACATTGGGGCTAAAAAGAGGACTCTGTGAAGGAGTACTTGCTGCTCCTGCAGAGAATACAAATTTGCCTCCCAGCATCACAACCATCCTGAACTCCAGTCTGAGGTATGCAGTGCCCTCTTCTGACCTCCGTGGGCACCATGGATGCATGTGATGCATGTATAAACGTACAGACAAAATCGCCATACACACAAATAAAAAGTGAACCTAAGAAAGATTTAAAACAGATACGCTAACTCTTCCAACACCAAAGATGTTTATAAGACTAGTCATGTATTAAACGGTACAACTAAGCTTAAACCTTTTTTTAAAAAGAGCTTTCTGACGAACAAATGAAAACATACTCTCAAAATAATCATGTATCCCTAAGTCACTGACTTAGATTTAGGATCTTAATTCCAAATTTCAAGGTTTTACCCACTCACTTTGTGCTGGGTACCCAGCTCTCCTTCCATGCCCTCAATGTGGTTGGTGGGCAGGAGTAGTGCAATATCAGTGGTTACCAATCACCTGTCTACAGCTGCCTGTGGGCAGAAGCATTCTGAAGAAGGTAAATAGGAGTAGATAAACACTTCAAAAGATACCCACGGACCGTGGAGTTGGGTTAGCCTGCTAAGAATCTTCCTGAAGGGCAAGGAGTGGTTTTCCCTTGACATTTTTTCTATCACTCTGATTAGGTTAGGACAGCGCTGTTCACACACGTGGTGTCTTAACCCAAGATGACCCCAGAGCTACCTCTTAGATTTTAAAGCAGTTCTGTTGAGTCTTTGTAATGAGCATGGAAGCAGATTCCTCTGAATGAATAAAAAGGGGGAATCTGTAGTGTAGATAGAGCAGGAAATTTATAGAATAAGAATGCATGTAACTTGGTGTAATGTAAAAGCATTTCTTCCTGTGTGTGGTGTGGAAAATTACTAAGGTGAAATATTAAGAGAACATTTGCCCACTTGAAGGCTGCCACAGCCATCTGGCCCTGCCAGATGTGGGGGCTGCACCCAGCAACCATGGTAATGAAATAATCTTGCCACACAAGAGTGACCCCCCCACCCTTCTGTGGCCGTCGATACTGATAACCTAGGACACCTGGTTATCGGAAGGATCAAACGAGGGGCAGTTTCGAACTGACTTAAAAGAGGTGGCTGAAGCAGGGCGGTTATCTCACTTCTCACAATGGATCTGGCACCAGGCCTCCGTGGAAAGAGAGATCTTCCTAGCCTGCCTCCAGAAGAGCAGCAATATTAAATGCTTTGCCTAAACATTTAATGCTCTGTCTCCCGAGTGCAGAGCTTCATCTCCCGAAAACAGACATTTAACGTCTTGCATCCCGAATGCAAATCCTCATTCCTTGAGAGTGGACATTGAAGGTCTGTCTCCCGAGAACAGACTAGATACTCTGCCTTTCAGAACGCTTTGCCATCCTGCGAGCAAAGCTTCATCTTCTGAGCAGACAGAACGCTTTGCCATCTCGAGAGCAAAGCCTCATCTTCGAGAGTAGAGAACTAAAGCCTTGTCTCCCGAGACTGGGTCACCCGAAAGCCGAGTCCAAGGCCCTACCCAAACCAGCCTGGAACGGGACATCGGAACCTTATCTCCCGAGCGCAGACTACGGGGTCAAGAGTCGATCTATGCTACCCAGCCCTCAGTGCGGACAAGAGCCAAGCCTGAAGAAATTCAAAAAGCCCTTTTTAAGCCAGGGAATTCCAGGTCATATGATGCTATTTCATGTGTGTATGAGATGTTAAGAGAAGAGCATAGATGTGTTAATACATATGTTTAGTGTGTGAAATGTTAAGAGATATTTTATGGATAATTGATAAGATGAGGATGTTAATGGATAAGTTAAGGTTAAGAAGTATTTTATAGACAAGTAATGGATAAGTTAAGGTTAAGAAGTGTTTTGTAGCTAAGTAATGGATAAGTTGTATTAAGGTTAAGATAAGTTAAGGTTAAGAAGTGTTTTATGAATAAGTGATAAGTTAGATTAAGGTTATGAATTGGTTTTATGTATTAGGTTTAGTAGGATTAATAATTGTGATATTGAATTGCCTGTGTGTTGCCCATTATCAATCCCCCATGCCTATTAAGATTGTAAACCCCACTGATGTATTGGATATTGAAGTTGCTAGTAAAGAATCATCATAAAAACAATTCTCTTGCTTGGTCTGGTTACTCATCACTCTCTGGGGAGAAGGGCACAGAGTCCTCATAGATATTACTCGAAAAGAACCTGGAGCTAAAGTCTCCCAGCTCATAACAGCCTTTCTCTGTTCCACCAGCCAGCTCTCAAATAGTGACACAGTGACTTCTCATTAATTATGAAAGTCCAGCCTATAGCTTAGGTTTGTTCCTAACTAGTTCTTTTAACTTAAATTAACCTATTTATATTAATCTACATTCTATCATGTGGCATTACTTTTCTTCCATTTTGCACCTCCTGTTTATTCTCCATATTTCCTGGCTTCTCTACCCCATTGATTCCTTTTTCTCTTCGTTTCTCTCCCTAGAATCTTGCCTATACCTCCTGCCTAGTTATTGGTCATTTGGCTTTTTATTAAGCCAGTCCCAGCAATATATCCTTACACAGTGTACAAATATTCCACAACATTTACCCCTTTGTGTCTAAATAAAAATGAAAAGTTTTAACTCTAACATAGTAAAATTTGTATCATAAGAACAATTATCAAGTAACAATTGCATTCACAATATTTAGTATATTTGTATTTGGTACATTTGGGAAAAATATTCTATTATATATCTTATCTTGATGAATTTAAAGTTTTATGTTTAAATCATTTTCTATCCTTACTTGTATTACCATCCTAAAACTATCTTTTTAGACTTGAAGACATTTTCTTTGATACACATTTTAAGTTTTTATGTCTCTCAACACTTTATACCCCTTTTTGTGAGTTTCTTTTCTAAATTTGGTAACAAGGAAAACTACAACTATAACTATCCACTCTTCAATCCCATCAAAGACCCAAGAAGGATATAATATTACCCAAATAAACAGGAAGTGCAAAGCAAACAATTTCCAAAACTGTAGAAATGACAGAAACATCTGGCTGCCTAGACAATCACCCCAAGGTACATCTTCAGCCTATAGGCCTAGAATATCTGACAAACTTTTCTGTAAAGCAGGAATTTTGAAGGACTGTCCTACATTCTCTTGGCAAAGTTTAGAAGTTGCCTTCTTCTTTGTCCTGCTTGTCCAATTTGGATAGCATAGCATCAATAGCCGAGGCAAGGTCAGTTTCTTGTCCAAATGACTAATTTTGCCACTTTGAAAGTAAACTCCATATAGAGGTTCTTTGATGCCCATCATCCATTTTTGAAGACTAATCATTTATATTAATCTACATTCTATTTTTTGATGTTACCTCTCTTCCATCTTTCATCTCTTGTTTCTTCTCTATGTCTCCTAACTTCTTCCATTCTCCTCATTCTTTCTCTCCCCAGAAATCCTGCCTATACCTTCTGCCTAGCTAGTGGACATTCAGTTCTTTATTAAAACAACACAGCAGTATATATTCACACAGTGTACAAATATCCCACAACACAGCTCCTTGTCTAACCTTTCCTTTTTCATCACCACTAGACATCCTAATTCTCCTGGTGTAATTTAGTCCCAGATACCAGACATCAAGATCTGATAGGCTTTCTGGGTAGTCTTCTCATTCTGAGTAGGGTCAGGACCACTGAGAATATTTCTGCTACTCATGAAGAAATTTCTTCCTCTGTATTTGAAAATATGGCAGAAATGGAGGAGCCTCAAATTCTTGTTTGGCTTTAGTGATTGGACAGCTGTAGGACACATTTAAGTCTATGTTGTCATAGGTGGGGTCAATGCCAGGGACATTGATAACTTTCGCAAAAAGACATTAAAATATTTAATTTCTTACAGTTTACTTTTCCCCTTACTGTATTTGATTTTTATTAAATGCAGCAGTCACTGTTTATTTATGGAAGTTTTTTTTATAAATCACACAATTTTAAAATATTGTCTTGTTCTTAGATTGTTTCTATGTAATCATTGTTCTTGTCTAACTAGGAGCATTTACGGATTAACATCATGGTCTAAATTACTGGCAATTCAAAGTACCACCTATATGATAATTGTTTTCATTTTTGTGTTCACTCTAAAGTCAGCATTTGAAAAACCTGAACTGAGCCATGTTGGCCTTGTGTGGCACGGAGCTGACTCATTTTGTACTATGTAGAGATGCTTCTTTGGTGCATTCTTTATCCTCTGTGGATCAAGATTTGCCTGAGACCAAAAGTATATGTTTTTGAGTGAGAGCATTCCTTAATGGTTTACAGTCCTGAGTTCTTCAGTATAATAGGTGAAACCTATTATAAAAAGAGATCATTAGAGTTTTGAGTGGATTGTCTTAAATACTTGTTTCTAAAGAAAAATTACTGCATTTCCTGCCTGGGTATTAAGCTTTCTTGAGATGTTTATTAATATTCTTTGCAAGTCAGCCACTATAACCTTGCAAGTTCATTAGACATTGGTTTCTGTGCATACCAAATCATGGAATTTTGCAAATCTCATCCCAGTGTCCTTCTTTGAGAAGAAACTATTTGCTGATTTTTCCCTGTAGTGCCTTGAGGGAAGTATTAACAGCACTTGACCTTTTTGTAAAGGATCACAAGAAGGAACATTGTGGGAGAAATCATCTCATACAACTTAACCAGGCACAATGCCCTTCTATGATAGCACAGACTAGTTTCAGCACACACGCTGTTATCCCTTCATTCAAAATACGAGATTTCCTTCTCACCTATCCACACCCAAGATAGCATACTTTCTGATGTTCATTCTCTGCATCCTCCTCTCCTCTGCTTCTTCCACTACCTTCTCATTCTCCATTTCTTCCTCCTCTCTCCCCGCTAACTCTTTCTCTACTTACTTCTCTTCTACTTCTTCTGAGACAGGATCTTGTTCTGTAGCCCACACTGATCTTGAGCTTGCAATTTGTCTGCCTTTACCTCCCTAGTGTGGGGTTACAGGTGAGCACCACCATGTGTAACTAGGATGCTAGAACTTGAGCTTCCTTTGGGGATAACAAGAATGTGTATCCCCTTCTCTAGCAAGACTTCAACTTGGCTTGAACAGAAGGAATAGTGTCACCCCTATAGATGGAAAAGGGATTGACAGAGTGGCACTGACTGGCATGCATTCTGGAGTCTGTCATTCTTGTGCAGCAGATTGTGGTGAGAGTTTATGGCAAAAAAAACCCACAAACAACTAAACAGCAATAACAGCAACACTGTATTTGTTGGGCCCATCAATTAAGAAAAAAGTTATATCCTACTTGATTCAGCAAGACTTGTTTTTATGACCTTTGCATATCTGACTGGATTCCAAATTAAGTACCCTACAAAAGGAGTAGTGGACAACTGCTAAGTGCTATTAATCTGCTTATCCTCAAAGTCTGGAGTTCCAAAGTCACAGGTCGATGCAACTCTACGCTATAAACATTTATTTACAAATACACACCATCATTGGCAGGAACTCTTTCTGCCATTACATATGACTTTGGGGCATCAGGAAGCAGGGACAAAGCAGATGAATAAAAGACCCCTTGAGGACCCCACACAACTTCAAAACAAGCTTTTCTTCTACAGGTATTTGATCTTGTTGCCTCGAGCTTTGAAATAGCATCATCATGTGAATCTTAGCAAACTTCCAAGATAACTTGGGACTGCACTATGCAGAGAGGGTATTTGGCCTTGCAGGGGGAAAGGGAAGGACAAACACTGGGCATAAAGTGGAGAGAAAATGAGACACAGAAGAAGTGGAAAATGGGTCTATGTTACTAGAATATGAGGTACACAGTATGAAAGTCACAAGTGATTGGTCAAGAACTAATTTGCATTTATGACAAGAATCTAGGAATTTTAAGAAGTATAAAGACTACTACTCTACAATTTTATTAGTATAATTCTGATAATCAGATTATCCCACAAGACAAATCATTTCAGTGTAACATATAGACAGTACCAAAAGTTTGAAGATAAGGAGACCTATTAGAAGTCTACTGAAGGTCAGACAGAGAGAGATCCAGTTCTCTCTGAAGTACTGTGCAGGACCTAAGCACTGCTAAATGTCATTGAGAATATTCGTTTAGTTTTGCTAAGCTTTTATTGATTCTCTTTTGTTGTTGAAGAGGAGCAGCGGGCTGCATTCCTGCCCAACTCCCACACGGCTAGCTTTATACCCGAAATAACAACTCACAAATTGTATTCTTTTAAACACTGCTTGGCCCATTAGCTCTAGCCACTTACTGGCTTACTCTCACATCTTGATTAACCCATTTCTAATGAGTGTAGCACCACGAGGTGGTGTCTTATCGGGAATATTCTTAACCTGCATCCATCTCTGAGAGGAGAGCTATGGTGACTGGCTCCCTTCCCTTCTTCCCAGTATTCTGTTCGGTCTACTCTGCCTATCTAAATTCTGCCCTATCAGGCCAAGCAGTTTTCTTTATTAATTAACCAATGAAAGCAACAGATAGAAAGAAGACACTCCTACAATCATTTTGTAAGCATGTTTTGATGGTTTTCTGCAAGTGGATGAAGCTGTCAAGAGTGGTCTCTCATTGGACCTTTCACTAAGGTCCAATAGCCAGGAGGGGGGGATCTGCTTACAGAAAGCTGCACTCTATCTGCAAGGGATCCTGTCTCCATGCTTGTTGCAGGCATGACTCCTTCAGGAGGGCTCATCCCAGTCACAACCTAGAACATGGCCAGCAACCTCCACTCCAGGCCAGACAAACCCTGAGAACCTGTAAAGAACCCTTCCTATGAAACTACTCCAGACCTTAGCAAGACTATCTTCCATCGTCTCAAAGGAAGGAAGACTACTTCCCTAGAAAGTCCATAAAAAGCTTGGCTAATAAGTAGGCTATGAACCTGCACTTAATTAGCTCTTACTGGTCTTGATAGGACTGAAATTGGGCTGCGAATGATGCAAGATCCAATCATCATATTGACATGCAACACCCTCCTCCTGCGGGCTACTCACCTTTCCTTGGATCTAGTGCAGACCCTTCCTCTGTGCCACTGGGGCTCTAACAGGAAGCCCAAGAAGGGATGCTCTTGAGTGTTCTTCTCTTTGCTTATCTGTGGTGTTTACTATTGGTGTAATATCCGAGGTAGTAACACACACCCCTGCACACACACACACACACACACACACACACACACACACACACACAATGGTAGAGCAGCTATGATAACAAGGCAACAGCAGCAATCACCTTAGCAACCAGAAGCATCAGCACTGGGCACAGCACTCCAAACAGTGGTGACAGTACCGAGAGAGCAGATGAAGAATTTCAGAAAGTAGGTGGATGGAGGAGGGAGATAGAGGTCACAATGGGTTGGGAGTTTAGAGAAGGTAAAGAAATCAGAATACAAAGACTGTAAAAGGCAGAGGTCTATGAGGAGCTGAAGAGGATAGTCTTCAGGCCTTGTCCCTGGAAGAGCTCCGGGAACTGCCACACATTAAAGGCCCAGTGTCCAGACACCCAGGGCTCAGGAGCTATAGCACTAGCTGTTGCCAGCTGCTGCCAAAAGCTAAGGATTGCAGTGTGCTTGGCCACAGATAAAACCCAGAGAAAGAAGCATCTACCATGAATGTTGTAAGTCACTAACTGGCTTCTAAAGCCTGGCTTCATAGCTCTAGTTCTCAGAGCCTAATGCTATAAACCTGTCAGTGTCTCAGTCTAGGAAGCCTTGGTATCCAAAGGCCACTCCAGAGGGACTGCTTTCTATCCACTTAGATCTATCTAATTTCCATCAATTAGACCAGAACACCCCAATCAGCTCAAGTGTAACATGGGGACTGGGGGATACAGGCTGATACTGGAATGTTTGCCTAGCAAGCATGAAGCTATCATTTCTATCCCCAGCACGTGAGTGTGCACACACACACACACACAAACACACACACACGCACCACACACCACACACAGAGGGGCAGGGGAGAGAAAGGGAGGGAGACAGAGAAAGGGGAAAAGAAAGGGGGGAAAAGAATGAAAGTAGAACACACATAATTAGTCAAGGCAGAACAATGTGAGGTGGACATCAGGCCATGGTGAGTTTAGAGTAAAGCAGTGGTTCTCAGTGTGTGGGTCTCGACCCCTATGGGGGCAAACAACCCTTTACAGTGCTCAGATATCAGATGTCCTGTATATCAGATACTCACATTAAAGTTCATAACAGTGACAAAATTACAGTTACGAAGTAGCAACAAAAATAATTTTATTGTCAGGGTTCACACAACATGAGGAACTGTGTTAAAGGCTCGCAGCATTAGGAAGGTTGAGAACCACTAGAGTAGAGGTTACAGACTAGAGAGGATGTGAGGAGATACAATGGAGAGGATTGGTGCTTAAGAAACCGGAGGAAAAAAAGGAAGCACACACAGACCTTGCAATGGAGTCTCCATTGCTACAAACACATTGCTTCACTGCAGGTCTAGATGGTGGAAATCAAAGAGTTCAAACAAATGTGACCTGACCTGTGACTCAGTTTAAACTTGTGAACCTGCAGCTTGGTTCTGCAGCCAGGCCTCCCTCATCTCTCCACCCCTGGTCATTATCTAAGCCCTATTAGAGATTTCTTTGCCCACTACCAGTCTTCTGACTCTGCTCGCTACGGGCTCTTTGGAAATTCTTGAACTCTGCTGCAGCCTTCTTATTTTTATGTAGTACCACCACCACCAACCCCCACACAGACATACACAAGCATACACACACACACACACACCTCAACACACACTAAATAATGTCCTATACTGATTTAATATCAATAGTTTAGATTGGAATAAAAGAAATCATGTTTGACAATGGCCAAAATGGCTATTAATTCAGGAAATTGGAGCTAATTTCCAAACTGCAGCCAATGAAACTGATGTAGCTTGTGAGTCTATTGTTACTCAATAAATTCCAACATTGCAGAAAGACGCAAACATGACTGCATTTATCTGACAGTGTGCTGGGGACCCATAGTCTGGGATGAATCTAATCCAATTGCACGTCTTAGCTTTCACAGACTGAATGACAACAATGACATTTCACTCCAATTGCAAAACTCTACCATTATAGGTGTGAGGAACCAATAGACTGAGGGGAATTGATACTCTTTCTCATTTGTTGAGAAGAGATTATACAGAAATTTACTATAGTTCTGACCATGCATATATGGGTTCTGCAAATTGTTGTATACCAGAAAGGATGTAGAGAATCAGAGACTAAGCCTGTACTCTTAAATCTAAATTTCACTGCTTTGAATTGAATGTATGCTACATTTTTTCTTGGCCAGCCCAGTTCTCTGCTTCCCAAGTGCAGGGAAGATTAGAAGGGAGTTAGAGGCAGGCATTTTGGCATTTCACAAACATATTTGAGAACTGACAACTTGGTAGCAGTGGAAAATAAAAGCATAAAAATAGAAAGTGGAAGAAGAATTGTGTTCTGCATTATAGCACATGCAAGAGAAGACAGATGAAGTCATGGCTGCTGTTGTCAAGGAGATCAAGTTGTGACTGAAAAATTGAAACATGGTTATTTTTCCTTCTAGGAAGATTATCATCAAAACTTGTTAAAAATAAATAAGGTCTAGGAATTCAAAAAGTTTCACTGCTTGGAAAATATTGGATATATATGATTCCTTCTCCCACAGCTTCTGATACTAAGCCTTGCAGAGAAGCCACAAAGGAGACCATGGGAGTAAGCATCTCACACACGCACTCTCAGAACTGGCCTTCTCATCTGCCAATGTCCTTCTCATCTGCCAGTGACCACCTTACTGCTTCTCCCACTGTTGATTTTAAACATTCTTGCTTTTTCTTAACTTCTTTAGTGAGAAGGAGACCTACAATAGCCAAGTCTGATAAAAGGACATAGTTGATTCTTTCTTGTTACCAGAGAATAGTAAGCAGAGAAGCCCACCAAAAGAGCTGGAAGGAGGGGAAGGAAGGACTAGAAAGTAAAAACAAAGCTCGGGGTTCACCTACATCCTGATGAACCAGAACCATTTGTATTTGCTTTCTGAGCTCATGGACTGTGGGAAGTTCTTTGTAAAACCTTAGTGTTCTAGGAACTGACACTGGTTCCACCAGGACATCTAAAGACATTTCGCTTTCCTTCTGCTTGTAACCATGACTAACTGCTCCTAACTCTGGCCACAGTGGCATACTGAACATGCTTAGACTGCATCACATAGGTAGTTAGAGGCATACTGCCTAGATCTGTGTAAGTATACTCTATGATGTTCAGAAAAGGGCAAAACTGATTGCTGGAATAGTTCTTGGGCTGAATCTCTTGCTAAAAAAAAAAGTAACTAACTAAAGGAATAATTTTGTCACATAATGGACAGGGATAGGCTAGAAAGGGGTAAGGAACAGAGATTTTTGTATGCCATTGAACTTAATTTAAAATTACTTGATGCAACAATGTCAGAATTGGCTGTGGACTCCTACAATAATTATGAAGTAACTTTTGAGTATCATATGAGGACAATGATAAAGGCAGTAAAATGTTTCATTAGATAAAATAAATAAAGTCTTGTGTAGTGACTTAAGTCACACAGGCATGCAGTCCAGGTATGAGATAGAGGAAAGTGTGATGACACACGTGCATGAAACATGATGAAACCATCGTTTTGTATGCTGACTAAAAACATACTAAAAATTTAAGTACAAGAAAATAAAATTCAAAAAGGTGACCTCTTGTCATTAATTAATTATAAAGATTAAATTTCTGATCAAAAAATATTTATGGAGTGACTAAAAGACTGTCTACTCTTGTACTTTTGCACAAATAGACTGACAACATTAGGATGGGAAAGATACCCTATGCAGATAGAGTAAAGGAAAGAAATCAGGGGGCAAAGAAGGACGGTATATGTTAATCAAATGTGTGATACAATATATTGATTATAAACATTTATATCAATGTACTGATAAAGCATCAACATATAAGAACAAAATGTGATTAGAGGAAGTTAGGACTTCAGTACCCTTATCTCTATAATGGAGAACAGAGGCAGACAGGAGTAAATAATGGGGACTTCATACAACAAACCAGCCCATCCTAGCAGGTAAACAGCTCACTACCACACAACAGACAGTAATTCAGTGGTTTTAGCAAAGCAAAACAAGCGTTTAGTTTTCATTCTGAATGTAATAGTCATCATAGGCTTTAAATTATGGTTTCCATTATGTTGACCTAGTTTTCTTTTTCCCAATTTGTTGAGTGATATATATAATGAAAGGGTGTTGGATTTTGTCAAATGCTTTATCTGTATTGACTGAAATACTTATGTAGGTATTTTCCTTCTTCCCCTCGAGTGGTATAATATATTGATTGGGTTTTCATATTTTAACCATCCTTGCATTTCAGAAATAAAGAATTCCTTGTCGTCCTGTGAACTTTGATGTGCTGCTGGCTTCACTAGCTCAGATTATTGACACTGCTGGACCGGCATGCAGAGGCGTGCTCTCCTGCAGGCTTCCCTTTTTAGTGCCTGTTTCTCCTTCTCGTCAGGATAACGCTGGCCTAATACATTCAATTAAGATCTGCCATTGTCTCTTCAGCTTTTGGGGAAACTTTAAGAACAACCGTTACTAAGCCGTCTTTAAATGCTTGAGAGAATTAAGCAGTGAGGGACTGGGGAGATCGTTCGGTGTTGAGAGTGCTTGCTGCTGTCTTGATTACTGGAGTTTGGTCCCCAGCATCCGTATTTGTCTGTCTTTAACTCTAGATTTTAGAGATCTGAGGCCCCCTTTTGGACATCTGCACGCACATGGCGTACACAGAGATACACATAAATAAAATAAGTATTTGCTGATAAAAGAAAGAATTGTTCAGTGCAGCCATGAAATCCTGGTTTTTTTTCCCCCTGATGGATAGTTTAACACTGAAACACCGTCAGATGTTGTTGGTTTACTCAGACTCTATACTTCTTGCCAAATTAATCTGGGGTAGGTTGCATATTTTTAGGCTATTTTTCATTTCGTCTAGATTATCTACTTTATAGTATAAATATTTTTGCTTCTTAGGCTTTCTTTTTTATTTCTGTGAAACCAGTACTAATGTTAATGCTTTCATTTATGATTAGGATAAATTGTGAATTTTTTTTCTTTTTCTCTTAGTTTGTCTAGCTAAATATTTATCAGTTTTGTTACTCTGTTCAAAGAATCTATTTTCTATTTTATTGTCAGTTGTCCACTGTCTGTCTTTTATTTAAATTATCTCTATTCTGTTCGTATCATTCGTTTATCATTCGTTTTCTAGTTTTGGCTTTTGTTTTCTTTGGTTTTCTGGTTTTTCACGTCAGATAGTTGGTGGTCTAAAATAATTCTTTTTTGTTTTTGTGTAAACATATATAACTATAAATTCCTTTCTGGACATTGACCCATGCTTTCTTCTGCAATCATCTCTAAGTAATTGCTTCAGTTTCTCTTTAATTACTTTTCTGGGCTATTATTTTTTAAAGATTACTAATTTTCATAGTTTTATACATTTTCCAGCTTACTGACGTTTTTGTTACCTTGTAGGAATGATTAGGCATTTACCACGCCATTTGATTTTAAAATCTATTGAGGCTTAATTTTTGGACTAATTGCCCATAGTATTTAGCATAACAATTATTGGATTTTGGGGTCAAACTTGAATTTCTTGTTTCAGGATCATGAAGAATGCTAAGCAATCATTGAAGGACATGTGCCACCTTAATCAGGCTAAGAGTTTCAATGATTTCTTTTTTTCATTTCTGGGGACTGAACCTAGAGTCTCACAAATACTAGGGGAAGCTATCTGCCATCGAGTTATATGCACAATTCTAAACTCATTCATTCTAAACAGGAAAAAGAACAGGATGTGTTTCCAGTCTTCCCCTCCAGTATAATACAGAAAGTTAGAGCTAGGTCTTTGGTCAGAAAAGGGAAATAGAAGTTATACAAATTTAGTATGAAGTATTTGCTTGCAGATGATATCATTCATATAAAAATCTCTTACGTTGGGTACCAGATGAAACATTTATCTAATTATTCTTTATCAATAATAACTTGGGAGTGTGATATCATTGTAAGAACCCGAATGATCAAAAAAGCAATGGAGAAGTGATGGGTGATCTCCTTTCTCTCATTCTTTGACCCAAAAAAGCTGAGATCCTCTCTAAACCCTACCCTACTACTTCCTGTGTTTCTCTGTTTTCAGTCTTCTAAAGCTTCTATGTTAATTTTGGCCATCTAGTAGCTAACTTGACCCTCTGATTCAAAACAAATTTTATTGACCATCTCAGGAGCATCAGAATGTGATCAAAATATCACACAATGGAATTCATCAAAACTGCAGATGATACCATCAACACAAAGCATAATGTGTTTTTATATGATTACATTGATCAACCTAAAGAGGAAATTATGAAGACAACTTCTCTTAAAATGGCATAAAACACATTAGATTGCTTAAGAGTTAACTTAGCAAAGGAGGTGAGAGAATTGTAAAAACTATAAAACAATGCTGAAAGAAATGAAAAAAAAATGCATAACCAACTGAACACACATCCCTGTCCATGGACTAGAAATCTTAATACAGCTAGCATGTCGATACTATTCAAAGATTTCACAGATTTAATGCACTCACTATTGAAATCCTCACATATTTGAATAAAAATTGACAGAAAAATTATCATTCAATGGGCAAAATTATATTTTTAATAAATGATACTGGGAAAAGTATATGTCCATATGCAAAAATGAAGCTGAAATATTACTTAATGCCATATAAAAAGAAACCCAAAGTAGGTAAAGTCCTAAGTGTAAGATCTTCATCTTTAAAGCCTAGAAGAAAATAGCAAAAGCTTCACGAGAACTTGTAGTGGTTTTTGCATATTACTGTTGTAGTAAGAGTGGGGCTGCGTCCCTGTTACCTGGCCGCCCGCATGGCTAGCTTATGCCCCGAAATAATTACACAGAAACTGTATTCATTTAA
>JABTXL010008822.1:13153854-13203071 GCA_025134845.1 Neodon shergylaensis | reverse complement strand
GCTAGCTTATGCCCCGAAATAATTACACAGAAACTGTATTCATTTAAATACTGCTTGGCCCATTAGCTCTAGCCTCTTATTGGCTAGCTCTCATATCTAGATTAACCCATTTCTAATATTCTGTTTAGCCCACGAGGTGGCTTACCAGAGAAGATCTTAACCTGAGTCTGTCTGGACTGGGAGAATCATGGCGACTCACTGACTCAGCTTCTTTCTCCCAGCATTCTGTTCTGTTTACTCCACCCACCTAAGGGTGGGCCTATCAAATGGGCTAAGGCAGTTTCTTTATTAATTAACCAATAAAAGCAACAGATTAGAAAGAAGTCACTCCCACATCATATTACAATAAATGACAGGTCACAAAAGAAAATATAGACATATTGTCTTCGAGGAAATATTTTGAAATGTAGACCAAATACATTTAACCAAATAAAATGACGGTATTTACATTGAGGAGCAATAGCTGCAAACCATGAACCTTAGACTAATTTCTGGCACATGGAGGGAATGCTCAAAAATCAACAACAAAACTGGTCTGAAGACAGGTGAAGCACTTGAACAAACATTCTCCAGATACATATGCATACAAATGGCAAGTAAACATATGAACAGGTGCTCAGGAGCCTGAGCATTTGGAGAATGAAAACCAACGCTACTGGGTTAGTACTTTGTACCTAACAGAACACTGGGCATCAAACAGCAATGAAAACAGATTAGAAAATGGATGTCTCCAAGGATGTGAACTGTTAAATGGCACAGCCACTGACAAACAAAGAAAGAAAACAGTGTGATAAACACTCAAAAGACAAAACTTAAGCTAGAACTGTCCTACAGTCCTTCCCGCTTCTGTATAGAAAACCAAACATGTCTGAAGCTGAGTCTCTCCGATAGCAGAACTATTTACAATAGAAACATATGTATGATATAATTATAATAGTAAAACACACATGGAAGAAACCCAAGTGTTTGTGAATGGATGGGAGGGTAAGTGAGGTGTGATCTGACAACTGAACATTTATAAAGTCTTCAACAAAATTAGCTGCATGTTGAAACATAAATGAATCTTGATAATGCTATGCTAATTAAAATAATCTAGTCATGAAAAGACATCATTTCTTGATTCCATTTACTTCAGGTACCAGATTATTCAAAACTATAAAGACAGAACTTAGAATAGTGGCCACAGGCAATGGGTATTTGGGGGAGGAGGGATGGAGTTATGCTTACTGGACAGAGACTTGCAGAAAATGTTGGTGGAGATGGTTGAAAACATTGTGAATATATGCATACTGCTGAATTGCAAACATAAAATATGTTATGCTATGTAAATTTGTGACTACAGCAAAAGTATTGGGAAGAGTAAAAGAGGTTCTAGGAAGTGTAAACAAAGAAACGAGAAAGATGAAAAATCCATGATCTAACAGAAGACAATCATCCAGAGTTGAATAAAGACCCAGCATGTCATTTGAGAAAGCCTACATGGTGCTGAATGAGATAAATGAGAACTAACCCTACCCCAAGATTGATCCTAGTGATGTCACACATATGGCAGATAAAATTGCTGAAACAAGGACACGGTGAGTCACTATTTTCCAGTACCAATGAATCATGTGCATATGAGGTTTTAAAGATCACTTCTAGATACACAGTAACTTATAAATATGATCAGGTTCCTAGATTAACACTAGGGTGAGCTTTGTTCTCCCAGGGGAGGTGTTCTTAAGGAGGGTATCAGGGTTGTGGCCCTGAGTAGTAAAAAGCAACCTTGCTTCTGGAAACTTAAGCCTTGTATAGAGAAGGGACCATGAAACAAGGGTGGAGGCTGTGTTAAACAAGAGGGAAAAAAAGTCTTCACTTATTATTGACCAAACAAGAGAGTAAGCTGTTGAAGACTTAAAGATACAGATACATGCACCCACGTGCATGCACAGGAAGCAAGTAGGAGATGGGTAGACATGGGAGCAATGTGCACACCTGAGCACCACAAAGTGAAACTGAACAATCCTACTTAAACATGGCTAGTCAGAAATGGAAGAGTAAGTATGTCAGTCAGCATGTCAAAAAAATTACAAACCAGGGAAATGGGTAAGTATCAATGGTTGGGACAAAGAAAGTGGCTCCTAACCATCCCTTTTATAATAATAATAGTAATAATAATAATAATACTTCGTAATAATACTAAAAGTAACTTGCTCTGGGTTTTACCCACCACATCTTCATTCATTATGGGATATTGTTGCCTAGTGACAGAGAGAAGGTATGCAAACCACTCATAGAATCAATCTAGATTACTTCAAGACTGCTTATGCCTCTTGGTTTAGCCTGTCTGGATAGGGACTGTGACTCAGGACACTGTTTTGTATTATGTTTTTGTGGGCCATTTATCAAGGGATAGCAACCCGGGGCCTGTGTGGCTTGTTTTCCTCTTTGGATATTAGAAAATCCATCTGTCTGAGAATTTGCTCTTAACATTTCAAAATCTTTAGGCATTTTGATTCCTAATCACAGAACATACATATTTTGAGTTTTCCAAGAATTCCGTGACATTTTGGGACAGGTCCATTACTAGATAACTTCTTTCTCCTGTCCCACGCTGATTACTGAGGTGTCAGTGACTGAATGGCATTTAAACAGAAGGCAGCTTTGGAACATGGAAAAAACACATGCCTGGGAGGAAAGGGGAGCCACTACAAACAGGAAATGCTTGTGAACGCCTCAGCTATAACCTTCCTCCCCACCAGCTCTTGTTCAGATTGAACAATATGTCATCTAAAACACATTGCTCAGAAAGAGGCCATTGAAGGGGGAGCTGCTCAAGGGAAACCGAATCAGAAGGGAAGCAAATGGCTTCCTTATACAGAGAGAGTTGGCGCTCCTGGTGTATGCGGCTGTGTTCTGTGAGATATCCTGGGCTGATCCCTTGCACTTACCTGTGCTCAGAAAAGCTCCTGCTGACTTGAAACCTAAGAGGGTTTGTAATAGAGACTTTGCAATCAATATATCCACTGCACCCCTGACACGTACTAGTCTTTTGTTCCTATACTGACCGTCTATTTAGATGCTCCGACGCACTGGAGTGAACCGGACGGGAGCAGTGGACTAGGAGATGCAGCTGAGTAAAATGATGTGAACTTTCTACATGAATACAGAGAGGAGATTGGCTAATCCAGATCCACAGCCTTTTCCATGGTGCTATCTGATCCATCTAGGTTCAATGCAGAGTCAGATGTGGCTGTACAGGTCTGTAATCAGAGCATTTTGAGGCTGAGCCACGATTATTATTTTGAGGCCAGCTTGAGCCACATAGTGAGACTCTTTCAAAAACAGAAACAAAAGGGGGTTCAGGTTGGGGATACAAATGTTACCACAGGAACTCTTTCATAAACAGGTATTTAATTCCCCTACTAGTGTCAAAGTCTCTAATTCATAGCTCTTGACTTCACTTGAACACATTGTTTTTCTTTCCTAATAACTCCAGTTGCAGGGCATTCCCTTCCTCCTGGCTCACCTGACAGAGGTATGAATAGGCAAAGAATCATGGACACTCTTGACTCTTTCCATCCAGACTTTCTGTTCAGCAGAACAAGGTGGTCTGCCAAGACTGAGAGGACATGGAGTGGTGACTCACGCACGGCATTTTTCCCCATTTAGTTCTAAACACGCTAAGTGCAAAGACATTTGCTAGCTGTGCTATTAGCAACCGTGTTATCAGCTCACAGAGAGGCAGTCCCTCTTCCTTCCTCCCCTCCCCGCTTCCCTCTAAATTACACAACCTTCACCCAAGAGAAACAATCCACAATCTTTTGAAAGATAAACTTTCGGTTTGAATGTTGCCATTTAGTTTTGAAAAGTTTGGGATCTGAAGTGTCTGGCCAAACTGTTGCTAAAATTCTTGTTTAACAATTACTATCCAGGAATGGGAACTTTCGGAGAGTACCCAGCCATAGCCAATTCAAATGCAATTTAGCTTAAAGCCCAAACTGATTATTTTGGTCTCAGCAACACAAAGAAATGTGCCAGGATTCAGAACCAGTATAACATTTAGTTGACGTGGTAAAATACACCCAACGTGTGTATCAAAGAAAGTGAGAAACCAAGCCTTATTTCTTCCATAAAGGCCTTGAGAAAGGTGGTCTCCCATTAACTACACTAAGAGAACAGCACAACTTTACTATTTATTATTTTCAAATTACACCAGCAAGATTAATGATACTACCTTTGTAATTCTGAGTGTGATTTTATTAAGAACCAGAATATAAATTGAAGGATAATGAGAGAAAAATGGTACATATTTTTCTATATTTAACATATTTATTTTTATTATTTTTTATTGAAAAAAATGATTTTTCTCTTCCCCAACCCCTCCTAATTCCTCCCCATACCCCTACCCACCCAACTTTATGATATTTCTTTCTTAAGAAAGCAATCAAACAAACCAAAAACTCACCAACAAGAAAAAAGAAATACACAGATACATAGACACAAGAATGGAAGCCAAAATACAGAAGCAAAAGACGAATAAGACAAAAAAATTCCCAAACAAAGCAACGTGAAACACAAAGTTTCAAAAATACCACTTTGTGCCGTCCACTGCTGGACATGGGCCTGCCTGACGTGAGGTTCACATACCAGGGAGACCAGTGGAGGAAACTGAGTTTTCCTTTGGTACTAATTGTAGAGAGCTTCTTGTTTAGGGATGGGAGCCCGTGTCCATTTTCTCCTTTCAGTACTGGAGTCCAGTCCGGTTTGAGCTCTCGCAGGCCCTGTGCAGGCTGCCACAGTCTCTGAATTCATAAGTACATCAGTATTCTTGGGTCTGGGGGACACTGCTTCTTTGAAGTTTTCCATCCCCTCCAACTCTTAACAATATTTCCCCTTTCTCTTCTGCATAGATCACTGAGCATTTAGGGGACGGTTATTTATGTATCCGTGTGTGTGTGTGTGTGTGTGTGTGTGTGTGTGTGTGTGGTGTGCAAGTACTTGCAGAGGCCAGTAGGGGCCGTCAGATTTCCAGAAATTGGAGTGATGGGCAATTATGAGCCTCCTTTTGTGGGTTCTGGGAACCAAACTCAGTCCTATGGAAGAGCACCAGTGTTCTGTGGACCAATGAATTATTTCTTCAGCCATACAATAGTTTTTTTAAAAAAATAAAAATTCCTTTGATATATATGCTTATAACTGAGATGGCTAACAATATGCAATTGTTACATAGTTCATGGTTTTTAACTTTTACCTGTCCAACTGTCTTAGCATGTTTTGTGTTACTAACACAAAATAGCCAAAGTTAGCTAAATTATAAATAAGTTTATTGAGGCACTTGGTTGTATCTAAGATTAAAATCATATTTTACTGGCTTTCAGTGATAGCCTCAAATTGTGTCATATCACAACAGGGAAGTAAAAGGAGAAGAGTTTTAGGGATAGGCTGAGTTTAGAACTATTTAGCCATCCAAAGCGCAGTTCAGAAAAGTCCTAACTCATTCCTGGAATAGATAACATGGTTTCAGGAATCGATTTGGGCTGGGGATAAGGATGCCACTCAGTTGACAACATGATTGTCTAGCATACAGGAAACCTAGCTTGATTGCTTGCACTGAATATACACATTGTAGTGTCAGATGTCTGTCACCCCAGCATTCTCAGCACAGTGAAGAAGGATGTTATAGAAACTTTGATCACACTGTGACTCTCCAAGACTGTTAAATAAAGTTTGCCCTAAATCAGGGCAAGGATCTAGCGACTGCCTGACCAAAACTGGCCATAAAGAAGGCAGCAATTTGTCTAAAGAAGACACACAGAAAAGAAAGGGCAGGGATTTGAGTTTGGGGCACTAGTGAAGAACACATCTCTGCTAGGTTTCTAGCCAAGAGGTAATGTCAGCTGGCTGCTGCTCATTTTTTTTTTTCTGATCTATCAGGTTTTCACCCTCACATCTAGCTTCCCAGTCTTTGTTGATAAATAGAAAGGTGGAGGCTTAGTTTAAACATCATGGCTGAAACAGAGCCAGGGCTGCTAGATAAGGCCCCTCAGGCTGTAGCCTGAGTGTCTGGCAGGGCATTGTGGGGCCAAGGAGCCTCGGAAGTAATTAAGCTAAGCCAATAATAAAACATCAGGAGGAGCAAGTAATTGCTCAAGGTGATGCTCAACTATGCAGTGGGTTTGAGTTTGAGATGCTGCCTCTGGTGGTTTGACAGGAAATGACTCCCAAGGCTCATAGGGAGTGGCACTATTAAGAGGCACGGCCTTGTTAGAGGAGATGTGTCACTGGAGGGTGGGTATTGAAGTTTCAGAAACTCAAGCCAGGCCCACTGGCTCATTCTCTCTTTTTACTGCTACAGATCCAGATGTAGAACTCTCAGTTCCTTCTCTAGCACCATGTCTGCTTGCACGCTGCCATGTTTCCTGCCAAGACGATAATTGACTAAACCTCTGAACTACAAACTAGCTCCATTGAAATATTTTCTGTTATAAGACTCTTGCTGATTTCATGGAGTGTCTTCATAGCATTAGGACACTAAGACACTGTCTCAACAGAACAAGAAGGGAACGAGAAATACTTTGCAGGATGAGCATGGCGGCTCCCCTCTATAACTAACACTCAGAAGGTTGAGAAGTCCTGAGTTTGAGACTAGCTTAGGCTATAAATTGAGTTCCAGCCTAGCCTGAGCTACAGAGCAAAACCATGTCTCAAAAACAGACAAAAAGCAAAGAAAGGAGAGTGACCCACTTTTGAGGGTGTCATGTCCTCATCCAAGACCTAATCATTTCCCAGAGACCCGACTCTCAGTGCTGACATACTGGGAATCAAATTTCACTGTGAATTCTGGAGGGGACAAATCATACGACAACCGCAGCACCAACCCAGTCCAACTTGCAGAATACACTGGTAACCAGAGGAGGCTGCCCATGTGAGAGAAGATGACATCTGTCACGGCTGGGTTCAGGTAGCTAAAGACCCATAGAGTGATTGCTCTTTTCCTACTGTCTCTTTAGGTTGAATGTTGATGCACAAGATTGCCTTGAACGCTGAGGACAGCAGTGCCGTTGACCAATGTCTATAAATACAAGGAAGATGGGAGACGGGACAAATATAACAGATGCCAACTCCAGAGTTGACTTTCTTCATCTGTTAGGATTTGTTGCTATTGTTACAACAGCTGTGCCCATTTCCTGTTCCTTTCATACATAGTAACTGTTACTTGCAAAAAGTTTTAACTACCTTTATATTTAGGGAGGGTTTGAAAGAAATAAAATTGACGTTACAACTATACGTATTTGAAAAGAAAATTTTAAAGTGGCATTAACAAAGTCTTTATAACATTTCTTTTGGTACTTGTAAGCAAGTCATATTTTTAATGTTTCATCTTACTCCGGTAATTCTAAAATGTGGTCTTATGGGTTGATTTAACACAGCAGCAATTCCTTCATAAGGCACAAAATTGCACTGGTTTGAATGAATTAATAATAAACTTGTAGTCACCAATAACAGTGTTGAATTGAGGGCAGAAATCAAAGCACTTTCCTTTAGTGTCCTTTGACCAAGAGGAAGTTCAGACTTCAGTTCTTCACTTGGCTCACCCTGTGGCTGTCTTCTGTGTCTGTTCTGTTGTGTGAGTCCGAATCTGTGCCTGCCCAATGGTGGCCTTGTGAATCTCTGTCCCTGTCTCTGTGTCTATGCGTGTCTGTCCCTGTGTTTCTCTAACAAAGGACTTTGTTTATTGAACAGCATAGAAAAAATACCACATGGGGAAGAGAAGAGAGATACTTTATTGAAATCTTTAATGATGTTTTCCGAGGGATTAAGTCACTGACTTCAACTGACCCTAACTGATCCAGACAACAAACAAACAAGCACCATCAAGCAACATCCAAACACCATTTCCAGTGTTTATCGTGGACATGTATTTTATAAGGCTGCTTGTGGCCTATTTTTAGCTTTCAGTAAATGATTATCATAACACACATATAAACACATATTTATTACTCTGGGTTTCGAGCACGGAGGGTACGTAACTTAGGTTGCAGCTATGCATTAGCTTAGATTATAAAAGCTGATTATGTGGAAAATATGAGCCAAGGAAAGCTGATTGTTACCTTGTTCTCTTAAAGGGGGCTAAGCAAACAGTTTGAAAACACAGTAGGATACTAGTGCTAAGTCTTAAGTGACCTCGGGGTGTATTAACAACTCTGGCTGTGAAATCCAGCAAAAGTTCCAGTTTCTTAGAATATGAGATATGTTTATCATAAGCATTCTCACAGTTTTGTCTTTGTCATCCATGAGCACAAGATGCTCTTGCCAGCTCTGACGAGTGGGAAGTAAATAACTTCTCTCCATCAATCTAAAGTCCTTTTGCAACTCACTGCTTGCATGCGTTCAAGAGAGCAAATGCATGGGCTCACAGTGCAGTCTTGTCGGTGTGGCCCACATGTTTACTTCTTAATAGAATCCCACAAAACACACACTTTAAGGGGAAGGAGTGCCAGGGTTCTGCATCACCCTTTTCTCATCAAATTTGTCTCAAGTAACTTAACTAGTTTAGCTACAAATATGGCTGGTGTTCTAGGCAATAATTTGTTAAGTTAATGGTTAGAGCCCATTTTCTTATTTTTAAAAATAAGACTTTAAAAACACTTTTAAAAAAAAGACTAACTATTATTTTAGACATTTGTGTCTTTTGCCTTTGGACTGGCTGGTTTTTATGTCATCTTGACACAAGTTAACAGTCTTTATCAAAAATGACCCAAGTAGCCCCTCAGGTAGTGATTTGCTTGTGAAGCTTTTATACCTACAATTGAAAGTCACAGCTATGACGCTAAAACCTGCAAGTGTATGAGCGACTCTACTGAGTTTGTTCAGAGACACTTTCACAGGACTACGAGGCCTGCTTTCAGATGTGGAAGACAGTGAGTCACTCTTGTGCCTCCTGCTTTTAGGAACTCAGTGACTGCTGGCTGCAGCCACCAACAGGGGGTGCAGGCAGAACCAGTCTGTGGATGATGCATGGGGAGTTTTACCAGCTCATTGACAGACTTGAGCGTGTAACCTAGATAATTGACTTACACTCATTTTATTTTGCCACTGGGCATAAGGTTAAGGTGGTAGCTGGGCTTGCTGAGTCAGGCTGCAGGCCTCTGCACCTACGTCTCCCTTCACTTTCTCAAATGCTGCACAAAGGTCCCAATTTTGGGAAAGCTGGCTGAAATGAAAGACTGGACGTTGGATGGAGACTAGCTCAGAGGCTGTGGTATCTTGGTATCTCTCCTTCCAAGAGAGAGTTGGCTGGGCTGCTAACTTATGTGCTTTGAAGCTATTTGGAGAAGCAAAATAATTTTTTTCATCTTTGGCTCTAAGAGATAAAAAGGCATCTGTGAGCTTTCTAGCCTTGTGTGATGGATACCAGAGTATGTATCTTTCTAGGTTTTGTTTTCATAGCCACCTGACAAATGCCATTTTGCGTGTGCTGTCATACTAATGTCCCACTTCTCCTGATTTATAGACTTATCTAATACAAGCTGGGTGAAGACATATTATGAACAGGTAGTAGTTTCACTCAATTGCTACCAAATGTCACTACTATATTCTAGACATATACCGTTGATACTTGGAAATGATGTCTTCATTAGTTGCCTCTCCATTACCTCATTTACAACACATCCAAACTCTGGGTGTCATCAAAAGCTAATTCCTAGTGAGCCTCAACTTCTGCTTAGCCCTCTTTCCTTAAATGTGGGCAGAATCCGTGGCTTGCTAAGAACCAATGATATGTGGGAAAGATGATGCATTACAGAATTTCATATGAATTATATATTCACTAAAGGAAGGGAAGGTCCCTGTCTTTATAGGGTGTGTGTGTGTGTGTGTGTGTTGTATCTCTATAAAGGTGTGTGCAGGTGTATGCCCCTCTGTAAGTATACATGTGGAGGCCAGATTTCATGTTCTGTTATCTAAGTCAGTCTTTCTTACCTCATATTTTTGGAATAGGATGTTTCATCAAACGAGCTCACTGTTGTGGCTATATTGGTTGACAAGGAAGTCCCCTTGTATCTACCTCCCCAGCACAAGGACTATAGAAACATGCTACCACTCCTGGCTTTCATGTCAGTGTTGAGGATCTGAACTCTATGTGTTTATGTAGCAAACACCCAGAGCCAGCTTCCTCGCGCTGTCACTGTGAGACACTGTGACCACAGCAATTCTTACAAAGGAAAAACTTCTAATTGGGGTGGCTTGCATTTTCCGAGGTTCAGTCCATTATCATCATGGTATGACATAGTGGCATGCAGGCAGACATGTGCTGGAGAAGTAGCCAGGTGTCCTATATCTTGGCTTGCAGGCAACAGGAAGTAGACTGAGTAGCACACTGAGTGAAGCCTGTGGAAAGGAGACTGACGCACTTCCTCCAACAAGGCCACACCTCCTAGTAGTGCCGCTCCCGTTGGGGACCATTTTCTTTCAAACCAACACGGTCACTGCCTTAAGTGCACAAGACTCAATGTCAGCAAAACTGTGACTGGAGATTCTTCTACCTTTCTTGATAGAGAAAATCACTGTATTGTATATGAATTACGATGGCTGGGGGTTAAGTGGCATGTAACTATGCCAAAGACCTAAGAATTTATTTCAGTCATCAATGAATGAGAAATCAAGACCTTTGGCCATACTTCCCCAAGAAATTAATTCTTGAAACAACTGGGGAAAGTTGATCTTCCCAAAGCAGTTTTCCAGATAGGGTTGCAGCCCAGGTGACATTTTATTCACAGTCTTTGTCCTCACAAAGACCATAGTTGAGCTGTCCCAGATATTAATCTGTAGGGTAATTGCAAGACAGGAAAGGTACAGCATTTTAAACGGTTGTGTTTCAGGTGACATGTGACCAGAACATAAAACTAATATATAACCCTGAAGGACATAATTTCTTTGTTGTGTACAACCTTTATACCGCACAGATCCTCTCTAGTGAACTTCGTTATTTCCCAACGTCAAGCAGTTACCAGATACTGACAGTTTGGCATCTTAGCTACTTCCTGAATAGTTCCACTTTTTTGTGCTTTATTCCATTTTTTTCTGGTTTATTTTGTCACTATTTCTCACCTAGACTGCGACAAATCTTTTCCTTCCTGCTCAAATCCTCCTCTTCAGGTAGCAGTCCTATGTATATGCCACAAAAGAAATTTCACACAAGGAAGACAGTTTGCTCTTTGGGTAAAACACGCATGGTCAATGTACAGCAAACACGTGCAGGACCAAGTCTACCCGCCCCTACCCCATCAAGTCTGAGAAAGGCATAGGGAACGGGCTCCAGAGGAGTGGATGGGGGTCGGTTGGGGGGGGCAGGGAGTGGGGAGGAGGAGGAACTGTGGTTGGTATGGAAAATGAATAAAATTTTTTTAAAAAAATGTGCCTTATGAAGTGTGGAAAACATAGATCAGAATGTTGAAAATCGACTTGAGAATAAAAAGCCTGATAGCTTTTGCTTCAGACTATAAAAGGGGATAATAAACATTTTTTCATTAAATGAGTTTTCAAATTTCATCTCAGAATGGATTTGGAGTATGAGTTGAGTAATCATGTTTCTTATTCAAGCATCCCCTTTAACCTAAACCATCCTAGCTGAGGCTCTCAAGCTGGGTGTTGGATGCAGTACTAACTTATACAGGAGACCAAGACCACTATATCAGTGAGGTTTCCTATCTTGAGTCCCTGCCACATACCTCCCTTTTAAACTGAATTATCCATCCTAGCCAACTGCCTGTCGCTTGAGAGAAGTCTTGATTGAGGAATGAACTAGAACAGATTGGCTTATGGGAATGCCTGTGAGGGCTGTCTTGATTATTAACTGATACAGGAGGACTCACTCCACTGTGTGACCCACTCCTAGGCACATAGTCCTGGGCTGCATAAGAAAGCTAGCTAAGCACACGCCCCTCAGCAAACCACAGTGAGTTAACACTATTCCTCCAAGGTTCCTGCTTTCAGGTCTCTGCCCTGATTTCCCTCCACGGTGGATTGGAACCTCTAAGTGTAAACCAAATAACTCATTTCCTCTCCAAGTGGCTTCTGGTCAGAGGATTTTGTCATAGCAACAGAATGAAAGGAGAGCAATAGTGAACTGGTAGGAGGTGTGCTGCTGTGGTTAAACCACTGCAGTTTGCCATGCCCGTTCACCCTGACTATAAATCTCAAAGGGAGTGCAAACCTCATGTGTTTCCTGTTAGTTTGCATTGAAATTATTTGCAACAATCGTTCAAATCCAAAAACTTATATAAAGCCCTTCTTCTTCCCCCACTTCCTCCTTCTCCTCCTCCTCCTCCTCCTCCTCCTCCTCCTCCTTTTTCTCTC
Source organism: Neodon shergylaensis (assembly GCA_025134845.1). Taxonomy (NCBI): domain Eukaryota; kingdom Metazoa; phylum Chordata; class Mammalia; order Rodentia; family Cricetidae; genus Neodon; species Neodon shergylaensis. The sequence continues at coordinate 13,190,732 of JABTXL010008822.1, read as the reverse complement.
TCTCTCTCTCAATTGAATGTTAGATAAAGGAGTTAATGAGATAGGTAAGGAAGTGAAAGAATTTGGAGTCAGAATCAGGACCATAGGAAATCTATTGAAAATGGAAAAAGTCATAAAACAATCAAACTAAACTGTCTGAAGTCGGTTTTGCATAAATACATATTTGTGTATAGCATCGCTTGAGGCCTCTTGTTGAAACCAATCTCTGGCTATAATAAATATCCATATGTTTCATAAGCATAGCATCTTTGGTTTTAAATGGCTTGTGTTTTATTTCTAGATTATAGTAGAAATTATTTTTTAAGTGTTTGGTTACATACCATTAAATATTATAGAATATATCCTTATTACATGACTCATAATGAACATATGTTATTTTAAAATATATTACTACACATATACAATAATATTATCTAGTGGGTAAAGTTGAAAGCTGATGAGTGTATATAGAAATAAAACTTCAGAGCATTGTTAGAATTACAGACCCATTGCAAGTTAATCATTTTATTTATACAGACAGACACATAAACTAATGATGACAGTTGATGATCACCAATTATTTTGTACTATTTTGGGCTGACTTCAGCATCTCAAATCACAATGCAGAATGCCAGTGAGCCTAGAGTTTAGGGAGTGTTCTTCTCAGGCCTCAGTGCCCCTATTACAGGCTACATTTGGTCCAGACTTATCCCATTACAGGTCATGTCTGAGGAAAATAATATATTGCATGCATTTTAGGTACTTAAAATTATGAAATGGAATTATCTCACAAAACATGATTTCTCAGCCCTGCAATACTGAATGCCAGGCTTCACTCGGGATTTGAGCCTGCACATCTCAGTTCACAGCCCCTGTCTGGAGGCTGGTGCATCACCAACACATTAATTGCCTGCTAACACGGGACAAAGGACCTCAACTTCATCATGGCATAGTTAACATGAAGGGAATCCATGCCTGCTATATCCTAGAAAGGGCTGCCGTTTCAAAGAATGCTCCTGATCCCTCTGGGAAGCGTGTTTATTTTGGGGTTTGAGCAGATGCATTTCTGCAGTTGAAAAGCACCTTGCCAAGAAGCTAGATTCTGAAATCTAGCCATGTTAATAAGAAAATCAAAACTAGTGGCGTAAGTTGCCGACCATCTGTTAGTACTTTGACGGAGAACATTTTTGCCTGGAGTACAGGGAAAGAAAAGAATGAAATTAAAGATGCCATCCAGGGCTGAGACTCTGTGACTTGGGTACCTCAGATTTATTTATTTTGTGCAATGTATTGTAGTTTATTTTGGGACTAGCTGTGTCCTTATGCATATATTAGTGTCACTTGAGCTGCATTAGTGTCACTTGAGGCTTCTCAAGGCTCCTCCTCTAGCATCACCTTTTCTAACACTAATCCCCGGGGTGCTCAAAATGCAAATGAAGGAGGTGAGAGTGGGGGTGCAAGGTAGTGAAAATGCTTTCCTAGTCGGGCTGTAAACAAAGACTGAAATCAAAACCCACAGAGAGCAAAGATGTGGCAGCTTTACTTCTCCCTAAGGTGAAAATGAATATCAGGGTTTATGCCTTGTTGACAGCTGCCAGGGAAAAGGCAGCCCAGGGAGGAGAAGGGGGGGGTGGTACCCTTTGCTTACAGTTCGCCCCTGCAGGGGAAGAGCTCTTCTATTCCCTTCACAGATATGGAGTTGGTAGTTCCATATTCCCCTGCAGGAGTACCCCTGATGAGTTTGGCTGCTTCTTTCTTGTTACAGGTCCTGGAACTGTGTTCATCAGGTAGAAAGATTAGCAGATGGTAAGTTTAGCTCTAAGCCATGCACTCCTCCAGCAAATGTCACGACTTACAAAAAAGGGGTGTGCTGGTTTCAAATAAAGAAAGAAGAAGACACTAACCTTGGTAATAAATCGCCAACCTTTCCTTTTCCTTATTTCTCTCTCTCTCTCTCTCTCTCTCTCTCCTCTCTCTATTCCTCTGTGTGTGCACACACGTGTGTGTGGATGTATCTGCAAGCAGAGGGAAGCCAGAGGTTAAGCCTAGGTGTTGCTCCTCAGGAGCAGTTCACCCTGTGGTGTGCGTGTGTGTGTGTGTTGTGTTTTTGTACATGTTCAGGTGTGTGCTCACATATGTATTAAGATACATGTTTGAGTCATGCTTTTGGAGTCTAAAGGTTGGTGTCCTGAATTCTGAATTTTTCTTAGTGTGCCTCTCTCTCTCTCTCTCTCTCTCTCTCTCTTTAATCAAAAGTTGTCACTAAGCATGGAGCTCACTGGTTCAGAAAGGTTTACTGGGCACTGAACTGCAGGAATTTACCTCTCTCCATCTATCAGTGCTGGATTTGTAGGCATGCGCTACAGTAGCTAGCTTTCCACAGGGGTCCTGGGGATTCAAACTCATGTCCTCACACTTGCATGACCAGGACTATGCTGACTGAGCCATCTTGAAAGTCCAGTCTTGATTACCGAAACAGAGTTCAATACTCTCTGTTTCATCTGGTAAACCCCAGGAAGCCTCCTCCACCTCCCAGCCCTGGGATGGCAAGGCTCCCAGGTTTTATGTGGCACAGAGAACCACACTGCGGCCCTCAGAAGTGTGTGGTGAGCACGTTACAGCTGAGCTATCTCCAAGGCTTCTCAAAAATATATTCTTTTCTCAAACACAGTTTTATAATGTTTCTATCATTGGTACAAGGTAGACTATTGTTTAGTCAGAAAAAAGTTAGGAGTAGTACCCACCAGTTTCTCATGTACCTTAGGGGTGAACTAGCTCGTGTGGTTCCAACAGGCCATGTATGACCCTATTAGGAGATGTTTCAAAGGCGTTTCTTAGCATTTTGAACAAAATATTTGTGCTCCCTACTGAAAATAGTTTAATATCAAGTCCCAAAGGAATTCTGTCTGCCTCATAAAGTTGCTTGCAGAGTTTTCAGCTTTTGGCCTTCCTCTTCCAGATACTGGATGTACAGTCTGTCTCCAAATTCAGATTGAAAATATGTTGTACTTACCTTCTTAAATAGGAGACTTGTCCCTACATCTTTCCTTAGACCATGTTCTACTACACTGAAGCGATCTTCAAATCCACCATGTTATGACCGATCCATTGCTCTGTTTCCTATGCAGCCCAGTTTCCCTTTTGGTGTGTTCAGACCTCCACACGCACTCTCCTGACTTCATCAGCTTGCTAACCAGAGAGGTCATGCTCCTTGGCTCTCAAAAGTGTGTCCTCAGATTTCGGCTATACGGTTCACCAGCTGTACAGCAAGTCACTTCCCCACCGTCGTGGTTTGTAACCCACTGGTTTGTAACACAGGGTCACAGTAGCAACCTCCAAACAGAATTACTCTGGTGCGTGCCTGAGGTGGTAAACATATAACCTGGGGTATAGCATCGGCCTGTGCAGTCGGTACGGCAACTGCTACCAACTCTTACCTCAACTAAGTATTTGGATTTATTTTTTTTTTCATTTCTCTTTTTTCACCTGTATTGATACTACTTTTTAATTTTATAAACTTTATCATAAAAAGCTTTTTATAAAATAAATATATCACACACTGAAAATAACCCAAAGTCTTCACAACTCCATCAACTTCCATACAGTACAAATAGGCGTTCATACGGAAGCTATGGGGCTTCACGCTAACTTTTATACTTTCTGCTTTTAGCTCTGTCTTAGATTTTGTTTTCAGTGGTGGGTAAGTGCATCAGGTATACTGGGTACATATTTTTTAACAACACCCTGCTTTTTACTTAATCAGACATGGTTATTGCACAAATAGTGATAGAGCCCAAATGTCGGTTTGTGAGCCAGCTCAGGACACAGTGAGGTCGCTGTCTGGTGAGTGCTGTTTGTGTTGATGACAGTCTAAGCTATACTATATAGAGAGAGTATAGCTATATATAGAGAGTATAATGCTATACTCTAGGAAATAGATAGCGTTGGTCAGAGCAATTCGCTATGTACCATAATGTCAAATGTGACCCGCTAAATTCTCCTGATGATGCATGGTTATGGTATATTATGTACTTGAGCACTTCTTTCCATACATTAACAATTCCTTAAGGTTGGTAAATATAAATAAAATAGATATTGCACTTACTGTGTTTGACTTTTTTGATCCGCTGATTAATTCAGAGATTTTGTTCATCATACATTTCCTCATATACCTTACAACTAATATACACATGAAATGAAGTAGGAACTCCCCAGAGTTTCAGTCTTTCCTGGACCACTTCCACCGCGGCTTAACATTGTCACCCAATGTAACACCAACCAATCTTGTCTCTCTTCCTTCTTCCATTAGCCACTTCACTTCTTTGTCTTCCTTTAAGTCTAGATTCTTTCTTTTCTAGGTTGCCCTCTTCTAACAGTTCCAAGGATAGTTTTGCTGTCAAGGTGACTCAATACATTGACAAATTCCAAGTCATTTTTCACCTTTGGCTCAGCTATTGCTGGGTCCTAGTGCAATTATCGCTCTCTCTCTCTCTCCAATTATCTCTCTCTCTTTCTCTTTCAGCCTGTCTCTTGTTGCTCTCTTATTCTCTCTGTATGTGTCTCTCTCTTATCTTAGCCTTTGTTCAGACCTTTGGTTTTAAATATCTTTATATACAGATAATCCTAAATATCAAACACCTACATTTCCACAAACTTTAGATATGTGTAATCCCAGCCTCTGGCCTCTATCTATCTTTGGAAGCCCTTTTCCCTGAGCCTGCCAAATCTTGACTCCTCCCAGGAAAGGTCAAGACCACTCCCACAAGCTATTTAAACTGCCCCCCAGAAAATAATCACGTGGTGTGGTGGTCTTCCCTCTTCCTCTTAGGTGGTTGTGTTGGCTTTCCGTTTCCCCTCGGGGTACCCAAGAGCACAGGTGACCAATTAAACCTGGATATCTTTTAATTTGGTCTGATTCGGTCTGATTGGGATTATTTGCGTTGGCAGAGAGGCTCGTTTTTAGGAATATTCCTAACATTTTGGAGGTCCCGCGGGGTGTGTGGGGGGGCTGTTTTCCCATGGGCTCAAGGCCATGTGTTGGGAAACGCCCTTATTGTGTGCTCTGCCAGGCGAAAATTGGCTTCAGGCCAGAATGGCTTGGTCTTGGTGAGTTCCCATTTTTGGCTTATGCTACTAGGGTTTGGGGGACTCATTCGTGTTTATTTTTGTCGATTTTCAGGCTTTCCGTTAAAATTGCGATCACACTGCTAAAGTCTAATCCAAGTGGCTGAGCCAGGCTTAGCTGAGGTGAAATTGCATGGCCAGGGACGACTACCACTCAATTTTTACAGCCCCGTTTTTGACTCAAGGGTTGTCTTGACGCCCACAATTGGGCATAGGCTTACAAATGGGTTCTTGCAATTCGAAGCCAGACCTGTCATCGCCCCTGGGCTGCCTCCTACAAAATCTTTATAAATTGGGACTATCCGATACAATCTGTCCCAAATGGCTAATTTCTCTACACACTAAGATATGGCCTCAATATGACCTTGACAACAGGACGCGATGGCCAGCAGAGGAAACTCTTGAGTTTTTCATCTTCTAGGAAAGAAAATTTTTGCCGCTGCGAGGATAAATGGACAGATCTCTCATACATCCACAGTTTCTGGGCACTGTGCTCTCGCCCCTCCCTCAGTAGCCAGTGTCTTGCAGCACCAATTTTGGTCGTCAGGGTCACAGAGTCACAGTGCCTCCGGATTCCAGGCATCTGGGAATTGGGATCCTGATAGTTCCAGAGGCTACGGCCCCTCCCCTACTCCCTCAGATCCTTGCTATCCAACCCCTTCCTGTGGAAGAACATTCTCCACATTCCTCCCCTTACCCACCCCCACCTACTCCCTCCACAGCCAAACCAGAAGTTCAAGGTCAACTTTCTCCCTACCCCCCTTTCCTCCGGTCCCTCCTTCCTTCTACCACATCTCCCCACCCCACCCCCAGGCCTCAACAACCTACTTTTTGGACCCCCTCTACACACTGGACTAACCCCTCCCAATCCCTGACCCCAGCCATCTCCTCCCATACCAGATCTCACCATAACCCTGCCCTTCTCTGCCCTCTCCAGGAGGTAGCAAGAGCCCACGTCATTATTAAAGTCCACGTTCCTTTCTTTCTTCCAGATCTCTCTCAAATAGAAAAGCAGTTGGGTTTCTTCTCTGCTAATCCTTCTGTTTATATTAAGGAGTTTCACTCTCTGTCCCAGGCCTGTGATCTAACCTGGCACAACTTCTATGTCATCCAGGCCTCTGCTCTCACTCCTGAAGAGCAAAGTTGAATTCAGGCAGCAGCTAGACAGTACACAGAGCAGACCCAGCTAGTAGACAGCACAGTCCCTGTGGGGGAAGTGGCCTGCCAGCCACAGAACCATACTGGGCTTATCAACCTGGCCAGAACGGCCAACAGAGCCAGAGCCGGGACATCATGGTTCATTGCCTCCTTCAGGGTATGGAAATGGCCTCAGAAAAAAATAGTTAATTTTGACAAACTTCAAGAAATTACATAGTTATCTGACAAAAACCCAGCCATTTTTTAAAACCAATTACAAGAGACCATGGTTCAATATAGTAGACTGGACCCAGCCTCCCCAGCAGGAGAAATGGTCCTCGCTACCCATTTTATTTCTCAGTCAGCACGAGATATTAGAAAAAAGTTTAAAAAGGCTGAGGAGGGTCCCCAAACCCCCATACAGGAATTGGTAAAAATGGTCTTTAAAGTTTTTAATGCCCGAGAAGAAACAGCTGAGTCCTCCCAACAGACGAGGCTGCAACAGGCTACAAAAACGCTTCTATCTCAAGCCAGACAGCTGCCCTGAGGCTACAGAGACCCCCAGAAGAGGGACAAGGGATGTCAAACATGAGGCTCCACCTTGCAGGAGCTCAGCCTAAGACAACCTAGCTGGCAGGCTGCTTCAAATGTCATCTAAATGGCCATTTGAGACAATATTGCCCTGCGCCTCCACCTGCAAGGCCATGCCCTATCTACCTGGACACTGGAAATAACAATGCCCCCATGCGGGCTCATCCTCTATGCCATGCCACAGAGGTTCAGCCTCGCTGACATTGGCAAGTGAGACTGAGCCAGACTTAGAACTTCTTGGCCTTGTGGAGAATTGGCACAGCCCAGACTTGGTGACTCCCACAACCCTCTCTGAGCCTAGGGTAAGTCCATTGTTCTTCTTTTGGACATGGGAGCTACTTACTCTGTTGTAACAGCTCACCAAGTTCAGTCATAGGGTAGACTGTACCCACTCCTCCCCACTTAAAACTTTGTCACCATCCTGCTTTCTTGTAGGGTGATTCTTCTCTCATTCTTTCCTAGTTATACCTGCACCTTTACTTGGTTGAGATATTCTTAGCCGCTTTGGGGTCACACTCACTTTGGCCCCCACACACTCTCCTGAATCACACTTTTTTTCTCACTTTAACAGCCTCACAGGTTCCTACCCCAGACTGTTCCATCCCTACTCCCCCAATCCAGTGGATCCCCAAGTATGGGAAATTTCCACTCCTGTGGTTGCTACTTACCACCAGAGTCCTAGTTTGCCTTAAAAACCCTTCGTCCTTCCCTTCCAGACCCCAGTTTCCTATTTCTGAAACCCACTTCCAAGGTTTTAAGACCACCCCCTATCTCAAGGACTTCTGATTCCTATCGACTTACCTTGCAACCCTCCAATCCTTCCCTAGCGTAAGCCCTCTGATGCTTACTGCCTAGTTCAAGACCTCCGCCTCATAAACGAGGCAGTTATTCCAGTTCACCCACTGGTTAATAACCCAGATAATCTCCTGTCTAACGCCCCTCCTACACCTCCTCCTTTACTGTTCTGGACCTAAAAGATGCCTTCTTTACTGTCCCTTTACACCCTGACTCATACTTCCTCTTTGCCTTCACCTGGGAGGACCCAACTCCCGGTCCTCCAGACAGCTTATGTGGACTGTTCTCTCTCAGGGTTTTCAGGACAGCCCCCATCTCTTTGGCCAAGCTCTGGCTTGAGATCCTCAAACTTTGACCCAGGTCCTAGCACACTCCTGCAGTATGTCAATGATCTTCTCTGCAGTCCTACATTGTTTTTGTTCCAACAGATCACCTTTGCGCTCCATAATTTCCTCAGATCCCTGGGATATCAAGTCTCACCAACTAAGGCTCAGCTATGCTCTCCTACAGTGGTATATTTGGGTGTTCAACTTAGCCAGGGGTCTAAGACCCTCACCTCTGACAGGGTCCAGGCCCTGCGGGATTTACAGCTCCCAAACACAGGGTCTCAAATCCTCTCATTTTGGGGCCTGCTAGGGTTCTTTTACCATTGGATCCCTATCTTTGCCGTTACAACCAAGCCTCTGTACCAGGCAGCCAGAGAGACTCCCATGGGGCCTCTCACCCACCCAGCCATCATCCACAGCCGCTTCTCTCTACTGTAAAATGCCCTTCTAACAGCCCCTGCTCTTGCTCTTTCAGACCCCAGAAAACCTTACCATCTCTATACAGATGAGAGGTCAGGAGTGGCCACAGGAGTTCTAACCCAATAGACTGAGTCTTCAAATCAGGCTGTTGCCTTTTTATTCAAACAGCTGGACCTCACCGTCTGTGGATGGCAGCCATGCCTGAGAGCCCTGGCAGCAGTAGCTGAACTCACTTGGAAGGCTCTCAAGATCACCCTGTCCAGGCCAATCATGGTATATTCCACCCACTGTCTCTTACAGATGCCCAACTCACCCTGTTTGTTGATGGAAGTTCCCTTATAGATAACTCAGCAAACTGCCAGGCAGTGTATGCAGTGGTCACTTCCACTAACACAGTTGAAGCAACCCACCTGCCAATGGGAATCTCCTCATAAAAGGCCAAATTAATTGTCTTGACTAGGGCACTCCAAATAGCCAACGGCCAATGGGCTAATATCTATACTGACTCTAAATATGCCTTCTTAACAGCCCATGCTCATTCTGCACTCTGGAAGAAAAGGGGCTTCCTTACTACCCAGGGCACTCCCATAGTTAATGAACCCCTTATAGTCAACTCTTGGAGGCCCTCCAGCTCCCTGAAGAAGTATCCATTATTCACTGTCAGGGACACCAATTCCCCAAGGACCTAGAGGCCTTAGGCAATGCCAAGGCTGACTCAGTGGCCCAAGGCTGGCCTCCAGCTCTTCAGATTCCACAGAACATATTTTGTTCTTAACTCCATCCTATCAGCCTTGTTACCAATCAAAAGAGAGGGACAAACTCATAAAAAGGAGGCCATAGAAACAAAAGATGGATGGTTCTGTTGAAATAACTGTCTCAGCCTTCCTGACCAGGCATTGTCAATCATTTCAGACTTCCACCAGATCTTACACATAGGCCCCAAAGCTTTGTTCCACTTCTTGGAGCCCCTCTTTGACCCCACCCATCTCATATTTCAGAGGTTCATCCTCCTGACAGACTTATTTATACCCAGGTCAATCCACAGGGACCCTTCACATATGCCAGTCTCTGCATCAGCTTCATGGATACCAACCAGGTGAAGATTGGCAGGTTGATTTCACTCATATGCCTATTCATATAAAACTCTGTTATCTCCTAACACTTGTGGATACTTTTACAGGATGGACAGAAGCATTTCCAGACTCCAGGGAAACAGCAGATGTGGTGGCTCAGGTACTCCTGGACATCATTCCTCAGTTTGGTGTCCCACAAACTATCCAGATGGACAATGGGCCAGCCTTCACTTACAGGGTCATAGAGCTTGTTTCAGAAGCTCTTAACATATAGTGATGAGCTAAGCAGGCCTGCTTTTTGTCCCGCCTGGCTCCCGCATGGTTAGCTTTACACCTGAAATAACAACATACAAATTGTACTCTTTTAAACACTGCCTATCCCATTAGTTCCAGCCTCTTATTGGCTAATTCTCACATCTTTATTAACCCATTTCTAATAATCTGTGTAGCACCACAAGGTGGTGGCTTACCAGGAAAGATTCAGCATGTCTGACCTGGTGGCTGGCTCCATGGCAGCTGCCTCACTTCCCTTCTTCCCAGCATTCTGTTCTGTTTACTCCGCCTATGTAATTTTCTGTCCTATCAAAGGCCAAGGCAGTTTCTTTATTAACCAATGAAAGTAACATATAGACAGATGACCCTCCTACATCATTTCCCCTTTTTTGTTTAAACAAAAAAGAAAGGCTTTAACTTTAACATAGTAAAATTAATATAACAAAACAGTTACCAAGCAAGAATCACAGCTACAATATTTATATCTATTTTATCTTTTATAATAACTAAGGAAAACTATAACTATAACTAACTATTCTTCAACTCCATCAAAGACTCCAGAAGGATATAATATTACCTAAGTAAACAAGAAATAAGCAACTTCCAAACTCTAGAAATGACAGAGACATATCGCTGCCTGGACAGTCACCCAAAGTTCTTCTGTACCATTGGGGCATCCATCTTCGGCCTTCAGGCCCATAGTATCCAGTAGACATTTCCATGAAGCAGGAAATTTCAAAGACAGTTCAGTCACTATCTGTTGTGTCCTGCAGAATGTCTCACAGACTCTTTCATAAATCAGGAACCCCGAAAGACCATCTCACCTTTAGGCAAATTCAGCAGTCCTCTTTCTTTGTGGGTTCTTTGTGTCCAGTTTATGCATCAGTCCAGGCAAGAGCAGTTTCTTGCCCAAATGGCTACCAAACTTCACAAGGACTATCTTCAATGCCCATCTTCCTCTTGAAGTAGATTGGTGCTGCCAGGAGCAGATGTGTCTCATTGTCATGAAAAGCCCTAAGTTATTAAAACATTTTAAATGCCCCACGTTGGGTGCCAAGTGATGTGTGGGGTTGATCAACAAGCTCAAATTAACCAGACCAGCTCAATATAATAGATTCAGTTTTAATAAACAGAAAAAAGGGAAACACACAACCAGGGTTCTAACGAACACCAGGAGCATAGAGAACAAAGAGAGTGAGGCGAGCACACCTGGATGTTTTTATCTTTTTTTTCTTGGCCTCAGGGGTCACACCCTAAACAGAATGTGATTGGCTGAACTTCCCCGTCACTTAACATCTCCTGAAAATTCCACAATTCTCAGGAAAGGTTGAGAGGACCAATGGGCTCATCAAACAACAGCTAATCAAGCTCTCTATTGCACTCAGGTTATCTCGGCCCTCCCTTCTCCCCATTGCCCTTCCTCGCCTCAGGGCCACCCCACATTCCCCTACAGGTCTGAGCCCTTTTGAGCTCCTTTATAGCAGGCCCTTTCTCCTCAACCATCACTTCTCAGCCCAAACTCCTCCACTGGTAGGGTATCTACCCTACCTCTCCCTTCTGAGGTCCCTTCTCCATTCATCTGCTGACCATTGTCTTCCTGCCCCCACACCAGTGAACCCTAATGCCCCTAAACCTGCCCTGCTCTCCCCAGGGGACAGAGTATTCCTCAAACAGCTCCTAGGTCTCTTGAACCTCAATGGATAGGGTCTCACATGTAATCCTCACTACCTCCTGGTGTGGGAGATCCTTCTGTCTATGTATTGTTTTTATTGGTTAATGAATAAAGAACTGCTTTGAGCCTATGGCAAGAACAGAACAGAACTAGGTGGGGAAAACTAAGCTGAATGCTGGGAGAAAAAGGGCGGAGTCAGAGAGAAGCCATGGAGCCTCCAGAGTCAGAAGCTGGGAATTTTACCCAGTAAGTCACTGCCATGTGGCAATACACAGATTAATAGAAATGGGTTAAATTCAGATGTAAGAGTTAGCCAATAAGAAGCTAGAGCTAATGGGCCAAGCAGTGCTTTGATTGATATGGTTTCTGTGTGATTATTTTAGGTCTAAGTTAGCTTGGCAGATGGGAACTAATTAGCAGTCTCCTCATACAACTCCCTTGGCTACTAGGCTCCTTGGACATCCATGCTGGTCCCATCTCTCCAGGCCCAAGTGGGCGCCTACTCAGGACACTTGGTCTGTCCAGCAGTTAGGACCTTCCACTCTCTGGTTCTCCAAGATGCCACAATGAAAAGCCTATCTTCTCTTCATCCTGGCACATTCATCTTTGGTGATACAAACAAGACAAATAATAATATTTTTTCCTCTAGCCATGTGCCTTCTCATCTCCTCAAGAAACAGATGCCTGGCATGTCTCCTGGATGACAGTAAACAGGATGCTTCTCCAGCCACACCTCTGGCTGAGCTCTCCCCTCCCCCGTATCACCCCATGCCCACAGAAAGTAACCAGACTTGAGTCGATGCACCTTTATCCAAATAGAGCCTAAAATGTTGGTTATAAGTATCACTTCAGCTTCCTGTCACCTCTTATACAAAGAGTCTGGAATGTAATCCCAGCCTCAGGCCTCCATTTTTGGAAGCCCCCTCCCCTAAGGCCACCAAACCTTGACCCCTTGCCAGGGAGGGTCAAGACCACTCCCACAGGCTTTTTAAACTGCCCCCCCCAAATAATCATGTGGTCTTCCCTCTTCTTCTTTGGTGGTCCTGTTGGCTTTCTGTTTCTACCTTGGTCCACCAGAGAATGCAGGCATCCAATTGAACCTGGATATCTTTTAATTTGGTCTCATTTAGACTGATTGGGATTATTTGCATGGGTGGAGAGGCTCATTTTTAGGAAATATTCCTAACAATATGTATATACAACTACTAATTCTTATGTCCAACTAAATACAAAAATTTAGAAGGAATATTGAACTTACCTTGTCCTTAATAGGACTCTCAGTTTTGGGGCTATTTCTGCCTAAAGTTTTCTCTATCTCAGATAAATTGAATATATACAGATATCTTTGTCAACAGACCAAACTGACCACTTTGGAGTGAGCCTTTCATTCCACTTTTCTTTTGTGTTTTACATTTTTTTAAATTTATTTATTATGTATATAGTGTTCTGGGCACCAGATCTCATTATAGATGGGTGTGAGCCATCATGTGGTTGCTGGGAATTGAACTCAGGACCTCCGGAACTGCAATCAGTTCTCTTAACCTCCAAGCCATCTCTCCAGCCCTGTGTTTTACATTTTTATCAATCATTTCCATTACTACTTCCTAGACACATGCAGAAGTCCTCCCTACCATCCTCATCATTGTCACCCAAGCCCATGCCATGATTCCCCTTTCACCTAGATTGTGGAAAGAGCGTCTAAATTTCTTTCTATTGGCCTAACTAATACTAAGATTCTTGTTATTGCTAATTAACACTGTTATGGTTCTTTAACATCAATCTGTCATTTTGAGAAAGAACACAGGCAAGTCATCAGCAGTCGAATGCCAGGAAGTGTAGATAATTATCCCTTGGGAAAAGATAGAGGAGGAATTTTGATGTGAGTTTTGCACGTAGATAAAAGGTGAAATCATGATGAACTCTGGGGTCTTGATTAGCTGAGGGGTTAGGTGGCTCCAGAGGAGTGTTAAGTGAGACCTAATGGCATGTGAGCTGGTTAGGAGACCCCCCAGTCCCACTGATGGGAGCAGGCACTGCCCTGGAGGACGTGAGAGTTTATCTAGCTAGACACATACCATAAATGATGAACCTTTTGTCTTTCAGTGCTGGGAATCAAAGTTAGGGTCTCAAAACTACTGAATACATTACACGTTACCACCACTGGGCAATATCCACAGCCCGATGACGCATATTTGTGTGTGCTCACACAGTCGTGCACAGGTATGTATGATCCCGTATGTATATGTGTGCATCCAGAAGTCAGAGATCAATCTTTGGTGTAGCTCCTTAGGAAACAGCCACCCTAGTTTTTTAGATAAACTATCTCCTTGGTGGTCTTGGAGCTTGCTGATTCTCTGGCCCACTGCTGATTAGTCTATGTTGACTCACTAATGATTAGTCTAGGCTGGCCCACTAGTGAGTCCCAAAGTGTCTCCACTTCCCCAGGGCTATGATCCCAAGAGTGGATTTATGTCTAGTTTTTCCATGTGAGTTCTGGGGATTGAGTTCAAGTCTTGCTCTATATGACAAGAATTTTAGGGAGTGAGCTGTAGTGATATTTTCTTTATGATCTAACAGATAAAGCTTGCCTGGGGAACAGAGTGCAGAGCTAAGCACTAGTTAGCCATAGAGGTCTGGCAGTGGAGAGACAGAGGCAGATAGATCTCTGTGAGCTCAAGGCCACCCTGGGCTACATAAGATTGTGTCTGTCTAAAAAAGAAACAGAGCTCACACAAAGGTGATCCCAATACTTAGGATCACATGCCTTTAATCTCAGCACTAGGGAGGTGGAGACAAGAATGACATGGCTGGGCAGAGAGAGGTGGAAGGGACAGGAGCTCACAGGCAGTATGATGATTCATAGAAATGGATGCAGTCTCCTGTTTCCTAAAAACAGCAGCAGTCTGAGGATTCATAGACACAGGATGGTCCTTTTGGTCTGAGCATTGGTAGAGGTAAGAACTCTCTAGTAGTTGGCTGCCCTTTTTCTCTGAACTTTCAGCACTAACTCCTACACCTGACTCTGGGTTTTTATTATTGAGACCAATTAGAATTCATGCTATATCAGGCCATGTCTCCAGCCCAGCATATCTTTTATTGTACATGTTATCTTCAATTTCTATAAAAGATTTATATACATATTCTGTTGAGTTTATCCCTCTTTAGTATTTTTATATTCTATTTTCTCATATATTCACTCTGTTATAGCTTCCTACCTAAAAAAATTATGTAGTTGGGTCATTTAAACCTAAATAGAGCTATTTTAAAATTTAAACTTCTAATTTTTCATCACAGAGCACCAGGATTTAAAACTGCATCTGGTCTGTACACAGTGAGCCTTTGTCACAAAAGTTCCTGCTTAAGTCATTTGCTAGTTCTTAGGGCTCTTGTAGATGCTTTAGGGTATTTTGTACTGGGAGAGTCTGGGGACAGCAGCGGCATGTTTAGTGTTTGTTTTCCTTCTGACTCCCTCTCTGCTCCAGTATCCTTGCTCTGTTCAGATCTCACAGGACGGCATTTCTCCAGACAGGTGACCAGCAGACCTCTGTGCCTTTGCTGTAAACCATTCGTGACTGGATTAAGAAAGTTTCTTTTATCCTCGATTGCTAGAATGTGTGCTTTCTACCTTGAAGAGGTACAGAATTTGCTCAATTTTGTTTCTATGTCCAGATGACCATGTTTTGAAAACGTGACATGACATTGACTTTTATCTTCTAATGTATTTGTTTATTTTATTTCAATTATTTTTTCTTAAAGCCATACTTAAATTGATTTTTAGATTTTCTACCTTTGCCACATTTCTGCAACAAACTCCATTTACTCATGCTGTGTTTTTCTTTCGGTTTGCTGTTAAATTCTATTGCTAAAGTTTTTGTAGTGGTTTCTCAAGCTCATCAACAGAGGCAGAGCTGTTCTAGCTGGCTGGTGTACTCCATCTGAGAGTCCTCACACTCACTGCCCTAGTCCTCCTTCTCCTCCACCAAACTTGACTGCTACAAGTCCTAGAAGACAGAGCGGCTCATTTCTCACTTATTCAAAATTCTCCCTGCAGTCGTCTCCTCCTTCCAAGATTTTTCTCCCTTGTTCTCTCTCTATTCTGTAGACATGCATTATCAACTGCACCACCCTGTGTTAGTATTTCCCTTTGTGTATTGTATTTTCCCAATAGATAATGTAACTAATGTAAAGAATAGGGCTTTTCTTCCTGAGCACAGCGGCATATGTCTAGATGTTCAACACACGGGAAACAAAAAGAGGAGGGCCTCAGGTTGAAGGCCAGACTAGGTTACATAGTGAGACCTTGTCTCAGAAAAATAATACACTATGCTTTTCCTTACTAACATATCTTGGTACTGATACAAAGAAGGCATAGATTTTTATATATGTACAATCATTATGCACATATTTATTTTAATTGTTTAGATATGCCTGTATGTGTCTATATACACACATATTTATATTATATATTCATACTTTACATTGACACATACATTTTACACACATAAACATTAGTCTATTTTTCTCAGTCTATGTTTATTGCTGTCTTGGTTTAACTTTCTGAGATTGTGAAAACATTTGGAAAACCTTTTTTGAGCTCAAGAAGTTAATTGCTGTGAGGAAAGGCATGTGAGGTCGATGCCAATGGCACATTTTCTAGGACTTACTTGCCTGCCGCAAAGCAAGAGACTTACTAAGCTTGTTGGAATGACCATGCCATCTGTATGTTCATGCACAAGTGTCTTGTCCTCTTCCTTACTTCTCTGTTTCTCCTTTAGAATTTCTCTTTGTAACAACCAGGCTATCTTCCTGGGTACATTTTAACACCGCAGTTAGTCATGGACGTGGTGATTCATCAGGTTGGCTTATGAAGCCAAGGCAGCCTTGCCCTTCCTTAGCATCCACTGCTGGCAAGTCTCTTTCCTCCTCTGAATCAGACGTGTATTTGTTTGAGTAATCAAGAAAGAACTGTCTGTCTTGTGACCTTAGAGGTTGGTGAAAGGGAGCAACTGAGTGTTTTTGGCATAAGAAAGTTAACAGAACAATGCAAATCTGTAAAGCAGAAAGCCTCACTGTTGGCTGTTTCCTCTGGGTAGACGTGAATGTCACACAAGTCTCCGACTGCCAGCAGGCTTTTTCATCCTTGATGAAAACTATTTTAATATAAGCAAAAACGGATTTCAGATCTTATAAAAAAGCCATTCTCAAACGCTCTCTGTGCTCATCTGTTAAGTGCTCTGTCTTCTGTGAGGAGCAGCAGGTCTTTGCCAAATGAGCATTTTGAATCCTACTGTGATAACAGTCAGAAGGATGCAGCTTCCCAGCATGGAGACCGCTGGGGAAAAGCACACCCTATAACCCAGCTAGGGAATGAATGAATCACACCAATGCAAATTAGGAGAGGTAATGAGAGGGCAGAGAGATGCTTGCTGAAGCCATTTCCAGGACAAGTGAAAGCTGACAACCAGGGAGCCCAAGAACTTTGAATGACATTCCAGGTCTGATGACAATAGAGCAAAGGGAAGCTGGCAAAAGCAAAGGATTCACTTGACAATGAATTGCCTCCTTGTGTCTGTCGGATAACCAATGGGTTATAGAGGCATCGTCTGAAGAAAGTTCAAAGGTTACTAGAATAGTGAAAAGATGGTCTCTGTCTCTCACACACAGAGAGACAGAGATAGAGAACTTTTTATCATTATAGATATGTAGAATGTCATAAAAAATCAAATAGAGGAACAAACCACAATTCAGAGAAACATGTAAGCAGACTTCTCTCCCCTTGGATGGATATATTTTGATTTGGTGCCTTTTATTTTGAAATCTCTAGATCAAGCCTCTAATTTTTTTTCCTTCTGCCTGGGGAAGTCAGTGTCATGATTACTCACCTTCTTCAAGACCTCTTTCCAATTGATCCTACTCTAGCAATGGCTAGAGTCAGTTCTATGTGCCACCCTGATGTCTTCCTAAAGGAAATTTATTTTGAAAGTAAAAATTTAATTAAAAAATTTAATTAAAAATCAGGATAATGCACTATGCAAAAATTAAAATATGGACAATATTGAACACCACACTATCAAATCACCAATAAGGGTTTTTTTTTTTAACCATAGAGTGATATTGGACAGTACATATGGGTGACTAATGGCTTGGATTAAATTCTTACTCTGACTAAAGAAGACCAGACCACACCAGAGTAAAGTGCTTTTGATAGATAATCAAATGGAAAGAGAACCAATTTTCAAAATAAACAAGCAACCCCAGAGCTTCCTTGCATCCAATCAGAGGATTCCAGCCAACCACAATTGTAGGATACTCGCCTCTTTACCAACCAGGAAAGGAAAACAACCATTTCCACTCCTGCCTTTTGCAGTCTTTCCTGCCAAAAAAGGCTTCCTTCCTCTGCTGAGCTCACTGGATCACCAATATTTCCAGGAAGGGGTGATTCTAACTCATGAGTCACCCCTAAAAACAGAAGAGATTCTCACCTAAATTTGAGAAATGTCAGACTAAGAGTTTTCAATAATTGAATGAGTACTTAGGAATGCCTCATGGAAAAGTAAACATGGATTGCCATCACACAGGGAACAGGAGTTAATGTTATAAAAGAAACAAACAAAAATCAAGTTACTTTCTACCCCTGCCCCCAATCTCCTTTGCCCAGGTCTGTTCCCCTGAGAGCATGGGTGCTTCAGCTCCAGTCACCAGGCAACCTCTCTCTGTGGGGATTGCCTGGGGAAAGCTTGGGACTCATTGGCTCTGTGGCTTTCTGCCTGGAACTCACCACTCTGACCATCTTATGGTGTGGAGGGGGAGGGGGTTGGCAGTCAATATGGCTGCCACTTGAAGGTCACATTCTTTCTCTTATAAGGTCACAGGTTGAACTCATCTTCTATACTTCAACAGCTTCTGAGTTCCGATAGGAAAGAGGATACTTATTCATGGCTTCTGCTAAGATATCAATGGCTGACTGCAACATAAAACTGGAAAACTGGAAGAAGTATACCTCTGAATCCATTATATAGATCCACTAAACAGAGTCTGTGTGGGGGTCCACAGATATGGGTCCGTTCCACCTTGATTGACAGTCAGAGAGTTTAAGTCTACTCTTGCTCTTTCAAAGTTATTGACAAGAGGTCTGACTGAAGGTGTGCCTACAAACAAGATATCTTGGCCTAGGGTATGGTTACTTGGGTTTTGGGTATTGAGATGGTCCACAGAGGTGGATCCTTTTCACCCTTGGTCAGAGAATTCAAGCCTATTCCTGCTCCTTCAAGGATATGACAGGGATATTGACCCAGGGAGTGGCTGCCTACAAGATATTAGATCTAAGGTGTAGTAGCTGCAGGTCCTGCCTAAAACAATAGAATATGTAGCTCAGGATACAGTGGCTTGGTGTCTCAAGTATTGAAGCAAGTAATTGCTCTGTTTGTCCTTTGTGTCATGTCAAAGAAATCTTTTGTCTTTCCCCCCTTTTGGATTGGGGCACACGGAAAATAAATGCAGATGAATTCAGTATACACTGGATTGCCCTCCCAGTTCTATCCTATGTATCTGTGTTTCTTGTGTATATCTGTACCTAATTTTTCTAATCTACACACCCCTATCCTGGAAAGTACAAACCCCGTCAAGGTTGGACCCCGATGAATTTGATTTCTGGAGAAGATAAACCAACTCTTTTTAAACACATTCATTTGCTTTGATGTGTGGTCCAGACCCAGTACAGAGGGAGCACAGGGTTCCACTGCGTGAGTGTCGCCCAACCAAAGGAGAACTAGCACTTCCAGAAAACCCCAAAGAAGGATAGAATTTTGAATTATGTTTTTCCTACTACTGCACATAGTGGGCATTTTGAAACAGAGGTAAACTAGCTAGGTGTAGGAAGGGGCCAGCTGCACAAGGGGTAGATGCTCATGCTGCACTGAAATGTGGTGCAGGAGGACACCATTTGACTGCCCAAACAGTAAACAAGAGCCAGCCCCCAATAATAATAATAATAATAATAATATTATTATTATTATTATTTTAAGCATTACTTTTGGTATGATAAAAATATTCATAATAGAATAGAAATTTTAAGTAAATTATCAATTTGAGTATTAAAATAAAAAGATTTGTGCGATTTAAAAATAACATTTTATAAATAAACTGCTGTAGGCATTTGTCATGTATGCGATTTTGTATGATGTAAGCTTAAGATTTAATAGTCCGGCCGGGCGGTGGTGGCGCACGCCTTTAATCCCAGCACTCGGGAGGCAGAGGCAGGCGGATCTCTGTGAGTTCGAGGCCAGCCTGGTCTACAAGAGCTAGTTCCAGAACAGGAACCAAAAAAGGTACGGAGAAACCCTGTTTCGAAAATACAATAAAAAAAAAAAGATTTAATAGTCCGTGCTGTGATGAGACCCGGTAAAATTCAGACACACTGAAAGCCTTGCCACTATGCTCTGGTGATAAGGTCCCAGAACCGAGCAACCCTCCTTCCCACAGGCACCAGGCCCAGTGCCTACTGATTCCTGTAGAACCAGCCACTTCAGAACCACGAATCCAGAAGAACCCCTTCTTCAGTTCTCAGACATCCTATCAGGTAACAAAACGTGTTGATCCCAGCCCTCCATACCAAGGATAGTCCCCTCTTTTGGTGTACTTAAAAGCCTGTCTCCCTCAGCCCCTACCGGCTCACTCTCTGCAGGTGCAGCTCTCCACATGGCCTCTACGGTGTGCTGGCTCCCTTCACCCAGTCCTTCCCTGTGCCTGGATATTTTTTAAACTGTTGTTATGTCAGTCTCCCCAAAACAGAAGTGACAGGAATTCCTCTGTCACCAGTGTGAAGACTAGGAGGCCATTATGCACCACTCTACACCAATAAATTTTTTCTTTATATGTGTTGAATTTCTCACCAAAATATGAAGCATCATAGTCCGAGGACAACTTTGCCTGACTTCAAACCCTGTGTTCAAGCAGGGGGGTGGTGGCTCATGCTTGTAATCCCCCTGCACTCAGGAAGCAGAGGCAGGCGGACGTCTGTGAGTTCAAGGCCAGCCTGGTCTACAGAGTGAGTTCCAGGGCAGGCTTAAAAAGTTATAGAGAAACCCTGTCTCGAGAAACCAAACCAAACCAAAAGCAAAAACATGTGTGTTCAAGAAAAAGAGGTCCCCGTGCTTGTGGCTCCAATAGCAGTCAACAATCACTGTCTCCAGCAGTGTGCTGAGAAGGTCTTGGGGAGTTTTACAGAGGTGGCAACAGTTGTTTTATTCCCCCCTCCCCTGAAAATACATCTGTGAAGGTTGTGGTGCCGTAGTGGAGGTGAGGTGGCTTGGCTCTTCTGACGAGACACTGTTAGAGGCTCAGACCTTTGAACCACATAGATACCCAGGAGGCGTTTCTGGATTCCAGTCCATGCGTGAAATAGTGTGAACAGTTTCTGCTGTTTACAGTTTAGTACTTGGACGGAAATCACAAACGATATCAGAAGTAGAAAGCATTTAGACTCATGAGGAAATAGAAATCTTCCACTATCTGCCCAGCTTCTGTGTGAGAGTCTCAAGAACAAAACTGTTACCAGGTGAGACATTTTGCCAGTCCATGTGAAGAGTGGAGAAATAATAAGACTTGAGTGATTCTCAATCTTGACCCCTTTGGCAAACCTCTATCTTCAGAAATATTTATATTACAATTCATCACAGCAGCAAAATTACAGTTATGAAGTAGCAATGACTAATTTTACGGCTGGGGATCACCACAGCGTGAGGAACTATATCAAACAGTCTCAGCATTAGGACAGTTGAGAACCACTGAGTTAAGCCCTTAGCAGTGTTTGCTTCAAGTAACAGGCTAAAGGGCAAAGCAGTCGGCCAGGTTTCTGAATACGTAGGGCATGCTTGGGGAATATAAGCTAGCAGGGTTGACGGCTTGCTTCCTAGGTGCACTAAAGGCTTTACAGAAAGAAAAACACACCCAGCACCTCCAAAGCTAGTGTGCACACAGGAGCAGGCATTTCCTGGATCACATGAAGAAAAAGACTTCAAAATTTCCAGATTTGAACTGGAACAGGAGTAGTTGAGAATTACACTAAAAATTGTGTCCTCTGAGTCAACACATGAAGAAAATCAATTGAATTTGGACTTCTTGTGCTCTTACAACAAGTCAGGAGGAGTCGATGGATTAAATAGGCCTTGAAATAGTCATGTTCAGAGTTCCCACCGTCATCCCTGTCAGGGTCTCCCATCCCCCACCCCACCCTATTTGATTGGAAGCTTATAACCTGTGCTTCAGGAAGGCAAAGGAAGCCTCTCTTCCTGGCTGCCCAAACCATCTCTCCTGGCTGTCAGTATGAGCAGTTATGTGATCGCATACTCTGTTAATAAAATGAAAGAAAAAGCTTAGATAACAGGGAGTTTGAACTGTTTTATTGACTTGTGGCAAAAAAAACCTAGGTAATATATGTGGGAATGTATTCTGGAGGTGAAAGACAGCATGGGGAGATGGCATTTTAGATGAAGCTTAATTTAAAACACTTATCAGAAGTTCTCTAATCAATATCACAAGCCAAATATCTGGAGATGGCACTAACTATGGAAGATAATTGGAGTCACCAGGCTCTACATTCGAAATTAGAGAGGCCATAACGCAGTAATGTAAAGTAGATGTGAAGAATTTTATACGCCATATTTTCCCATCAGAGACGGTTGCAATTTTTACCCATATTTTTTCCTTCATCACTGCTTGCTCATTATTAGATTCTCTCCACAACACCCCCATCACTCCCATTTCCCTACTAGTTCATGTGGGAAGGGTTGGTAGCAACTAACCTTCATTTCAGAAGTTTTAATTCATAAGCTAAACTTGAGCTAAATACACGGTTTACAGACAATCAAGTCAGGGAAGCTAACTCTCACTGAAATGAATATTGCTGAGGGGTCCTCTCTTAGAAGCAACTGTGATAACACTGAGATACAAATCATCTTACTTAAAAACGAAGAGTGCTTTGGTCACATGATAAATGGCTGTGTATGGATAGGTCATACTGTTTGGAAATATAAATATGAAAATGGTTAAGGGTTGATGTTGGGCAGCAAAGAGTTAATTGCTCACTCATTTTTATTTACTTCAAAATTCCTTCTCCTTTGTAGTGTGTGTGTGTGTGTGTGTGTGTGTGTGTGTGTTCTAACCTGCATTTGTGGCTGACCTGCATTTGTAGAATACCTCTTCAATACTTTGGGAACCTGTAGCTGTGTTTTTGAGTCTTCTTTTGGCTAGAATTTAGACAGTCAATTAGAATAGATGTATAAAAGTCTTTAGCTCAACTAAAACCATTAATTTGAGAAAAGACATAATGTCAAGAGCCCTTCTCCTCCTTATGAATAGGTTTGTTCTCATTTGAGCATGTGATTTGAAAGCTGCGATCTTTCTTTATAAATCGAGAGATTAAACGGAGCTAGTTGCATCTGTTCATAATGTTGGGTCAGCTTTTGAAAAAATAGTGGATAGGACAGGTACGGGGATGATGGGATGAGAAACATGCATTAGAGCCACAGCTAACTTTATCTAGGTCCAATTTGGTTTTTAAATTTTATTTCTATTGGAGCTTCTTTTCCTTAGAATTTATTATGAAACTATCAGTTTATCTTAGCATTTCTGAGTAGAAGCAACTGAAGGAACATTGTTTATTCTGTAGCCAGATGTAAAAAGTTGGGAGTTAGTGGCGTCAGTAGCAATCCATAAACTAGACGTCTAAGAGGCCTGGGGACCTGAGAGGGAGTGGAGGCTTATATAACCCAGTGCTCTTTCAAACGCGCTTCTGCACAGACCTTGGAAGAAATCACTTTGTTTTAATTAGAGAAGCCAACACCTATAAAAGGAGATGAATCTAATTAATGTTTGTCAGAACGTATCCAGATACTGTGTATAAAAGGTAAGCACAAGCGTGAGTCATGTGCAGGCCCCAGGACCAGATCAGAGACTGGGGGGGGGGGGCAGTCGGCGGGATGTCGAGATTTCACTGAGCACGCGGCTGCATCAGGAGGACCCTTATTTAATAAATGGGCGGACCTGTGAGGTTTTGCAAAGTGAGGATGCAGAAAATGACACCCAAAATGGAACCCAGCACTGACTGCGTTCTAGCACCTGTGTTTATTCTCCTCATCACCCCCTAGCCCCGCGTTCATAACCACAACCTCAGCATTCAGTTCATCAAGGTTGTGGTCACATAGTATGGACATCATACTAATTTGACTATTTTCAACAGTATATGAAAGGAACCAAACACTGTATGTTCCTATGGCTCTGCCTCCTTCAGCTCAATGTATTTTGTGACATTTGTCCATAACGCCACTTGAGACTGCCATCATTTATTTTTGATTCCCGTAATGTTTTGGAATGTGCAGTACTGGATCATTTCAGCTCTCTGCAATCTGGTATATTCTGAATTGTGCTGCCATGGGCACGCCTTTGTGCTTTGGTGAAGCTACAAACACATTTCTGTTAAGGATGTATGTAGGAAGAGACAAGAGACTTATTTGGTCATAAGGCATATACAAGTTAAACTTTACTAGGAATTTTGTGTTTAATTTTAAATATTAAATATTTCAAATGAGCTATGTAAACATATACATTCTTTCAGATTGCAAAGGAAAGCAATTTGGGTATTCTCCCAAGTGATAGTATGATGTTATCCTGCTTAAAATACTTCTTAATAAAGTTGGTTTTATGAACCTTACCTGCTATGAGCAGTTTAAAATATTTTCCTTTGCCTTTCAATTTACATAGACTTTGGTAGTTTCAATTACCATAAGGTGATATTTGGATAATTACATTCTTAATAGACATAAAATTTGACTTAAAAAGGATTTTCTAAAGCCCTTTAATAATTTAGGGATCACACTCAATAGCTGGACACATGTTATGCAGGTAGGCTGGCTGGACAGTGAGGTACATTGTTGTGACACTGATTTTATTTGATAGTAAATGTGCATATTTGAACACTTCTGAAGTGAAAACTTTCATTTTGAGTTTTATTTTTTGCCAAACGTGATGGATTTTGTGTATTACTTCTTGGTCAAGAGGCATTCTTTAAAACACAAGCTTAGCTGGACAGTGGTGGCGCACGCCTTTAATCCCAGCACTCAGGAGGCAGAGGCAGGTGGATCTCTGAGTTTGAGACCAGCCTGGTCTACAAGAGCTAGTTCTAGGGCATGCTCCAAGGCTACAGAGAAACCCTGTCTGGAAAAGAAATAAACAAACAAACAGGCACAAGCGTGTTCCATTTCATGCGGATTGCATTGCATTCTAAGGTGTTGCTTTTCCTGGGCATTCCTTTCTCACCCGCGTTCACTCCGTGCCGTTTTTATTCATCTGTCCCAGTGTGTATCAATGCCATGTGATGTACCCCAGAGGACCCCCATTTTCAAAGAGCAGGTGCACAGCTGAAGTGTGCTCACTGGTGTCAAGTTAGAGTTTAAATGCATTATTTGAGCCACTTTGTCCCCTCCCCACACTTTCTTCTGTGTTCAGGAAATTTATTCTGTAACCCCACCTTCCTCCTATAGACAGTCTGGTACCAACTTTTCAATCTCAAACCCTTGAAGTTTGCTTAGCATATCCCTTCCCATTCAGCGTGTGCTCACTAAACTGTAGATGTTTCTGTGCTTTGGTCATCCTTATAACACCACCACGCTCAGCCTTTTTGACCCAAATTAAACCTGCTTTCTAAACTTTCTCCCATAGGGACGTTTACACCTGTCCATCGCTAGCACTTACTGGCTATTATACAGACTTCACCCGGACTTGTCCTACATTGTATTAGTAGACCTTATCCATGTACCATCCCAATTACATTACAAATATAATTAGTACAAAATATAGGCCTTGCATATTTCTGTGTCTCCTATATCACTTATTGCCAGCAGTAAAGTTTTGGTGAGGGTTATTCTATTCTTATTTTTAAAAGAACACAAATATGTCAGCAGAGTCTCCACATTGCTGATACACATACATACACACATATACATACGTACATACATACATACATACATTAAAGGATTTAGTAGCAGTTGTAGTTTTCATTCCATGATACTGAGTTAAGGTAAGTTACTATGGGGCAGGGGAATCCCATCCTGGAGGTAGAAAATGTTTTGGTATTATTTAACAACTGATATGAGGGAGAAATGAATTTTCCTAATATGTGAATTCAAATTTCCACAGTCTCTTGCCAGGTGTTGACAAACTTTGGTTCAGCTGCAATGGCTCTGCTAAAGCCAACCTCTCAGTGCATACTAAGATAAGAGCAAGACAAGACCTACTGTATAATTATAAGAACCACACAGGTGTCTCAGTGGAAATATATAAGGTGCCCAAGGAGTCACATTCATGGTCGCGATAAAACATTGGTGCTATATTAAATTGCAACCTCCCCTTGACTCTGAATACAAGATGATTCCAGGTTATCTCAGTCCGTGAACTTTATCTAAGAAGGCATTTCTCTTAAAATCAAATTTCATGCCTAAATTAAGTATTTGTGACCCTCAGACTTTCAAAAGTGCCAACTCATTTCTTAGATTTTAAGAGGGACATTATTTTCTTTCTTTTCAGTATAGAGATGGGGAGGACTGGAGGCTTTTACTATTAAGAAGAATAGGAGATAAATTTAAGTTAAAGTATGTCTAAAATAACTACATGGAGAGATACAGCAGGTTCGGCTTGTTTCCCACCTTGTCATGCTCTTCCAACGAGATTCATGAGCTAATAAAGATTCCGAGAAGAAATCTCTACCATTTGTTCTGATTTTCCCACGGATGCAAGGGGGCTGGCTGTTTGCCTCATAGTTATAGTTAAACAAAGATGAAGGGAGGGGCTTGTTCTGGACTGAGTTCCTGTACTGTATGCCAACAGGCCAGACCAAAAAGAGTCACTCTTGAGAAATGTCCCACCAAACTAGAACCTGAAGGAAGCAGATAGATGCCAAGACATGCTCTTCCAGAAAGTCGGAAACTGCAGTGTAATAAAGAAGTGATCTCTGACTTTACTGCTACAGGAAGGTGTCATCAGGGACCTGACACCACTCGATAGTTTCTTACTGTACTGTGTCATCGCTTATATCTTACACAATACTCTTCAGTTATCACAGAGGACCTCCCATTCTATTGTATAAAATGAAGTCTTCAATAAGACTATGGTGGGATCCAATTGGTAAGGTGTTTGCTGTGTATCCAGTACCTGTGTAGAACAACAAACAAACAAGAACAGGACAGTGCCATTGAAGTAAGATCCGTGCTGGGGTCAGATACAGAAAGATCCCGCGAGTCTGCTGGCCAGCTGGTCTACCAAATAACTGAGCTCCAAATCCTGTGAGAGGCAATCTCTCTCTCTCTCTCTCTCTCTCTCTCTCTCTCTCTCTATATATATATATATATATATATATATATATGTATATAGATATATAGAGATATAGATAGATATGTGTGTGTGTGTGTGTGTATAGTGGAGAGTGATCAAGTAAAAAATACAACATTGATCTCTGGTTTTCACATGCGACCAGCATACACATGTGCACCCAAACATGAACCCCATATACCTTCCTCCCACACACCAAAATTTATTAGAGTTAAAACTGAATTTGTTATATTTTTTCTTATGCTACTATTATGGATTACAAGTAAAAACAATCTATAAAATGAATTTTAAAGGATTCAAGAGACCTGACACAACAAAAATTTCTTTCTACCTGATCTACACGTTTATTTTAGTTTACACAGCAGTCTCTTTACACATCCCTGTATCAGACAGACAGAATACCAGTCAGACACAACTCCCATGGGGAAGACCTTAACTTTGCCTGGAGTTTCAGCCATCGTGGTGGAGAAGGCATGGCTGAGCAGAGAGAGCCCTTCATGCCACAAAAGACAAACAAGCAGAGAGAAGGGGAATGTCAGTGTCCTAATAACTCTTCTTTTTTACCCTTTCAGTCACCCCTGACCTGGGGTAACCCATATAGTAGCAACCCATATTCTAGGTGGGTCCCTTTGATAACACCCTCACAGACACACCCAGATGTGTGCCTCACCAGCCTCTTAGTGCCTAGGTGACCACAAATCCAATCAAGCTGACAATGAATATTAGCCTACAGGCATCCTTTCACGTATTATCTACCAACCAAGAGGAACTTCTTAAATGATCAGCGGTGGGTGTAACAAATGTGCAGTTATAGACTACTCATTGGAATGAGAACAATGCTCTGTGCTACTTTTGGAGATACCTCCAGACCTTCAAAAGGATGGCGAGTGCAGCAGAGAATTCAGGGTTCTGAGCTGTTATTGGTAGTACCGGGGGGGGGAGGGGACAGTTTTGATCCATTAATTTCACATCTTTAGCCTGAAGTGGAATAGTCTATCCATTTCTAGACCAGGCTTGCTATTAATGGTGATATCCTAAAATTATGTACTATTAGTTACTTATTACTTTGACAAATTACCTGACAGAATCCACTTAAGGGAGCAGAGGACCACCTTGGCTAATAGTTTCAGAGGTTCCAGTGCATCATGGGAAGGCAGGAAAACATCGGCTTAGTCTCTGCTCATGATAACATCATTCAGCCGGTCTCATTACGGCAGCTCTCCAAGAAGCAGAGAGTTTAGATCAGAACCAGGGGCAGATATAACCTGCAAATCACACCTTCACTGATCCACTTCAGCTGGTGAGGTTGTATTTCAAAGCTTCCACCCTCTCACCAAACTGCACCATGAGCTGGGAACCAAGCTTTCAAACGCACAGACTCTGCAGCACTTTATGGATTCAAGCCATAACACATGCGTATGCTACATTTTTATCTTCTGGATGATATATCATACTGTCTCCTTCATTATCTAATAACCTCTGTCCTTAATCTTGTCTTTTTGTTGCTTACTCAACACCTGGCTACCCAGGGTGGTCTGCTTGAAGTCTGACTCATTCAACTAATATTTACTGAGCAATTGGAAGCAGCCAGTCCCTGGCTGGTTGCTAAGGTGATGGAGGTAAACAGCATTGCCTCTCCCCAGCAGTAGTCGCAGTTCATTAGTTTGGAAATCTCAATCTATCCCTTTCTCTTGACAAACTTCTTCATACTTAAAAATGATACTTTTAGCAATGAAGTGAAGTCAGAAAGAGACTAGAACATTCAACCTAAACACGACAAGACAGAGTGACATCACAAGTCACATGTTTGTCTAGGTTTTAAAAGACAAACTTTAGCTTGGATTAGATGTTGGCCAGCAGTTTCTAAGATACTATGGTCTTCTCAGTTCCACCTTAAAAGTGGGACAAGTCCCATCGTGGATTGCCACCTTCCCCCAGGGGTTCTATATTATTCTATTAGTCCTACTTTCCAGTAGCAAGAAAGCATTCTCTTTTATTCCCCAATGCTCCTGCTTCAAGTTTGATGCTATATTGACTGACCCTGTCTTAGTGTCTTACTCCTTCCCATCACCCCCCACAGTTTCTTGGGTTTTTTATATCATTTGTCTCTTACTTTCTTCCCACTCTTCTATAAAATTTGCCTTTTCTACTGACTGCTACCGGGCTATAGTTTTGAAAACACCAACCACTGCTTCCTTATTTATATTTTCTCCTGGGGGAAAAAAAATAAAAGTTAATAAAAAGCTCCCAGAGGAGGCAGGTCCATTTTCCTGTAGACTCTGGCAACTGAATGTGTAATTTTGGGAAGCTGACCCGAAGTCACACCAGTATCTGGTAATCATTTGTACATAGTATAGTCGTGTAGTGCCCAAACTGGAATCCAAACCACAGTCAACCAAAACCATGTTCTACTACTCATTAGGTCACAGTGAAATGCCTGGCACATGGTATGTAAGAGAAGCAAGAGTATTACTTAGCTTATAGTTTTGGAAGTTCAAAGTCCAAATGGCATGGAACAGGCTCCACAGCAAGGTCTTTGCTGAGTCATCTCATGGTTTGGAATGTAAGTGTGGAAAAAGTGTAGAGAACAAACAAATATTTCTGTGTTGAACTAGGAGCAGATGGTCCAGGAAAGGCCAGGCTTCATCGTTTGATCACAACGGCCTCATAAGAACTCAAGTCATCAGATGAGAATTACATTCTAGGTCCCTAATAACCTAAGGATTTCCCACTAAGCCCTGTACACTTTGTTAGTGGGGGTTGTTTATGTATGTATATGCATATGTGTATATACAAGTATTTGTGCATGTTCATGTGTGTGTGCATGCACATATGGAAGCCAGAGATCAATTTTAGTTCTCATTCCTCAGGGGACATCAAGTTTGTGTTTTTTTGTTATTGTTTTTGTTTTGTTTATTTGTTTTTGGACAGAGTCTCTCACTGGGACCTGGGTTCACTGATTAGGCTAGGGTGACTGGCCAGAAAGATCCTGGGATCCGCCTGTCTCCACCTCTTAGCACTGGGATTGTGAGTACATGTCACCAATCCCAGCTTCTCACATGAGTGCCTCGAATTCGAGTCCTTGTGTTCCCACAGCAACCACGTCACTGAGCCAACCAAACTGTGTACACACTACCAAGTCATGTACACTAGACCAAGCCATGCACACACAAAAACGGAAATAAATGTAGAAGGAACTGTGGGCTGCATTCCCGCCCGGCTCCTGCATGCCTGGCTAGCTTATGCCCCAAAATAATTACATGGAAACTATATTCCTTTAAACACTGCTTGGCCCATTAGCTCTAGCCTCTTACTGGCTAATTCTCACATCTTGATTAACCCATTTCTAATAATCTGTGTAGCACCACGAGGTGGTGGCTTACTGAGAAGGATCTTAACCTGCATCCATCTTGGAGAGGAGAGCTATAGCATCTTCCTCACTTCCTTCTTCCTCCCAGCATTCTGTTCTGTCTACTCCGCCTATCTAAGCTCTGCCCTACCAGGCCAAGCTGTTTTCCTTATTAATTAGCCAATGAAAGCAACAGATAGATAGAAACCCACCTGTCACTTTGAAGAGACTAAGTAAAAATCCTGATGGAGAGGTTTTTAACTTTTAGAAATCAGTAAAATAAGAAATGAAACATAGAAGAGAGAGAGATTTTCTTATGAGTTAACAAGCACTGGTGAGGAGTTCGAGTAGGAATCACATGGCTTCAACTGTCAGCTTTTCCTTGACTATAGGATCATTTGTTCCTTTATCCTCTGAGCCCTTTCCAGGGAACTTGGAAGAAATTAAAATGCAATCCATGGAAACATAACTGTAGATTCCTATTTATACTTCTAAGTGCTAAAATAAGTCCATATTTCATGAAATTAAATGGTACTGTTTCCCTATTGAATATAGATATGGTCCTAGAAATATTCAGGTTTACATATAATATGTTATTATATAATATTTATGTAATATTTATTACAGATGGCTGTCTAATGAAGTAGAAACCAGGGAGTTTCTCAACGTCTCTCCTCCATTTGCTTATATGGGGAAAAGGCAATACACAAGTGTATTGTTCAGGTCTATGGTTGGATTGATGGGATTACATATATAACTTGATACTTAACAGTGTTTTTCATTTAGTTTTGAGTACACTTCCCATGCAATCATTAGCGGCAGTGGTCTTGTCGATATCTTTTCATGATGGAGCCATCTTACCCTGATGGTTCCTCACATTTTGTCTCTAAGCCTCCTCCAGCTAACGGAGGACATCCGGACAGCTCTCCTGTGCAGTGTCCAAATGCACAAATAACCTCCATCACCATCGTTCCATTCTCCCTGCCTTCTGCCTGTCATTTGCCACACACTCCGCTGAGCTTCTAGTTGCAAAGTAAGACAGAAGCACTCCAATTAAACTAATTCATGTGAGAGCTTGGAGTACTCAGAAATACGTGTCTTTTTCAAAGAATATGTGTTAAATATAACTCAAATTTGGAAAAATCTGAAAGTATAGAGGAAGAATGAACTGTTTCTAGGAGTTGCTCAAGAAACAGGACAGACCAGAAAAACTGAATCAGGGTTTTTTTTTTTTTTTTTTTTTTTTTTTTTTTTTTTTTTTTTTTTTTTAGTAAATTGAAATCCTCAGACTGGGTCACTTCACAGCATCAGATCTTAGCCAGGGAACTTAACACTTCCGGGGACTCTTCAGTTCTAAAACTTAGTATGTGTGTGATGTATGTATCTGCTCATGTGTGTCCTCAGAATGATGCTCAATGCTAGGTGTATTTGTCAATTCCTTTCACCTTCTTCTTTGAGATGAGGTCTCTCACTGAAGCCCCACTATTTGACTGGCTATAAGTTCATATGGCTTCTCTTTGGTGGCCATTTTACCTATCCAGAATTTCTCCTGTGTGGGGTTTGTGCAGTTTTCCAAGTAGGATCATGAGAAATTGAGCATCTCCACCTGCCTCTGAGGAAGCACAGCTCTAGGGACAGAAAGCGACAGCTTTGGCAATTGGAAATCTCCAAGAGATGTCAGATGGTCGAGCTCCAGAGGCTACGACAGGGTCCTGCTCTGATGCTCTGAAGGCCTTTCCCGACTAAGGTGACAGGGAACCTCTCCCTCATAGTTGATAGGAGGATGGGAGGGGAGGGCCATAGGCATAGGCCAGAGTCTGAAGGGCAAACACTGAGGTTTCCAGGTTCTTGTAGCCAGGAATAGTGACTTGGACTGGGGACATAGGAATAGCAATAGACATAGATGTCTTTATTGAGAGAAGGAACACTCTAGTGTAGAAGCAGGAGCTGGGGAAGGCTAGAAGTTCTAATGATCCCCAGCCACAGCCAGAAGAGTGATAAGCCTTTATGGGTCAAATACATAGCACCCTCATTCTCTCCTGTTAGGAGATCCAGAGGTTTGGTTTCTTTGTCTTTGTTTTTCCCCATTCTCTGACACTCCCTTGCTGCACAATGGCTAGAGTTGCTCATGTTAACCTTGATCCCCCATGCTCCTGGCCTCCTCTCCTGACACAGAAATAGTGACACACACTGATTTAACAGTGTCTGCAGCCTCTTCATTCACCAGCCTCATGGACATTTATGTGGAGATGAGGAAATACAAAGCCACTTCCCTTTGAAATTTTCCCCCATGCTTGCTTTCTCATCCCTGAAGTTATGTTGGCTGCAGGGAGAAACACTTACCTTTTACAAGGCCTGAGGCTGATAGTAGACATTGGTAGTCCTGGTAAGAACCCTAAATAACAAATGCAAAATTAAGAGTAAACATAAATATATAATAAGAAAATAAAAAGGAAACAGGGACTAGCTACATCTCCTTCCATCACATGGGTCCTGTGGAACAGGAAACAACGCAGGTCCAACCCAAGGCTTTTCCTTGATGAGAGATCTCACCACCTGATACCTTTATTGCAAATCTTTACAAATAAATCTAAAACTATTTCTTAGATACACTTCAAACTCTGCAAAGCGTTAGAGCTAGACAAAGAACAATGCAGCTGTGTGTGACACAGTCAGGCAGAGGGAGCTATGAAGCCCCACCGGGCAGGTTCACAAAGCCAAGGCTCCAGCAAACTGCAGCTGGGCTAGTGTGACGCTGAGCAGTGCTGTCACAGCCCACGGTGACAAAGCCCGGAAGGTGACTGGGAGGGAGGCCCTTCCTGAGAGCCAGCAAAGTGGGAGTACAGTGGAAATATAAGTCACTGTCCCCTGGGTGGAGTAGGAAGAGAGGGCAGGAACCTGTGTGAAGTGCCTCAATTTCTCCTAACACCTAACTTAAAATGAAAGAGGAAGAAGAAATTCCCCAGCAGTAACATAACAACAGGAGGGTACAACCACTGTCCATCAAGCTGGAAAGTGATAATGTAAGAGACAATAAACCTAAAGATAAATCTTAGAAAACAAACATCACTCCTCTGTCTGCTAACATGACCTCAGATGGTTTCTCACAGTCCCCCAAGTCAAAGCTCAAGGCCCTAAACATGCTTGCCTGGGCCTCTGTGTCCTAGCTTCTATCCCTCTGACTTGTGCCTTCCACTCTTCTTATCCACGCCTCACCAGTCACCTCGGCCTGTCCACTCTGAACTCTCACACTCTGGGTCTTACGTTTGCTCTGTTCTTCATTCATTGTTGTCTTGTCTCCCCAGAAGCTGATACACATGGGTACCATCTTTAGTCTGTTCTGTTTCCTGCTCTAAACGGAACAGAGTGGGTGACACAGACTGAGACTCTAAACTACACAATGAGTGAATGGATGGATTCTGTTGTGGCACCGAGTTCCAGGTCTAATCTCACCCTTCAGAAACAATGCTTAGTGAATGTAGTAGTTCCACAGATGATGAGAATCTCCACTAACATTTCCCAGGGAGGGATACGGACTGGCAAGGCACCCCAGGAGGGTTTGCTAGGGCTTCAAGTCAACACATGCAGACTTGGAGAAGCTTGCAAGAGTTGAACGCACAACAAATTCATCATGCTAAAGAGCTCTCTAGATGAGGACCATGGCAAACACAAAGCGAAATGAAGAACTCAATCTGGAAGAAGATAATTTCAGGACAGTGGTTTACATTTTATTTTTTTTGTAAAATAATATTTAAAAAAAAGAATAAGGCATACAATAATAGAATAGCATTAAGAGGAAAATTACAAAGCCAAAGAAGCAAAGTTTTAAGCTTTTATTGCATAAAAAAGTGAGAAAAGCAAAAATCAAGAATGTATATAGTACAAAAACTCAGTTATGATTCACTGGAACAATTTTGGATAATGAGAATGTCCATGGGCTTGGAGATGATCGTAGGTATGGATGATGCATGGATATTGTAACAATTTGAAATCTGACCTCTTTCTGTTTCTGTTGCTCTCCTCTCTCTACCACCGAGCTACATCCTTGGCACTGAACTTAATTTTATTGAGTCTCTGACATACTTCTTTTTGAGAAATTCCCTGCAACCCACTGAAGTGACTGTTGGTTGTCTATTGTTCCTTCCTCTGAGGTCTCAGTTATTGGTTCCTTGTCTCTATAATCTAACTTTCCTAAAACAAGCCCTGGAGTTTTTATCTCCTGTAAGATATAGCTGGATATAGATTCTAGGTATACATATTTTTATTTGCTTCAGAGAGATCACATTGGTCATTTAAGAGGGTAGTCTTCCAAGTTTGTCTTGAGATGGATCTACCTTGGACTTCTGATATCAGCTTCTTAGTTGATCCAGAGATTCTGTTAAAATTGTTCAGAAGAGGCCATGCCGGGAAATGACACTTCCTCAAAGCTTTGTTGAAAAGCACATATACACTGAACATTCTTAACACATTGTACAGAGTCAAATTTTCTGTTGCATGAATTTAATTTGGGTTTGGTGGTGGTGTGCACGAATCTGCACATTATGCTGTATCCATACATAACATGAGCATTCTTGACCTCAGCTAACCCTTTCACAGAACCAGGGGGGAGAATTTTTCCAGAGGAAGTTAGTAAAAATTGTTGCAAAGAAAATACTAAAATATGCAGGCTGATATTTTAAAATTAGGCAGTGAGCAGCTTTTTGAAAAGCTCTTGGACTACAGTGATGGCTGGCATGTGTGCTCCAGTGGTCTTGAAACAGATCAGGGAGATGTGAAAGGAAGACTTATCTGGGCCAGGGCACAGCAATGTTAAGCAGGACACAAGCAGTGTTCCATACTCACCTCTGGATAATGTAGCTTGACAGAAGAACTGGCCATGGTCAGAGCAGGAGCCCAGAGGCCATCTGACATGTGACCAGTACTGGTAGAAGACTGCCCTCCAAGGAACACCGTCAATGTCATGGGTGGGAAGTTCCAGGACTGACCCTACAGGTATCAGTAACATCTTATTTGTCCCCAGGCCCTGGGAGAAAAATGGTACTGTTGGCCTAGGTAGATGGGGTTAGTTTTTCTCTTCATGATGCACATGTCCCAACATGTGACCAAACTCAAGATGTTTTCATTGTTTCGTTTTATAGATAGACAAGCAAGGCTCAAAAAAGAATAGGACCTTGTCCAAGATCATTTCCAAAGAAGCAGTTATAATCAAACCCAGGGACCACAGCCAAATACTCATCTTGATATAATTTGATCAGCATCTAAATTCAGTAAAGACAGTGAGGAATTGCTCTGCTTTACTCCAACAATTGCTCCAAGAAGTAGAAATAAATTGTGCATGAGATGTTTATAAGCTAGCGTGAGTCACAGATGGGTGTAAGGTATCGCGGGCATTTTGCAACAAATGATTCATGCAAGAATACCCACCATTTGACCTTGAAAAAAGTGGAAGCTGCCTATGTACATAAGATTGAGATCATAATTATTTCAGCAAAACCCTTCGAGTCTGTTAAGTTTTATACCCAAAGGTTTGGGGAATCTGGCATTTGCTTAGCCTAGCTAGTGCACTCTATTTTGGGATTAATGTTCTCCCTGTTCTAATGAAATTAGTTTTAGGTAAAAGGGCAGTCTGTATTAAATCAAGTGTTTTCACTGCAGTGTTGTTTGTCCTCATCAAACTTGCATCCAAATTGGATCCTGGAAAACAAGTCCTTGTAGACTATGAAAGTTTAAGAAAGTTAAAAGGATGAGGGTGATTTTTCTCAAGGAATTTTAAATCTTAACCTGATATGTCACCATTTTCAATTAATGTTGAAACCATATACCAACTTCCCTTCATTCCCATTCATTTCTAGAACAGCAAATTGTAGTTATTGGACTCTAATAACAATTGCATTGAGAATAAGTTACTTAATAGATCTGAAAATTTTATACAAACAAATATGTGTCTTTTGTGCCAATTTTCTTTTCAGGAGAGGCTGGTTCATTTTTAAAAAGTATAATAACACCATATGTTTCACAAAACCTCAATTAAGGCTGAAAATTCATTGTGGAAAGAAGTTTGAATGAAGAGATGTTATCTAATTAGGACTATTAGCAAGGAGAGAGCATCAGTGTAAAGATGTCTCCCCAAATCTCAGACTTCAATGCCCGTTCTTTCATGAACTCTGGACACACTCACTTTCCTGGCATGCCTTCCTCAGTATGCCATGGCCTTCTGAAGAAACACATTCCAGACATAGTTAATTTTTCTCCCTGAGACTGGTATCTCCAGATCTGTGCATTTTGTTTCTAAGCTCAGCACTGCAGGTGGAAGTGGCAGAATCATCACATTTTTTACCTGATGATTTTGATTCGAGCTAGCAAGATGGATCTGCTGTTAAGAGATCTGACCATCTTGTGAAGGATCAGTTCCCAGAACCCATAGCAGGCAGCTGGTTCACGCCATGTGTAACTTACCAGATCTAGGGGATCTGATGCCTTCTGGCTTCCACAGACACTTGCATGCATGTAGTACACATCTCATGCAAGCGCAAATGCATAAACACATAAAATAAATGTTTAAAAACAGATAAATACTTACCATGTGACAATGGACTGATAAATATTTTTAAGGCTCTTTTTAAAAGAAATTCTAAATGTGTAGAAAAATTGTAAATAAAAAAAGACTACTAAAATTTTTCATACAACTTCCAGCAAAAATTGTCCCTTCCTTCCTTCCTTCCTTCCTTCCTTCCTTCCTTCCTTCCTTCCTTCCTTCC